>VXAY01003412.1:638652-912811 GCA_013399855.1 Oxyruncus cristatus
GGGCTCGGCCGGCGGCGGGAGCGCCTTTGGAGCTCGCTTGGAGCTCTCTTGGAGCTCGCTCCCGCCCCCGCGGTCCTGCCCTGCCCTCCCGGGGGCCGCGCTGCCGGCGGAGCTCCGGCCCGGGCCGGCTCGTCCCCGGGCGGGGGAGCGCGCAGGGGGCGCGGGCGGCTGACCGGCGCTTCCCGCGGGAGCCGTGGGTACCACTTGGAACGGCGTTATCGCTCGGCTGGTGTGTTTGGGAACCGATGGTGGATACTTAGGCAAAGTTCCCGGGTAAAGGAGTAACTACTTTTCTGGGAGGGACGCGGGAGGCAGCAGCATGCTCCCGCCGCTGTGTTTTATTGCCGGGGCGCTACTGCTGCCCTGCATGAAGCGCTGCCCGCTGAGGGCTCCCGCTCTCTGTGTTTCCCGCTGCACATGGGCTCCTTTCTCCTCCCCGCCTTGCTACCGGTCTGCGTCCTGCCTTCCCTCCCTCCCATCTTTCTAGGGCTCCAGGCAGCCGCCTGTTTCCTCTCGGAGCAGTTGTTACAGATCTGTGTTAGTGCGGCCCAGGGGATGCCGCACGTGGAGCTCCCGGTCTGTGACTTGACTTTGTGTCAGGTGCTGTGTGTGCGTGGATTTAAGGGAAGGCTTCTTGTCCTCCTTTCACCTCCGCAACTAAAGCTGGGCTCAGTCCTATCCCTGTCCCCCCAAAACAGAGTAGTGCTTCTTCTCTGTCTTTCCTGAGATTTGGTGGAGGCATCGGGAAGTAGAGCAGGTGCACCCTCCTCAAGTTACTTGCAATCTACAGAGAGAAAACTTCGAGCAAGTTTTTTTGAGTTTCTCACAGCCTTTGTCAGGTCTGTGACTGTGTGTGCCAACATGCCTCTGCTTCCCCCTTTCCGCGTGCCTTGTGTCCCGCCTGCCCTCTCCCCCTCTTTCCATCATTCCCGCGTTTTCCTCCCTCTCAGCTTGCAGGGCGATCTCCCGTCTCGGGACAGACAAGACAAAGACGTAAGTTCCACGTGCGAGGTCCTGGCTCATTGCTGTCACTGTTGGCCAAGCGAACGCAGCCGTAGCTTGGCGGGCACGTCTGTTTATGTCTCTGTGTGAAATGCAATAGCTGCAGGAGGGGACACACACGGCTGCTGGCGCCTGCTGAGCTGTGTCATGGGCTTCGGCCCCTTCTGGGGAGGCTTTACAGCTCCGAGAAGGAGCACGGTGGCGGCTGTTCGCGGTGCCCACAATAACAGTATCCACACACATGCTGCCACCTCTCGCTGAAATCAGGGCAGCCTAAATAATTGATTTCCAAGGCAGAAGGCGGCGTGTCATAAGCCAGAGAAGATGGGGTGGTGTGCAGTGAGCAGGAGGTGGCAGGGGAGAGGAAGACCTGGCATCTATCTGCGAGCAGTGGCAGCAGGGAAGAGTTGAGGCAGAGAGGGATGGGCAGTGACAGTGGAGTTTGGAGGGGTGATGAAAAACCAGCAGTGACCACAATAATGTATTGCCCTGTACTGATGTGTACATTGGCAATGTTTGGGCCCCCCTTGTGCTGTACAAACATGTATTCAAACGTTTATAAGTTATGTTTGTTCTTTCCTTCTTCATAATGAATGGTAATGAATGATAATTGCTTTTTTACCCTAGTTATCTATAGAAACATATATTAAAGTTCCTTTATTTAAAAAATCTTTTACAAATAACCTCAGGAAACTCTTTGGAAGTCCTGCTGCTATCATACAGTGTTAAGATTTAAGCGTGGTTTAAATCTTTAAAGAGGGGCAAACGAGCTGGACTTTGATGATCCTTGTGGGTTCCTTCCAACGCAGGATGTTCTATGATTCTGGATGTTCTAAGAAAGGAACTGATTTTTCTTCTATTAAATATGACTAGAAGTTCTTTAAAGTAACTGAGAACTTTGTTGGGATCAGTAGCACTCAGCCAGTCCTGTAGTGTGCCAGCTATTTTTTATTTATTTGTCAGGCAAAGATTTTAAGTGTAGACACAATGAAGTAATTCAAGGAGCAGCATGCATTGCTGGCTAGTGATCTAATAGCTTGAAAATGCGTTATCTCCCTAGCTGTTAATTTTAAGTTTTATGGTAAAAGGGGAAGTAACAAAAGAAAAAAAAATCTTACTGTTTGTTCCTTTGAAGTTTTTTTTGGTGGGTCTTATTTCTTCTGATATGTTTTTGGGAGAAGTCGCTTCATGTCTCAGGAAAAAATTGCTTTGTTTCAGGGGAAAAGTGGGCCACAGTTTAGCCCTTTTTCTGGATTCATTATGCAAACTGTAAAACCCCTTTACTGGTAATTATTCCCTAAACAGTGAGCTCAGCTCCACTTGGTTTCCTCGACATCTGAAAAAAGAAAGGAAGTAAAGAAAAAGTCCCAAAGAGGGTATGAAGAAGCACAGCTTGGGAGATCAGGTATAAAGAGCCTCATTCATTTTGGTTTATCTGTAGTACAGGGATATGCCCTTACTCCATGAATCATCTCCTGACATCTGTTTGCAGCGCTGTTTTCTTAGCAACTGCAGCTCTGTTTTAGATCTGGACCCTCAATGGCCGGGTTTGTGCCGAAAGATGCAAAGAGACAATCCAAACTCTTCCTAGCGAAGCTGTGCCTTTCAGCCCATTTACCCAATTTATTTTCTTCCCTGAGGCACATTAAATACAGGTTTTAAAAGTCTAGCAGCTGAGATGATTTTCTGTGTGTGTGTGCAGAGATGCTTATCTGTTGCTTACCACAACTGAAGTGTTTCCCCAACGCGATCTGGCAGTGTGGGAGAGGATGGCAATGGCCTGTGTCCTTGCTCCTGTTGAAGGGATGAGCTGTACACACAGCACCATGTTTGCTCTGCCTTTCCCGCAGTTTATTTTGGAGTATCATGGCACTTCTAGATGTGGGAGAGGACGTGGTCTTAGAGGAACGCTGAAAATGTAGCTGGTGATGGCAAGGACCCACTCCTAGCAACATGCCTGTTTGAACAAGTAGTTGGATTAGGCAGTGGGATTACACATGGGGAGCGTGGAGCACTGTATGAGTAACACTTTGAGACCGGATCCATAAGCTATGATTAAAGGGAAGGTGACATTTCATACACCTCTCACCTAATCTTTCTTTGCTGGAATTTTATCCCTGGCCAGTGTGGGTGGGAGACTCCTGTTGCTGAGACAGAGGTGGCCATGTAGCCACTGAGAGATCAGGTTGATCTGATTTTTGCTGTCTGTGCTCCCTGGACTTGGGTCAGGGGAAGGTTTTTACTTCGGCTGATGTGGATGAATTGGTTGGGAGTGTAAATATATGTCAGGGAGTACAAGTGGTATGTCCTTACTAAGTGACTGGTGATGTTCACCCCACTCCCTCCTATGCTGACATGCAGTTTCTGCAGAAGGAGCAGGAGATTATACCTACAGTAGAACCTACAACTACTGGACTATGAATCAAAAAATATAGTGTCTGTTAGCCCACAGGACATGGATCTGACTGCTTTACCCTTCCTGGACTGACTTGCATTCTGTGGAGCATGAAGGGTGCCAGTAACAAGTAGTCAACTGTGAAGGATTGACTGTATTTTGGCTTGGGATAATGCTGAGAGGGGAGAGACCCCTGATGTTTGGAGCATTTTGGTTGCAAAAAGATTAGAGAGTGGAGATGGGAAGACCAAATAGTGTTACTGAATACTGGCCAGCTTCCCGTGACCTTCATGGATTGCACACAAGTCCTGGTGTTAGTGAGGGTACAAAGAAGACAACTCTGTAGATCACTTAAATCACAGTGTTCGCAGCAGGAGGTGAAACAAGCTGCTTCTGTGGAGGTATGTAGGGGCTGTGACAGGGTCAGAAGAAGGACTGGGGTAACACTTCTGTTTAGCCCAGCTACGTGCACAGGAAGGGCTCAGAAAACTGTGTGGGGGAAAGGGCTGGAGCTGAACAGGCTGTTATCTCCCCACAGGACGGGAAATGGGGCAGAGCTTTGACTCTGGGCACAAGTTTGGTCCTCAAAGGGAGGCATGTTTGCTTTCTAACCTTCCTGCAGCCTGCTGATAATGCCCTACACAATGCAGCTGCACAGATTGGCTCGAGAGGTTTTTAAGGAATTGGTGACCCTGATACAAGCCCTAACATTTGTGTCCAGGGATGAGGAAGAAGAGAAAAGAATAGTGCCTAGTTATCTGAGCTTTAAGACTCAGGCTGCAAGTTCTATCAAAGGAAATTAAGATGCAAAACAAAACACTTGTAATTACTTCCATGGAATTGTAGGGAGGAGGCAGAAATGTTGGGGTTTGCAGGGAAAAGTTTTGCTTTCTGGACCTGTCGGTTGCCAGGAGAGAGACCAGAAGTTGGTGAATGGTGGAGTGACAGGGTGAAGCAGAGATGGAATTGAATACATTGGATGTGCCTTGGTCTGAGGGACGTAGGCTGTGTACAACCAGCCATGAAGTGGTTGCAAAGACACTTCAGAAATGGGTTCAGTTCAGTTTGCGTTAGAGACACTTCTTTTTTATGTTGGGTTGGTTTGTGCTGTTAATCACCACCTAAATGATGCAGGGAGAGAAATGAAAGCTGCCCCAAAAGCAGCTTTTTGGAGGCTCCTGTATCATGAGCAACATGCAGCTTTGCTTGCAGGAATATTTGGTGAAATATTCAAGTTCAATGACTGAATGAAACTCTTCTAGCAAAGCCAAGCCCAAGGGTGAAGGTGGTTGTGTATCATCCGGCTGCAAGGTGTTTCTGGGGGAGGGAAGCACAGAGCACTTGCACAGTGTGTCTCTGCTGGAGACACTCTGCCTCGCTTCAGTGTAACCCGAGGGGATGCTGCTTTGTTTACTTCCTTTCCCCCATCTTAAAAGGGCGAGATTCATCTTGCCAGGCCATATAACATGACTATCTGCATGAGAGACAGTTCTCCAGGCTCCTTTCATAGTCACTGGCGAGGAGCAGACACTTCTGAGCCATGATTCATCCACACTGAGCTGGACATCTAAAAATACATGGGACAAACTGCCCTAAAAGTGCCTGTTTCTCTCTATTGTTTCTGCAGAGTTCAAACAATGAGTGCACATGGAGGCATCGCTCCTGTAGCTGCTCAGTGTCAGGAGAACTGAATCTCGGCCAAAGTGTCTCATATCCCAGCAGAGCACCTAGGAGGGCTCCCAGTGTCCTCATTTCCACCAGACTCTGTGTGGGTTGAGCAGTGTAAGGCGTTGTGGCTGCACCTGAGACTGGGGGGCAGACGGCAATGTCCAGTTTAAATCCATCCTCCTCCCCGGTCAGTCACTGGACTCGGACAAGCTTGGGGCTGGACCCACAGCCCCAGCCAATCTGCTGTAAATAAGAGGCCGAAGGGGATTTGCAGAGTGGCTGTTCTCAAGGTTGCACATCAGGTTAGTGGCAGAGGTGGAAGCACTGAGGGCACTGCGGGCTCTCAGGGGTGTGCTCCTTCCCCTGCCCGAGCTCCTCGCAGCTGCCTTGCAATCTGCTGCACTCCCGGGGGCAAGACTGGCTGCCTGGCTCTCGGACAGCACCCGGTAGGTACTCGCTTCCTTTAGGTGACACCCTTCTGCAAAATTATATAGGCTCATCCTCTTTTCCCTGTCCTTTCTCTTGCAAAAATGCGCATAGCTGAATTACTGTGCATCCATGAGGCTGGCATGGGGGACTGTGTGTGTGCTCCCAGTCACAAGCAGCTAAACTTTGGAGTGAATGGGTGACAGTTCAGGCTTGTGGTGGCCCAGGGCAGCACGTGTGATTATTCTGTGCCGGTCAAGTGGTGTGTGGAAACTCTTTTTAAAGAGGCATGTCCAAACCATGACTCTTTATCTATCTATCTAATCACTAAATGCAAAGCTTAGGGAATTTGAGCCACATAGGAAACTGTGCCCAGGTCTCTTCGGAAGTGTGGCTGCCACCGCTGTGTTATTTGGCAGCCTGGAAAAGAAATCACCAGTTCTTCTGGAAAAAGTCTAACTTTTATCTGTGCACGTAACCAAGGTAGGCTAAGGATAAAATTCCTCCTGCTGTGCAGAGAATTAGTTTACAGCAGAAAGACTTCTTTTGCTAAATGTGCTGAGTGTCTGGGGAGAGACTCTGCTGAAGGAATTTGCTTGTGTAGCAGAGATATGAAGCACAGGCAGGTACCAAGTGTTAAGTGGATCTTGTGCAAGTCTGATTTCAGACAAATACCAGAACATTCTCCTATCTTTCTTGATACATGAGGAAGAATATGATAGCCATGAAATAGAAAGAACGTGTTGTCTGAGCCAGGATTTGATTCCTGAAGTACTTCTTAGGGGGTCTGTGGGTGAACTCCAGGAGGTGAAACAGATTGTAATTTGATCCCAGAGAGAACAACTGGGGAGAGGAGGAAAAGAGCAAACTATTAAATAAGAGCTGGGAGAAAAGCCAGTCTCTAAAAATAAACATTGAAGATCAATTCCAGGTATTTCCTGGCATTGTCATTCTGCTTCATCCACCACTTGGACCGTAACAAACGGTTTCACAGTTAGCAGGCTGACAGGTTTGGGGTTCTTTGGTGGGTTTTTTTAAAAGAGGAAAAGTGTCTGATAGACTGTTTGCAGCATTGTTTCTTACGCAGAACTGGGTGGGAAGTTGGTGATGAAATACCCCTGGGATGGAGAAACCAGAGCTTGTTATTGTAAAAGGCAATCAAGAGCAGAGCTGGCTTCATTCTGGAAAAGCGAAAAATCTGTATTTTCTTCCCAGTTACATGCCCAGGGCACCTCGGGAGTTCCTAAGTGGGAGGAAGCGGATATCTGTGCAATGTAGCGTGAGCAAACATGGCTCCTGCAGAACAGTTGTGCCTTAATAATGCTGCAGGTAGCCTTGGAATGGCTTTACAGATAACGCTGGTGAGCGAAGGCGTCACCTTTGCAAAGCTTGGAGGTGACTGTGAACATGTTTCTTCTTGCAAAAATTCTGCAAAAAGCCAGTCCAGGAGTTTACTGTGGTGGGGTTGTGAGGAAATCGAAGCATATCCTGTTCCAAAGGCTTGCGCGGGTGATCACACACCATCTCCCGTCTGGGGTTTCGTTCTGGACGGTGGCTCCGAGAGGTGCGTCCCTGCAAACTGTACAGGAACACCCCGCAGTGGGCTGGAGTTGGCTCAGGCAGGAGCTGTGGCTCGTGTCTTACCTCACCTGCTTGGCCCTGGCCCGGGAGAGGATGGTAGGGCAGCTCTGCTTACGCAACGTTTGCTGTGTTGCTTGACTGAACTTGTCTATAAGTAGCTTTTGTGTTAGTAATGCTGGTGCCTTTCAGCGAGGGAGATGCAAGGGGCTCACGGGCATTCATCCTGGTTTGTCTCCGTTACAAGAAATCCCAATTCTCAAAGAAAGCAGCCCGGACACTCCATGATTCAGACTCGGATGAGGAGGCTCTGTCATCGTGCCCGTGCAAAAGGGGAATGAATGCGTGATACGAGTAAGGCATCCTTTGGTTTGGGCTCATTCTCATTTGGAGTACTTGGCTTTGCAATTGCGACTGTATTTTGCTTTTTTAGATTTTGCATAGTGAGAACAGTTTATTGTAGCAGGTTACTGCCTAGCACCAAGTTCTTTCTCTTGGGCTATGTGCTGTTTGGTCCTTTCTGGCATCAGCACCGGTAAGAATAACAGTGTTTGGCCTGGTTTTCACCACACACAAAAAGTTACTCTACAGGCTTTAAACTATGCTATAAATCAGAGATTTAGGTTTGTGGCTTGTTTTTTTTTTTTTCTTTCCCCTAAAGCGACTAATTCTTTAAAAGCAAAGAGAAAGACATTTTATTTGTCTGAAGCAGCAAAGAAAGTGTCTTCCTTAGTGGAGAGGGTCCTGCACTGTCAACGTGGGAAATGCCACTATCGAGGGGCCCCTTTCATGTGTGCGAAACCAGCGCAGGCACACGAATGTGCAGGCTGTGCTTGTAGCAAGGCTGCTCTGCCCACAAACCTTGAAGTACGTGGGACAGAAGGCGTAAACCAAACAAACAAACAAGACCCTGACTAGGGGAATTTTCAGCTGGAAGAATTATAGGGACATGAAAAAACTCACTCTTGGGAAAGGTGGCCCCTCCGAGTCAGAGCAGAGGTGTGCTGGGGGAAGAGCAGTTATTTTGCATTGCTGTAGCCTCGACTGGACATGCTTGAGGGAGAAGCTGATGAATCCACAGCTGCCAGGATAGGACCTATCATTTAAATTGTAATTTGCCCTTCAAATTTGGCAAGCTGCGTTTGCCGTTTGCTTGACAAATCTCTCTTTTGTGTTTCCTCTGCCCGCGCAAAACAGCGAGCGCTGCCAGAGAGAGCTACTTGCAGTGGATTCCTTTTCTTTGCTATATTTAGTGGTCAAAACATCTTCGTGATCTTTGCAGGAATACTGCCAAAGCAGATAGGTTTAGCATGAGACATGCCCTTTCTCTTTTGGCTCCCAGATCCACATTGCATTTTGCTTTCCTCCCCTTTCCCGACACTGTCCATGCCTCTGTCTGCTGGTCTGTTGTGCAAACATTGTGCTGCTGCTTCCAGGTTTTTTACTCAATTAGAACAAGTCCCTACTTTAGTGAAAACTCCCGTGTTGAGATTGCCACTATGCCTAGCTTTCCCTTCTCTAAATTTCCTGAAAGCAGATTACTGGTCTTCTGGAAGATCTTTCTGAGCAGCCTTATGATTTAATTGAGAAACTCCAGGCTTTTTATTGCTTAGGCGAGGTTCACTCAACAGGATAATGTTTGTTAACCATCTGACTCTTTCATTTATTTGGGGAAAAAGGGAAATGGGAAGGCAGTGGAAAGGAAACATTTGTATCCCTTCAAAGGCAGAATATTACTAGGAGCCAGATTCTTACTAATATGTCATTAATGCAAAGCAGGTGTAATTATTATATATTGCTGTTCTAAATACCTCTACCATGTTAAGTAGCTCCAGTGTTAATGGGAAACTGGCTGTGAGTCTCTTTTAAAACACTAACCAAGGAATTTCAGTCTCAATCCAGGGGAAGGAAAAAACCAGTTGTAAATAAAAAGAACTTGTTGCGGTGCCTTTAGCTTGGTTAAATCAGGCAGTGTTGTCCAGTTCATTCCGATCAGGCGTGAGAGCTAAACTTGCTCTCATTGCAGACATTTCCCACCCCCTTCCCTTCCCGTCCCAACTGTAAAATCTGACTCAGGGCCAAGAAGGCCGAGGAAGGGCCATGACGAGCTGTGTGTGGCTTTTGCAGTGGGAACTGCCCGGCTAAAGGTCAGAGGTCTGTCTGCGCCCTCGGCGCCGGCACTGCCGTGGCCACACTGCTCCCTTTCCCCCTCCCGAAAGGAGCCCAGGCGGAGTGTGGTTACTCAGAGCTGTGCGTGGCTACAGGCCTTGCCTGAGCCCAGTAGCCAGGGCAGAGGGGCAGGTAGGGGGTGTCTGTCATGTGAACGTGGAGAAAGGCTTCTAGGAGTGAAATGACAGCAATGACCATCTTGTTGCCTGCATTCCCAGTAAACCCAGTGTATAGGAAGAGGTCATGTTTATGCACTGGATGTTCTTCCCAGGTAGGGCACGGATCTGGAGCCAGCCTGTGTTTCTCATGTTGTTTTTACGATAACCCTTCCCCGCAGCCCCGTTATCTGCGGGAAGCGGCCTTGGGGCTGCAGCGGCTGGCGCTGGGCGGCAGGGAAGTGTGGGACCGACCCCTGCTCTGGAAAAGCTTTTCCATTCTGGCCTCACGGCAACACATGTGGCTTCTTGCACGTAATTGCAGGCTTCTGAGCATTGCACAGGTAGATTTGGACTGGGATGTGCTCATGGGCTTTGTGTTTTAGAGATTGAATTGCTGCCCAAACCCTCGGTTTTGATGGAGTCATGAAGTCACCATGGTATTTTTGGCTTCCTGCACACAGTGGACCCTGGGTGATAGAGGGGCATAGCATCGGTTTCCCAAGCCTCCAGGCATTCATCACTCTCTCTTTTTACATTAATTCTAATTTTGAGTCTTGAGCACTTCTTGTTTTTATTAACAATGTGGAAACTCTTGGAAGCCAATTGAAAACTGAATGTTTTCTGCAACTTTAGTAAGTATGCTTTGGCACTGCCTTTCCATTTGGGAACAGATAAATGTGAGATAGGCTCTTATTCTGAGGGCAGGTTATTGCATCATGCACCTCCATGGTCAACCTTTGTGGCTGTGTGAACAAGGCTTAGCTCTGTTAATAAAAGCATTTCTGTGTGTGTGTTAACAGCAGCATGGAGTTAGTGCAGTTTTCAAACTGTGTAATTGTACCAGGATGACTGATATATTTTCAACCCCTCTCCCCCCCCCCCCCCCCAAAAAAAAGAAAATTTCAAGAGAGACACTTTTCTAACTGTGTTTTTAAATTGATTAATGCAATGAGAAGATCCATTGTGCTTCTGTAACAGGAAGCATTACTGACGTGTAAATCAAAGACAAACCAGAAACTTCTGCTGGCCTTAAAGAGTGGCGTGGCTTTTGTATACTCATGTGCTTGTCCTGGCGAGTTTTCAAAAACTATAAATAGATCACTGGGAAGTCCCTGCATAACAAAAATGCACTGCTTCTGATTGTCATAAATAAACTAATAAGAGATGCCTTGGTCTTGCAGCTCTTATTCTTTGGAGGAGTCCTTACTTGTGCATATGGTTCAAGAGCGTTAATTCCCACGAGACAAGACCATTTCTGTGGCAGTGGGGTGCAGCTTTGTGTCCAACCCTGAATCTCCTGAAGATCTAATGCTCTCTGGGCTTGGTCTCTTGCAGATCTGTCTGATGCTCTCTTGGCTTGGTTCTATCTCAGCAGAGTTACTCCATCTTTTCCAAGCTTTTCTGTTTTCAATTCCTTCATCTCTAGCTACTGAGAGCATGGGAATACCCAAGGCCAGACTTGTTTCAGCATCGTCCCAGGCAGTGCAGAGTCTCACTGATGCCACATGCGCTAATATGACTTATTAGAAGACCGGCTGATACCCACCTGACTGCTGTGGGTTATTATGTAGGATCAGAAGGCTATAGCCTCTTTTCTGTATCACCTTCAAAGGGATGGAAACCTAATGGAAGCACTTTTCTTCCTCCAGGGAAGCACAGAGAGTACGTCATTATTGCTTACTGCATGATGGCAAGTAATTTTTTTCTGCCAGACAGAGAGAAGGTGTCAGTTCCTCGAGTGGGGAAGTCAAGGTGGATCTGTCAGTGGTGCTGTCCTGATTTTTGCTTCCTGAGAATGTGGCTCTGAAGGGAAGGGGATCAGTATGTTTGCTGTGTGTTCCTGTTCCAGCTGTGGACATGATACAATCTGAGTTGGGCCACAAGAACAATGTCGGCAAGCAGTTTAAATGAGGAAGGGATGAGCTTCGGTCTGGAGTAGGGCCTTAAGAAAAAAGAGTATTTAAGTGCAAAGATCTTGGAAAATGCATGCTTTAAGCAGACCTTTCTCCCCACCCCTGACAGTGGGTGAAAAAAGGGTGAAACCCTCGTAAATGAAGTGTTGAGGAGAAAGCAGGACCATCAAACTGAAGTGCTGTGTGAACTTGTCAGGCTTAGCAGAGGTGTGAGTACCTCGGAAGTGAGGGGAGAAGAATGTTATAAAAAAGCGAAAACCAAGCCAACCTGCTGCAAGGGGGTTTCTGTGATTTTTTTTTTTTTTTTTTTAGGTCATACTGTCATGATCTGTATGCCAGCAATTTGCCTTTAGGGAGGCTGTGACAGACTTACAGAAAAATAGTTTACCCATAAGAAGGTGGCTCAGCAGCGCTTTGCAAGGCTCAAGACTTGCACCTCTGAATGTTACTGCTTCCTTCTGAATGTAAAATAAGTGGAGATCTTTGTTGATAGCCAAAAAGGAAAGGGTCTTCAGTCCGTCAGCATTGTGGAGCTCCACTTCCTTTGGACTGGTCCACCAAAGATAAAAATCTGCCGTCTCTGTTCATGACGTTGGCTTGGCTGAGCACATGAGTAATAATAATCTGTTGCTAGGAACAGACTTCAGTTTACATGGAGAGGCCTCTCTGGAGGGAAAGTCTTTGAGTCCCCTAGTGGGTCATAAATAATCAGTGGCACTTCAAAGGAGGAAAAGTAAAAACAAGCGGTTGGAGATGCCATGCAAAGATGTCTGCAATTCCTATTGCAACACCAGTGGAAAGCATGTAGCCAGCATAACTGGGAAAATATGGGGCATGTATCTGCAAAGGCAAAACCAGTGAAGCCAGGGTTTACTAACAGTCAGTTATAATATTCAGCTACCTCTAGCTGGGCTTGTTTGCAAGGCACCTGCTGCTTTCAGCTTTAAGGGGTGCGTAACTGAGCTAATTTCATGCCGTCTGATTTTTCAGGATTGGCTCACGGGGAGGGCCATGAGGGCACATCTGTGCAGGGACATGCAAGAGTTACCTGTAAACTCTAGTGCTAAAAATGCTCTTACAGTATGGGACAGTATGGAAATCACATCAACTAGTTTCCCTTGCTTCCTGGATACTGTGCACACCTGTTTTGTACAAGTAACCTTAATTAATAAAATACATTTTTTTCTATTTTAACTGTAGTTACATTGCCTTGCAAAGGGCAGTGGTTTCACCCTAAGGAGTGTACTGTGTAACTGCTGTTTTTTCATACAATGAAATCTTACCATCTGCAGTGCTTGGAACAGCTGAAAGCCAAGGCTTGCAAACCACCCTGATCTGAACTGATGTTAAGACTATGAGATCCTTTCTAACGAATCCTCTTGAAACTTTTTTCCCCCCTTTCTTCTGAGACAAAAATGTCCTTATAGAGACCATGGTTAAGAAGAGCATATCTTAGGTCTCATTAGGACTTAAGCCTCATTGGAGATAAGGTATTTAAACCAGTGTTGTCTATTCTTATGATAATGAAGTGTAAAGCCTGGTGGTTTTGATTATTTTCAGGTTAGTTCTTTGAGATTTCCAGTCCACTACCTGCTCTTAGGTTTCCCTCTTATCAATGTGCCTGTTTCTATGTTAACACCTGGGATTTTTGACAGTCTGCCGGCTAATTTCAGCTGAATTCGGGATAGGAAGATAAATTCAAGTTGAACTGATGTGATGCATCTGTGCTGATATAATTTCCACCAGTGTTTTTAGGTGCCTATTGTGGAAATAACTGAGGAGGTAAGGGAAGAGGGGTTGAGAGTTAGGAGTGCCCTTATCATAGGGAAAAGCTTTTGCTGATGGTTGAACCACTGGAGCTACAGGTTGAGCCCAGATGGTCAAGAATTTGCTCCTTTGGAGAACACAATGGAAAGCTTTGCTCTCGAGGAGGACATTTCTAATGCACCTTTCTTGTGTGATTTTGCCCATGTTGGAGAAAAAATGAGCTTACACAAGAGTTCTGGTGCAATTCCTATAAGTTAATCCACAGGAAATGAATCCATTGGAAATAAGGTCCCAGTGTTCCTGCAACTGTGTTTGACCCTGTGATACTTCAAATGTTCTCCCAAGGTGTAAGCAGTTAATGCTTTCCTGTGTTAGTGCTAGACTCTCCAGAGAGAGAGAAAGACAAGGTCATTCTCTTCACCTTCCCTTTTATCCCCACTGGAAAGGTGTCATTTGAAAGCCCTTGGTTTATTTTCAACACCACATGTGTATGTTTCTTCATTGTCCAGCATTTCGTGGAAGTGAAGGGTTTGGTTTAGCTCTGCAGTCCATTGAATTGTTATGAAACACAACAATTGATTTAAATATGAAGTAAAGAAGATGATCATTCCTACTGCCTGTGAAAAGCATTGCTGAGCTGTCTTACCCATAGCTTGATGCTTTTAGACCCTTCAGAGCCTGCAGTGATATAGCTATAGTTCATATGCTCTATTTGAATGAAATTTGGGGCAGGGAGGAAGACAAAATGACTATCATTGTCCCTGTATAATCCCTTCTCAGACAATCTGTACTTTTAAAGACGACTAATCCTTGCAGGTGTGTCCTCCAAGAGTATGTGTGTGTGTGTGTGTGTGTGTGTGTCTCCCTTTCAAAGCAGCTGTGGAGTCTTCTGTCGGGGCAGGGCAAAATGTATGTGCTGTGTTGGATGGTGAATTGAGGGTTTCAGGGACATGAAAGCTTTAGCATAAAATTTACCTGGTATTAGCTGTGTGTTTTCATAACCTGCACTGTGGATTTGTTGAGGGGATGTCTGTGTTTAAAGAAAATTTTAAAATTCCCATCCTTTTGGGAAGGAGGCCATAAATTGACTTTAAAAGAAAATAGGAGCGTATGCTTTTCTTCATTTATATGTGGTCTATGATCATGTGCTGTAATTTAAGTTAATTAATTAATGAATTAAGCAACTTTAATTAAAGTTAATTCATGCTTTAGAGCTCAGCATACCTTCTGCTTTGAAATGCTGGAAGTTTTATTAGCTTCATCTACTTCAGTGCTGAGCGATCTGAATGGAGATTGGGGTCCCATCACATGAAGTGCAGTACAAGCACATAAAAGAGACACTCCGTGCTCTGTGGTTGCTGTAGCTGGCACAGGATGGGGTCAGGGGAAGAACAGTCGCAGAAAGGTTAAAAATACATTTTGTGTTGTTCACGAAACATCCATCAATGTTGTTCATGGCTCTTGCATAGTTTTTAGAAGTGGAATTTTAATGCCAAATCCTGCTCCCTTTCTCTGATCTGTGGTCCCAGTCACTTTAGCATCGTGCAAGTTAAGTGAACATGACTTGCCTTTGCCTGTGCCATCATCCCAAATTTGGATGCTTTGAAGTTGATCAGATACGTATGTTTCTACTGTTTGGGAGTTCTGTGCTGCATTTGTGCCTTTAAAAGAAAATCCTAAATAGTGCTTAGTTTCAAATAAAATGAAAAAAATCGGGATAAACACGTTAAAGAGGAAAAGAGCAAGCATTCTCACTGGTATTGAGTGTGTGCCCCAGAACCACAGGAACAGACACATGTACACAGTTTTGGGGATGTCTTGCTTTTGGATTATGCCAGTGTGGCAATGGTGGGTGCTTCTAGTCCTGTCACTCTTCCTTTACCTGGATCCCCAATTTGAGTTATAACCTTAGGTCCAAATTCAGGCAGGCCCATTTATTTCACCTGCAGATTCCCTCTTGCCCAGGATTTACTATTTCTTCAATATCTCTGAGGGTCTACAGTTGACCATTGGAAAATTCAAGGTGGAGGGAATGCATCCCTGCATCCCTGTTATCCCTGCATCCTGGGAGAAAAAAAGCAACTGGCCTAGTGAAGTGGTTTGGATTTTGCTTACATGCTTCCCATTTGGGTTATTTGTCATCGTCTTCAAGGTGGTGATCAAAAAATAAAATGCTCTTTATGGGCACCCGTTAAGTACCAGAACATGGAATGAGGTCTCGTCTCAGCTTTCTTTCCTCAAGGCTGAACAAGCCCAGTTTTCTCAGCCTTTCTTCACACATCAGGCCTCCCTGCTCTGGTCATCTTTGTGGCTCTTCGCTCTCTGTCCACGTAATTTTTTGTACATCGGGGTCCCAAACTGAACCCAGTATTCCAGGTGTGGTCTGACAAGTGCCGAGCAGGGAGAGATAAGGGCTTTTTTATCTCTGCTGGTGATGCCCTTGTTCATGCTGCCCAGCATCTTGTTGGCTTTCTTGGCTTTTTAGAAATCTTACTATTTCCATCCTAACCTCAGGGCTCGGCTTGTTTCTCCATCATGTTCTCATGCCTGTCAAAGGTCAAACTAGTCCTTTTCCTCCTATTTTTGCTAGTCTAAGCAAGCCAAACTCTTGTAAAATATGTTTTTCTCTGATCATCTGGACATCACCTTTACCTGTCCCAGCTAGAACTCTCCTCTCTTGAATCTGATGGCTTGAGCTGTGGTTTTAAGTTGGTGGTGACTTGCAGAAGCGCTGCATACTCACTGCAGCAGTTGGAATCAGTGCTTCAGTCATGTGAGCTAATATGTATTTCTCTGGAAAACCAGGAACTTTTTTCCCCCCTTTATTCTCTTCTGTGCCTTTGCTTGTCATCAGTAAAGTGGTGCCCCATGATGGGGGGTTGGACTAGATGGGCCCTTCCAACCCAAACTGCTCTGTGATTCTAAATGTGGGCAATAACCCCTGGTCTCGTGTAGGTGCTGCAGATGTGAATTAATTGATGTCTGTGAAGTGTTCAGATGCCGGGGTGGTGAGTGCCATAGAAAAATCTTGTGAGGAACTCAATAATCCTGTCATCACAGCAGCTCTTGGGTAAAGCACAAGGGCACACGCTGTTCAGAGTGAGGAAAACAAAATGTTGAATGGGTCCTCAAGAAATGCATGTTGTCCTTTCTGTGCAGTGAAGGAGACAGGGAGTGAGGAAAAATAGTATAGAGTAGAGTAAACAAAGGCTGCCTCGTGATTCATGTGCGCAAGGGAATGAATGTAAGAATTTCTCTGGCATTCTTTAATGTTGTATTTCCTGACTCATCTATTCACGCCCTTCATTTTGACATATACTTGGTGGATGAGTTATTAATGTAATAATTAATAACTCATCCCTGTAGTTCTGGTGAAAAGGTTACAGTTGTTTAGGTAACAAAGCTTGTTTAAGGGTGAGCCCTTATTTATTTTTCAACCTAATTTCTTTTTGAATTTGTTTAACTTTTAGATTCTTGATAAAAAAGAGTCTGTATCTTAAACATCCAGTTTTTCCTACAGTGGCAAGTTGAACAATATAGCTACTGCACTACCAGGAACACTGTTAGGTTTTTAAGAAAGGTAAAGTATGTAGTTTCCTAAAGTTGCATTAGTGACTGGGGAGGTGTCCATGGAGGGGAAAATGGAGGATTTGGGAAAAGAAATTCCTTCCTGGGTGTTGAGAAGTAGCAAAGGTATCAGGGACAGCAGTTGTGTTGATTCTCATACGATAACCGCTGCTTTTTCATTTTACCTCAGTCTTTGCAGATTCTGCCTAAATTGTCTCCAGTCTGCAAAAATTATTCAGGCAGGAAGGGAGATCTGAAAAGTTCAAAGATTAAAAAGATGAGGTTTGGCAGCTACAAGTCTGTGGAAGGCACTGTGAGCCTTTGTCTCCTTGGCTTTCTGAAAGAAAGCAACTGTGCTTGAATTTTCCTAATCCTAGTGCTTTTGTTTTCATGGCAAGACCCACTGGGATCCATGGTTTATATTGGCCACTATTAAAAAAGAACCAAAGGACCAATGCTTGGATTCCTGCAGTAGGAAAAGTTGCTTTATTGTATATAAACTGAGGAGACAGCTGACCAAGGGAAGAAAACCCAAAACAAAACACGTGTCTCAGTGCCACATCATCATTGAACATCACTGGTTTTTATGTGACACTGTACTGATTTTCATTTTTTTAATATCATTTCAGTTTAGAAATCGATTAAAGAATCTCCATAGAATTCAATATGGCATCAACACAGTCATCTGCCTCAACGGAGGAGCCGGCTTCCTCTGAAATAGATGATCTCCATCTATCGCTGCAAGGTAAGGGACTGTAGTTTCCTGTGCCTTTTTAGTTTAGATTTTGTGAAAAATCCGTGATTGATGTGTACAAGTTGAAGGAAATTCTGAGAAACCCACATAAACTAGTGTTACGATGGGTGTGGTTAGTTCATGTCGGTGCTTCTTTGCAGATGTTTCTGTGTTTCATGAGAGATGCTTCAGCAGTGAAATGAAAGATAACAGCTCTCAGTTATCTTCCTCGTGATAGCACTTCCTCGTGATATTTTCAGATCTGTTGCCTTTTTTTGGTACAGATGTGCTCACTGGTTCTTATATTTTGTTATGAATGCATGTTGCTGTAAAATTTTTTCAAAGGAACCACCAGCGTGAAAATAGTTCAGCCATTTCATTACTTTCCTTGTTTTCAATTTGCTGACAATTGGCTGGTTGCGTTAAGCTGTCTTAATGAAGCCATTCACTACAGTACTATTTTATTTTATTTGTTTTTGTGTTTTTGCTGCTATATACCATGCAAGTGGAGATAATTTTTGTGGCTTCTGGACAGATTTCTTATGGGTCAGAGTCTTTCATCCTGTCTTGCCATGAGTTATAAATCATTAAGGAAGTTCTCAGTGGCTGATTTTTGATTGTTCCGGTCTAATGGCATGTACCTGGACAGTTAAGTGATGATGAGTGTATCCAAGCTGGCCTCTCAGATAGGCTTTTTGGGATTTCCTTAAACACATGTTGAATTTCCTTCTATAAGAATTTTCTGGGAAGGTTGACTTTCCTCTGAACATACTGATGGAGGCTGTCAAGAAGGCTAGTCCAGACTAGTCCTGCTGGAAAGCAGGTTTTTAATGTGCTTAGAGCCTGGTTATACTACAGTGGATGGGCTAACTCATGTTTCCAGAGAGATATTTCCTCTTAACTCACTTGCAGTGAAATCTCTGCGGTGCTTAGTTGAGAGAAAATATGTTTAAAACAGATGGTGCAAAAGGATATTCTGCCAAGTCACTTCTAGGATCCGTGTTTGCACTGATGTTGTCATTGGAGCTGTGTGTTGTGACGAGTGGGTGTTAATAGTGGTCTAAAGCCGAGTGTCTTTAGTGGTGAATTTTCTCCCGTTTTGCTTCAGTGTTACATTTTCAGGAGAACAAGCAAAATCTTGTAGCAGACAGGAACCAGTCGGACTGTTGCAGCAAGCACAGCTTGTCAGACACACATTTGTTGTGCCAGTCAAACTCAGCATTTGGTAGAAAGACTGAGGCGGCTGTTGTTGGGAAACAGATTTGGAAAACACTCTATAGCTTTAAGGCAGAATTAAAGTTACGTGCAGTTTTAGGATAGGGTTTTTCTTTGAAATTCATATGTTTTTTCTGGAAAGCAGAATTGGTGTTTGTGTTGAATAACAGTTGATTTTTTTTTCTTTGGGTCAATATCTCATTGAAGGAGCCCTTCTTAGTAAAACTGAAATGACTGTATTTCTTTGCTGTAATAATTTGAGCTCCTGGATTACGCTGAAATGAACACACTTGCAAATCTGGGGCCAAGATGTCTGTGCCTGGCTGTTGTAAAACATCCCTTAGAAGTGACATAAGCAGTTTGTGTGATGATTAAAGATACAACAAATGGTACTGACACGTTTTGTCGATGGAGCTGCGGCTCTGCAGCATCTGCTCAGGGTCAAACAAGCAAATGGCAATACAGCCGTGAGGAAGCACCAAAGACACGCTCCCTGACAGGACATGTAGGAACCATTAGTAGCTCTACTCGCAGCTCTGTGGTGACAAAGGTCAGCTAAGAATAATAGGGTCACTCGAGGAAACAGGTTTTTCCATTAATAGGAATCTTGGGATGAGATTTGCAAAGCAGCCAGAGACTTTGATTGATTTAAATCTTCAGGTTCACCTGGAGAAGCTGGAGAGATATCTCAGATTCAAGGAATAGCTGCTTATAATGGTCAGAAAAGCAGCTTACGTTTTGGGTGACTGAAGATGGATGTAAAACTTGTTACGATCTGCTTTTCAGATTGCTAGGATATAGTTTCAAAGAATACATCCAGCCTTGTATAGCAGTGTAACAGGAGACATGTATAAATAGGGAAAAGCAGGAGTGAGATCCAGTCTGGATGTAGTCTAGATCTTGCTCATGTTTTAATCTGCTTTTTAATTCTTTGTGGTCCAATCTTCCATTATTCCTGAAAGGCATCCAGTGTTAGAGCACTTGTCTAGTCTGGTTAATTAGGAAAAGATAACTGAATGTGTCAGTTTGTTTGGTTATATAACTCTGTGAAGTTTATAGCTAAAAAATGTAATAAAATGGTTAGCTTTCTTGTTTTTTTTTTCTTCTTTACCATGTGTAGGTCTGTTATTTTAAGTATGTTTGACTTTAATTTTAGTTACAGTCTTCTGTGAGGAAGACAGCGCTTTTGGGAAGAAAAAGAAGGAAAGGGGAAAAACAACCTCCTTTATGTAACTAGTGAAGAAGTTACTATTTAGTAGATCTAATTATGATAGAATTCCTATTATATTATTGGTAGTGGCTTAATAGTATAAAAACTTCATTTAGTGGAATTTATGTTAGTGTATTTTTAGGTAGAAGAGTGTTCTAGGGTGAACATTTATTTTCCTTAGTAGTGTTTGTCCTAGAAGATGCCATAAAGAAATTCACTGGAAAATAGATAAAAATGTAACTTTGTCCTCAGTGCATCTTTCTTGTCAGCTAATTATTTTAAGGAGATTTAATGAAGCTTGAAAAACACGGAGAAAATAGGTAAAGAAATGAAAGCAATGTGTTTTCTAACGCTCCCATCTCCAGACATTTTCAAATGATGAAGCTAGTCCCAAAATCATGAGGCTGAAGTAAAAAGCTGCAAGAATATAAACCCTTATATATATGTCTTTTCAGATTTGTGCTTTGCTCTTTAACCTTTACCAGTTTTGAAGCTGATCTCCAGATCAAAAAGTAATAGTTACCCCCTCCCTCCCCGCTGTGAAAATGTGTGATGTCAGGACTTGAGAGGTTTCTTTTATTTTCTTTTTTTGTTTTCTCTGTCCTAGATGTTGTAATAAAATTAAATCAGATTAAGATCAACCTTATCCCTGCCCTTTCCTTCAGCACCTCTCTGCTTTCTCCCAGTTTTCTGACACAGCACAACTTAAGAGCGGCTGCAAAGCTACTTGTGTCCTTGCAGAGCCATGTAAAAGTGCAGGTGAAAAGCCTGGAGCTGGACTGGTTATGGATATATCCAGTGAGAGGAATACTAAAGAGAAGGGTTTCTCTTGCCTGACCGGCTGCAAACATTTTGGTGAAGAGAGGAGGCTTGCCAGGGAGATGCTCCGTTGTGCCACAGACCGTCTTGGAAACCTAAAGTCATTTCTGCTGCAGGAAGGGGCAGGCAGGAGCTCAGGGCTTGGCTGGCATTGAGCATGGGAGGAATAAAGCAGGATCCCTGTCCTATGTCTCCTCCTCCCGTATTTCCCTCCCAGCACTGCATCACAGGCTGGCCCCAGAGAGGGATCCAGCCTGGTGCTCAGTCTTCTGAAAATTGAAGAGGCACAGTCAACATCCAAAATTGGTTTTGGCTACTTGAGATGAGGAGGCAGGTCATCTCCTTGGTAAGAGAAGGGCTTCATGGCAGTGCTTTAAGAGCTGTTGGAGATGGAGGTACTCTTTGCTGGTGAGCAGGAGTGTGGGATTGCAGCGAGGGGAATGCGCAGCTGCTCGTGGATGGACGACTACAGCAGGAACTGAACAGGGTTTGTGGCACTCTGGAGCAGGATCATTTTTTGCTTTCAGAATGTGAATCTCTTTACCTGTGGGAAGATCCAACCTTCACTTTCCCTTCCGTGCACAATTCCTTCCTCTGTGTTCCCTAAAATAGCAAACAGACCCTATGTGTGGCGCTTCCCACCAAGCCTGTGCAGAACTCTGTTTTCCCTTTTTTTTTCATGCTTGCTGAGCTAATTCAAACACAAGGGAGTGTGTTTTAGCTCGTGGAGTTTGGGGCATGTACTTAGTCTTTCACTGTTGAATTAACTGCAGGGGTCCTAATTTTTGGCTCCACTTACTAATCTGTGTGTGTGTTACTGTTTGTTATTTTAACCCAAAGGATGATCATATAGGAATGTGGCTGCTAAAACTGAAGAGAGTTTTTGAAGAAAACTGTTTTTGAAGAGAGTGTAATGATATAAATGAATGATGTGATTTTCATGCAGTTATGGCTAAACCTTTATTTTTGAGACCCTCTAATTCATCCAGGGATCAGGTAGACTACTAATTCTTACCCAGCTTTTTTTGGTCTGTGTCTCATCTGTTGGGGCCACTCCCTTATTACAACTGTGCTTCTTTTTTTTAACTTTAACCAGAATGATCAAAAAAATCCATGAAATGTTTATGATGATTTCTTTCAAGGGTGACTTTTATAAATTGAAAAGCTCCCATGGGAGCTGCACAGAAATCTGTGCCTGGTTTATGTTGCCTGCTGCCCGGGAGAGGGGCTGGTCTGCAGTTCCCGTAACTGCTCGGCTTTGGGGCATGTGATGGGGCTGATGGCACTGGGGAGGCAAGTGACACATGACACTGCCTTAAAAAAAAATCAGTCATTGTTATTTTTGTCTGTTTCACGCTCCAAGTGTAGAAAATAGATTGTAGAGTTGCATAAATGTGTTCCCTGCTAGATAAGTTTCAGTTTGTTAAAGGCATTATTGGGTGCATAACTGGTTAAAAACTGGCATTAAAATGCCTAAGGAGTGGACAGCTTCTGAGGCACCTGTAAAGGGGCACTGGAGGCCCCTACATTCAGATCCCTGATCACTGTGGATTTTATTTAAGACATTACAAAAGCCACTTAAGCCCTTATCTTTAAAAGTATGTTGCTATCTAAATGATGTGACTTAGTACCTTTAAGAATCTGACCTGCAATCTCTGTCTGTGCCCCCAGTACTGCAGTGCTTCACTTCGTGGGCTGTTGTGAAGTAAGGACAGTGGTGATTCAGAGCAGAGCTGCTCCAGCATCCTGGCAATAAGAAAAGCAAGAGGGTTTAAGAAAGCCAGGAGGGTGAAACTTGATGTGAACACACAGCACTTTTGGTAAACTGGACAATTTGCTTTCAGAAGGAAAAGGTGGTTGAAAGGAATAGTGTAGAAAGGGAAGTTCCCACTTGCTGCACAGATGTGGTAATAATGGTTTATTTAATATTTATGCAATATTTGGATTTGAAAAGACCACTTTAGAAATATTTTCATCACCTTCATTGAGCTTTGGATAAACTTCTTGATCTCTACAAAAAAATACTTGTTTTTTTAATTGCTTAACACGATGTTGCTGAACATAAATGCTGGAAATAACTCTTTTCCCTGCTTTCCTGTCTGCAGAAAATGAAACTGTGACTGGGTGGAAGGGAAGGGACGGGACTACACAAAGGGCTCAGGGGTGAATTGCTCATTCTTTCCCTGGGGTTGACAAGTAGTTAAGGTTTCTTCTGATAGTCCCTATGATTTACAGAATGAACCTGCTTGGTGTGTTAGCTCGTATCAGCCGTGCTGTCTTGAAGGAAGCCCTCCCAGTTATCCCTGCTGACCATGCTTCAGTTCGTTTTTCTGAGCTGTCAGGGAGTGTAGAAAAGGTTATTTTGGATGAAACTTAAATAAATGCCCCAAGAAGGTGCTGTGGCTGTCTGGGCATTGAGGCTAGAGTTAGTCCAACACAACCTTTCTTCCCTGCACACGTACACTGCATGGTTAGCACCAGCTCTTTTGAGTTGTTGATCTGTTCCTGATGAGCTCCCCTGCTTGCTACTGGAGACGTAGCCTCAGCTGACCCCAGTAGTGAAAGGAAGATATAAAAATATCGTACACAAGAGGTAATTCCTTCTGGTGAAACAGGGATCGGAAGAAGACAGAAAGGCTTGTGCTCGTTAATTTCAAATAATTGGGGTGGTTTTTGTTTTTGTGGGTTTTTTTCTTTTGTTTTTTTTTGTTTTTTTTTGTTTTTTAAGAAAAAAAGCCATACAGTTGTAAATTGTTCACTGGCAGTGATGCACCAGTCCTTGTGATAGAAGGAAACCTCTTTGGTGACAGTGTTTGATGAGTGTGGACAGACGGCTACATCTGTTCTGTGAAGATTTGCTTCCCTCAGCTTACTGCCAAGGGAGGAGTCAGTGCTTTCCCTGGAGCTGCCATTCTCCTACCTCAGGAGGGGAGGCACAAAACGCAACAGAGGAGAGGAGACTAAATTTAAGCCTGTTTTTTCTGTATCACTGTTAAAGGAAGGCTGAGAGTAGAACAGTGGCTGGCAGTGCTTCTGCTCTCCTCTTCCTTCTGGGAGAGTTCAGCACTGACGTGGTCCCTGCCATTCCCTGTGCTCTTAATGATCAGTCTGGTTTGTAGCACTTGTTGATAGCTCATTACTGAATAAAACAGTCATTGTCCAGCAGTGTGTATTGATTTTTGAATAGCCTACGTGACACGTTGCTTGTATGTGTTATTCCTCCCTAAAGAGTTGTTAACACAGGGTGAAATATGATAAATTTTGGGTGCTTTCAGATTACAGGTTCTTATTTTGTTCTCTCAGATCCACTTTTTTGGGTTGGTGAGTTTTGACCCGAAGTGAAGGAACGATCAGAGATTTTTTTGATAGCTTTCCTATTCTGGGTCAGTGACATTTTGAAAACTAGGGCAAGAGAAAAACCAAGGTCATTGAGAGTCCTACGAAAAGGCCTGACAAAGAATCCATTCACCCTCATAAAAATAAAAATCCGTATTAATTAACCACGTGGTAGAGATAAGAACTGGAGAGCTTGATTAAATCATTAGCGCCTCTGAGCAGTAGCATTGGAAGGGAGCTGGGAGGGAAAACACACTCAGCCTGAAAATTGCAATACGACTGCCTGCCACGGTGCCAGAAGCACATCTGTATCGAGCTGTGTGTGGTGTGGCCTGCCTGGAAACAGTGACTGCTGCACTAAAATCTGGGGAAATATTGACGAGCATGGAGTTCTGTTATTAATTCAGGGGGAAAGTCTATTATTATTATTTATTTGGATAGGAAAGTAAGGCATGTTGCAGCTGAGGCGGCAGCTGCTTGGAAGACAGCCTGGTGGATTGCATTAGGCAGTGGCTGTAGTGGAGGGTTTAAAGTGTTCTTAGGTGTGTGCAGTGAACTAACTGCGTTGTACTTTCACCAGGTGAGACATTTGCCTGAGGGCTGCCCATGTGAATCAACACTTGCAGTATCTGGCCCATATTGCATAATGAAGCATGGTAATATGGACGTCAACCAAAACACGACCAAGTGTCTCATCCTAATCACCTTTCTGTCACTGATCCCAGATGCAAGTTCTCCAAAGCAGAAGCAGTAGTGTGTGTTTGGCAAAAGCTGTAGCTGTAAAAGTCACTGGCATCAGGCACAGTAGTCAATATTTGCTTTCTGTCCCTTTTTAAGTGTTAGAGCAATGCCAGCCTTGTCTGCCTGATAAAATTGAGTGCAGCTACCCAATAATTGCTTGTTGAGTAATTGGAATGGCTCCCACATGGTGTTCAACCAAAGGGTGTGGTTGGGTCCTGTGCTAACATGAAGCCAGTATCTCCATGTTATTTTTGTCCTCCTCGTGAGCATGTTTGCACTTATGGTCTGTTTCCCGAACAAAACACGACTTTGTCATTGCATTTTTGTCTGCATCTTGAAGATTGCCCTTATCTCACTGTTCAGCGTGATCTCTGATGCTTATAAAGAATTTTAAAACAATGCAGTAAGCAGGGCAAATCAACTGCTTCATGCTCCAACAAGATCATAGTGTTGCACATCGGAGGAGGGCTGTTGAAAGACGCCTTGGCTACAGGATGCGAAACAGTCTTCGATGTACATAATACATGAATGTTTTTGTTGCCACTCACCCTCCCAGTGAAGCGGGAGGAGGCCTGTGGTGTTGGGAGCAGGAGGCTGGGTTATCCTCAAGAGAATTGCTGTGCTTCCTGAGCTGATGAAGCTCCTTCAGGACATCTCGGATGATGAAAAGACAGCTACGACTGGGGTTTGTGTTTGCAAAGTCCCAGAGTGTAGTAAAGTGTGAGACATTTTCCTCCGAGTGGCATTTTCATTTTCATGGGCAGAGGAGTCAACATTCCCCCCCTGCCCCCACCGCCAAGGGCTTGATATTTTTGGTATGCTTCATCCTGCCCAGCCTACCAAAACATACATATCTGTTGCTGAGTAGTCTTTCACTTGCCTTATGATGTCAAACTTGCATTTAATTAATCTTTGGTGCAAGAGCTTGCTTTCAGAGGCAGAAGAGATGGTCTCTTCCCACCTAGATTTGTTTCTTCGTGCAAGCCGATGGCCTGGTCAGTGTCCAGATGCCTCTCCCATGCAGTGGGAGGATTTATGCCAGGTGGGAAGTGTACAGCGAGTACCCGCAGATACCTTGCCCACCGTGTCCCTCCATGGGCCATTCCCCGTGCCAGACCACCCACAGCTCCTTAGGGAGCTGCCTTGAGGCCATGGAGCAGGACATGCACAGGCCTCTCGTGTGCTCCCACCAGGGCCCTGGATGGGCATTTTCTGGTCTATCTGTACGTGGGAGCTCCGAGCCACCCTGTCGCTGTGACCCTCTGCTCCAGCTGCCTGACGCAGCCCCTCTGGCCACCCAGCACAGCGGGGAGAGGAACTGCTTCTTTCTCTCCACCTTGCACCTCTCCTGCCTCTCAGGAGAGAGGTTCCCTGCTGCCTGCCATGAGCATTGCAGGGTATCTATCCCTGGGGCACTGCCCGTCGCCATGCGGCCGCCTCAGCCCTCAGAGGGAAGGGCGGGAAGAGCCCTGCAGCTGGCACAGGCCAAAGGTGATGGTTTGAGCAACCAAAACGTCAGTTCTCCCTATTGTGTAGTCTTGCCCTCCTCAACTAGTAGTCCATTTGATCTGCTTTGTAATGCCTGGGCTATTAACAACCAGCGTAGCCTTTTGGGTGTTTATTCCAATGGGGAAGAAGGCAGGGATAACCCCCTTCCCGCAGCTCCAGGCAGGCCCCTTTTGGGTGTGCTATTGCTTTTTGATCTGTTTGTGGGAAGCCAGTCCCAGCACTTGCAGTCAAGGCTGCTGTGGAAAGGGAGAGAAGAAGGAGTTTGTGTTCAGGCTCGTTCCCACGAGCTTTGGAATGGCTGCTGGTGGAATGGGAGTCTGTAATTTTAGGGGCCAGCACCTCCGGCTGTCACCTCAGACCTGTGTGCAGACATCCAGCCCCTAGGGATGTACAGTTGGTTTTTGTGGTGTTTCTGGGGAATGGGGGCGGTTTTTTGGGAGGGAGCATGAGCTGGGGAGTCACATAATCCACTGTCCATGACCGGGGCCGGGGATCTGGTCTGGTCTGACTCTGCTGCTCCCCCCCTGCTTCACTTTTCAAGGGAACTTGCCTTTTTTTCATCTCCACTGCCCACAGGCCACGGAGAAAGGCCTTCCCCTCTCTTGAGCTCTACTCTGGTGCAAAAAACAGTTTAGATACTCTGATTTTTCAAAGGTGGGTTTAATTAAGTCCCTGTTTCCCTTCACAACCGGTGATAGTTGCTCACTCTGTACCACCGTGAGGGTCCTGGGTGCAGAGCTGGATCTCTGTGTGTCACTGGGTCATGCTTTGAGTTCTGTTTCACTGGGTTTTTTTGCTGTGATACAAGTTCAAACACTTCCTTCTTCCTTCCACCTATTTTAAAACCCTATGAGCTCCTTTGTGGCTGGATTAATAATCTGTATACCCTCAGGAGGGCCCAGCACTGAAAGGTTGCTGTTAGAGGTTGTATTCCCCCCCATGACAACCAAATAACTCTCCAGGCCTTCAGTTGGCAGCCAAGACATCTCATTGTGTGGCTTCACCTACAGATACACATTTATCACAGTCTGCATCCTGGTCCCATCCCCCAATTTAATGCATGGCTTTTCCTGAACTTCAAGATGTATCTTGTACTGATGATGGCCCAGAGTCTTTCAAGGAACATTAGGAATGAACAGAGTTATGGTAGACATATTTCTTCATAATTACGTGTTCACACCAGTGTATTTGCTGAGCTTCTGAGAAAACCTTCATTAGTTGCTTTTTGCTGCATCCTGTAGATTATGCTTGGTGGTTGTAGAGGTCTTTGCGGAATCAACTCTGCAAGCAAGAAAATACCATCTCTAAAATAAGACTTGAGAAAAACTGATATTAAATAGTAGTTAATAGTAACGTAATATCTGGAAGAATGGATCTTAGGTTTGAGATGAATGCCGTGTAACTTTTTAAGGAAGAGAAATAAAACGAGATAATTTTTTTTCATTAACATCTTTTTCCTTTTTTTTTTTTTTATTTCTCAGTGCAGCGAGAGTTCACACAGAAGAAAACCTTCACTAGCTGGATAAATTCAATATTGGCAAAGGTAGGAACGTGGTTCTGTAGCAAAGACATGCCTTTTGCCTTTTTGATTCAGATGTGCTGTATGGAGATTGATTTTTAGGAATAAACAAAATTAGTACGAGCTTTTTTCATCACTGGATGGAAAAAGTAGCCCCTGGAAAGCATTTGTTTAATAAGTGCAACAGCACTGTGTAAATGAATGTCCAAGAACATTTGTAAGAGATGGTTTTTAAGTAGATGATACTCTTCCTTGCTCATGTGGTAAAGCTTGTGGTGAATTGTGGCACATGTCTCAAGGTTTTATGAGTTTCTGTATTTACAGTTAGTTTTAGTGTGATTAGGTAAGTGTCATTCTATTATGCAATCCAAGAACATGAGTTTAATGAGATGACCTGAGTGACTGGTAAGTATTAAGACAAACCACATAGTAGCGTAGGCGCTCCTTAAGCTTTCACAAAACAGCTCCTGCAGCTGTGCTGGGGCACTGACTTGCTCAGGTAAGAAAAAATAAGCCTGTTTTGGTCCCTGCTTGAGCAGAAGCTGCTGAGCTCGTGATAAATTTGTATTACGTTTACCACAAGTGGGTGAAAAGAGGTTTAGTTATGCAGCTTTGTACTCAAATTTGTACTTGGGGTATATTGGTTAAGATCTCAAAATATGAATTAACTGCTCTGTTTAGCTTTCCCTTTCCTAAAATTTTGAGGTCCTTTGCAACATGCTTCCTTGAAGAATGTAAATACTTGAAGGTGAGGCCTAAAATAACCCTTATAAAACACAGAGGCAGGGCGAAGGGGAATAAGGCACAAACATAATAATGGGTTAGAACAAGCAGGATATGGCTGATTAGATTTTTATTTCAGCTTAATGAAAAAATAAAGGAGACTAAACATTTTTTTAACAGAGTAATCAGAGTGTGACGTTTTGTAGTGTGATGAATTCAAAATGACAAAAGATAAAAATTTATTTTGCAGCATACACCTCCTTCTGTTATCTCAGACCTGTATACAGACATACAGCAAGGACATTTGCTTCTTGATCTGTTGGAAGTGCTTTCCGGTCAACATCTGGTAAGACAGAGTAATAAAAATATTACCTCAGTCCTTTGTCAAATCCAGCAAAGATTTCTGGATATGCTTAATTGTAACCATATGACTGATCCTTCTGGAGTCATAGAGCTGGTTGCAAGTTTACACCACTGACTCTGAAACACACTGAAATAAGTTTTTCCAAAGAAATTTGTGAATCTTTGCAGGACTTCCCTTATCAAAATGTGGAATAAAATTAATTTTTACGGTTGAGGATGTAGCATGTTCTTTTTTGCTTTGCAGCCACGGGAAAAAGGATTTAATACCTTCCAGTGTAGAAGTAATATAGAAAATGCTTTGACATTTTTAAAGAGCAGATCAGTGAGTATTAACTTCAAAATTCCCAACTAAAGCCAGTTTAGCTGGTGGAACATTTTCTTTGTTAACAATGATCCCTTTTTTTTCCTTCTTAGCTGAAGCTCATAAATATTCATGTTGCTGACATTATCGAAGGAAAACCTTCCATTGTGCTTGGCCTAATCTGGACCATTATATTTCATTTTCATGTGAGTATTTCAGCGATGTAAGAGAGTTTTAGTAGGGGCAAAAAGCACAAAAATGTGTTACATGATTGCCAAACAAGATGAATTAGAACAAAGTAAAAGATAATCTTCTGACATCTGCAAGTGACAGCTCGAGGAGGAGATGCACCAGCGCTGCTTCACCGGTGCAGTGATGGCAGTGATGAACAGCATGTAGCTGCAAATGGTAGGAGGGAAAGATTGAGATTTTTCTTGAAGTAACAAATTAAAAAGTAGGCAAACTTTGCCTGTCTAAGGCTTGTATTGATTAAGCTCCAAATGGAGCAAACAGTGTGAAGTGGCGTACATCCATCTCCCTCAGAGGCAGTCCTGCTCCTCAGTGTTGATTGTGCTTACAATGTACAGTTCTTGCTGTTATTTTTTTCAGTACCAGGTGCCTGAAATAACATGAAGGCTGTCGTAATGTTTCTTATACAATAAGAAGCTCAGAAGCAAAGTTTTTTAACAGTATTTAGCCCATATTTTTCATGGCGGAGGCACTTCGATGCTGAAGATTCTTGTGCTGCACATAGCCCATGCAGTAGCTTTTTACCTAAACCAAGCTTCTCTAACCAAATGTAGATCTGTGAGGTCTATCAAGTAGGTTTTCCTGCACCCTGAGTGAGCAGGAAAACTCTGAACCTGTCTAATACATGTCACTGTTGACAGCAGAAAACACAGCTGCCACAGGCTGCTGTCACTGGTAAAAGCAGAAACTGAGTGAGAAGGATCCTTGATGTCATTGCTGGTACCCACAGTATAACATGGAAGTTTTCAGGTGAACATATCCTGCCAAAAAATTGCCTGAAGATGGGAATTCCGCATGAAATAGTTCAGATTGTACAGATTAAAAAGCCTGATCTGATTTTGGGTGGGAGGGAAGCTACTGTTACAGCTATGATTGAGTCCTGTCTAATTCTCTGTGGTGTTCTGCCATTGATGTCTTGGTAATTTTTCACTGAAGCCTGATTAAGTCTCCCATCATCTCTGATAGATTGAAGAACTTGCCAGGACACTTGCTTGTACTTACAATCAACCTTCACTTGATTGTTCAAGTACCGTTGACTCCTCTCCAAAGGCAAGCAGATCAGCTAAAAAAAGTGCTAAAATTAAGGAGCGGTGGAAGATGTCTGCTACAAAGGCTCTTTTGTTGTGGGCTAAAGAACAGTGTTCACTGTAAGTTCCATCCAAGACTTATAAATAGTATGCTGCATTTTGTATTACTGCTTTCCTCTAAACGTGGTGATGTTTCTCCCTGTTTTTTAATATTGCTTAGTGACAGCTTAGCAGAAATCCCTTTAAATTTCAGATGTGGCTACCTGTACTTTTAGCATCAATCAGGCCCTAAATGTTTTGACATGAATGAAACTCATCTTATTGATAAAATACAACAATGTAATTTGAATTGCTTCTCTGTTCTTTTTGGGGGCTTCTGTGTGATAGGTCTAGTGGAATGTTCGCATGATTTTCTGATTTTAATCCTCATGTTTGGCATTGGTTCACAAAATTTCAATAATTAACTTTTTTAAAAATGGAAAATGTAGGATTTCTTCAATTACCACATCTTGTGTCTTTCTGTCAAAACAGTGCATGATCTGCAAGAAAGATCCTGATCCTGGAGGTCCCTGTCCCTAATTCTAAGAATATGTTTCCTTATGCTTGATGTACAGATAGCACTGTTGCTTTCAGTGGGAGTATTCGCAGCACACAGTCTACAGCAGACACAGATATTTCTTGCAAGAAGCAACCTTTCTGCCACTTACACTTTTTTCAAGGGCTGCTGCTTTGCTCCAGGATCTTTCAGATATGTTTTACAGTAATGTCAGTCCTTTCTCTCCAGCTCTTAGCATGCTTTATGTTCTAATAACATCCTACTAATATTCCATGTTATTAGTGGGAGATAAAAGGCCTTCATCAGCACATCAGACACTTTCTTCTGGGAGAATGGCACTGAAGCTTGCCTTTCAGCTGTGTTTTATCAGAACAAGATTAATTGGCATGTAAAAACCATCTCTTTGTCCATTTAATCTTCCTCTTTCTTTTGCCTGTTTTTCAGCAATATTGCTGTCTGGTTTGTAGTATCCTTTCTGAACTGTCACTACATTGAATTATTTTGTCATCAGTGAATCCTGTAGTTTTTGATAAAGGAACAAATCTTGTAGATCCTGGCCGGTTGTTTTGTAACTAAGTTTGATCATCCGAAATCCCACATTTTTTCCATGCTGTAACATACTCATAATATACAGACTGTTTTTGGAAAGTTTTCCCAGAATTCACTGTGGCCTGCAGTACTGGACATCTCACAGCACCGTCCAGGCACTGCTTAATAAAAGATGTTTTAAAGACACTAAACTAAATAAGAGAAAAAAAAGTATTTTCCTGCAGTAATGCATCACTTTGAAGGTCTGGATTGTGTAAAATGCCAGAGTTGATTCCAGTTCTCAGTGCCCTTACAGAGAAATACTTCATGTTCTGCAGTACTTTGCTTCTTATTTTTCCATCTCATAGAATACATTAATATTGAGCATAAAGGTGATGTTCAGAAAGGATATTGGATCAGCAAGGCTTCCTCTTGAGAATGCACCACAAGACAAAAAAAAAAAAAAAAAGTAATTTTTCAAAAATACTATAAAAATCTGTAATTGTGGAAAAATATATAATTGTAGCAATTGGTGGTATTGGCTGTATTGTTTTCTGACCCAGCTTCTGCAGAAGTTCAGTGACAGAGTTCTCGTGGATTTGGTTCGTACTCCGTTTTACTAAACTTATATTCTGTTTCTCAATTTGTACTTTTAGCCTGTTTCCTCAGAAAGCCTAATATTTTGTTTCTACTAATTTCTGGGGTAGGCACGGCTCTATCAACGTGAGTGATTTCAAGTCCAGCTGGCGGAGTGGCCTGGCTTTTTTAGCCATCATCCAAACCTTACGACCAGGTCTGGTTGATCTGGAGAAGGCAAAAGCCAGAAGCAATAAAGAAAACCTGAAAGAGGCTTTCAGAATTGCAGAACTGGAGCTGAATATCCCACGGCTTCTGGAGCCTGAAGGTAAATGATCAGGTTTTTTTAATCTACGTTATCAGGGGTTAAGATTAATATAATCCTATATGCCTTGAATTGTAACACAGGAAAAAATAAGACTGTGCTTAAGTCTGAAATGGAACATTGATCTGTACTGTAATGCTCAAACCTCAGGTTCTGTAGAGAATCAGCTGTACTTAGGAGTTCTGTGATTTTTGAATTGGCAACAATCGCAGGAACAGTATGCCTAAGAAAGGATATGAAACATTCCTGTTCATGGGAGAAACTTTTTCATTAGTTAATCGTGTTATATTAAAATATTCCCAAGGAAAAAATGTTCATTACATATTAATTTCCATCAATGGTATGTTAAGTGAGCTGTTGCAAAATAAACATGTTTATGGTAATGTGTTTTAATAACTGCAGTATAGTGTGTAATTATGTGATCAGACCTAGAAGGCAGCATAATTATGTAAATGCTGTATTGGCTCTTGTAGATGTTGACATTATGAATCCAGATGAAAAATCAATCATGACTTACGTGGCTCAGTTTTTGCAATACTCCAAGAATTTGCCTGAGTCTGAAGAAGACATGCAGGTATGTCACGTGGCTTGTCACTGGGACATTTTTAAATGAAAGTGCATCATGAATGCCAAGACTGTCAGTGCTTTCTTTGCCCAGTTTATAATTTGAGTCAGTAACAGCAGAGCCTCTGATTCTGCTACTGACAAGACTCAGTTGGCTTGAACCTTGTGATGCTCCTGTGTGGTAGAAAAGACTCCGTGTTGCAGATTTTTAGTGGAATTGCTGTGCAGGTTATCTTTTTTTTTTTTCATTTAACTGTTACAGAGGGCATTTTCAGGCTTGGTTGTCTTCCTCTGTGCTCTGAAGTCTATGTAAATGTTGGAGTAGAGACAGACAGATTTGCTAATACACAGAACAACCAGCTTTAAATTTAATAGCTGACATGTTAAGTGGACAGAAGTTGCCATTCACAGATGACACTGACTGGAAAACCACATTTCCTATTCTCTGTATTCTCCTATGAGAGTTTTATGTATTAATTGGTTATGTGTATTGGTTTATGTATTAACTGGTTATATCACATATCTCCATACCAATAATCTTTTTTTAGGAGGACTGCAGGCAGGCACTTCTCTTGATGCATTCACATATCCAGTGCCAGGTTTAAAACTTTGGCCTTGCTCTGTAATAGTGCCTCACCCAAAAGTCATCAGAGTCCCCAGGAATTTGTTTTTCAGTAGCTTTGAACGGACTTTATCGTATACTCGATGAGTGTTGTTCTGTGGCACCATGTAAATTAAAAACAAGGCTTGCAAAATGGGAAAATGAAATTTTCCGCTCTAATTACCAGGAAAAAGTAAGAGAGGCCATGGGCTGGTTGGCTGCACAGGAGGAGAAGTTAGCAAAGCTGCTGATTGACACCGAGAATGAAACATATTACCAGAAGTGCAAAGTAAGTTGCGTTTCATGTTTAACTGCTTCTGTGAAAATAAGCTGTTTCTGGGAATGTTTTTAATACTTTTCGTCTTCATTGCCTAAACTGAAGTGTTAAACCTTCAAACAAAAGTTGGAAATCTGACAATGAATTTCGTAAATGTCCTCATATGATTGAAGGAAAGGTAGGATAAAATCCCTTCTGTTATGAAAAAGATGTACGTTGCTTGGTTTCTGAGCAGAGCACGTTTCTTTTGAAGAGAGTGAAGTAGTATCTTAGTTGACGTAGTTGAAGGCTTGGACAAGATTCAAGCACGTAGGCCCTTTGCAGGGCCTTCAGTATTCTGTGATAATTACAACAGTAGGTTTTACCCAATTAATTTCGTGGAGGAGTAGTTGAAATGTTGGCTATAGGTTGTGCTGAAGTAAAATTTCCTTTGGTTTATATTGTTGCCAGAGTTTGTAATAAAATGGCCCATGGGGAACTGTGAGGAGAGGAATTTTCCCTTTCCCTCGCTGGGAGGGGAGAACCGTGTTCTGATTTCACTGACATTATATTAAATACAGACTTAGGGAATGGCATCTATAATTTCAGACCCAAATACAGCCTGGAGACAAGTATACCTCTTGCTGTCTTGCCTTTGCATGCATCACACCCTTTGAAGTTAGTGGAAGTCATACCAGTGTGTTCAAAGGCAGTACTTGGCTCCATGAGCTTCCATCTGAAGATTTCTGTGAATTACTCTTCTATTTTATCCTTAGGAAATGATGTCATTTGTGGAAACATTTAACCAAGAAAAGAACGCCTTTCTGCCTGTGCTGTCATCCAAAAGAAGTGAAGCTGAGCTGAGTGAGGACCAGAAGCAGATGAGGAAAGAGTGGGATAAAGTGATCTCTCAGGTCAGAGGCATTTCTCGCTCACCTTGTTACCAATGTGACCATGTTTGATGAAGAAGCCTAAGTCTTCCCACACTGGGAAAAGTGGGGAGGTGATACTTTACTTGGAATGACAAAAGAGGTATTGACCCTGAACCTGAAGTCTGGACAGTCTGAGTGGTGTTCGGGGCCCAAGAGGAGGCAGAAGGTGACTGCGTGTTACCCTTCTGCCTCCTGAGCCTCAGGACTGTGGGACATCTGCAGAAAATGCCCTACATCTGGTTACCTTTGAGCACTCTTCTGATGAAAGTTTTTGGCCTATTTATGCTTAAAAGGTTATTTTGGGACATAGTTACGGCTCAGACAGTGATGCAGCTGGGAAAAGTGTTTCTTTCCCATGGCACAGATCGTGATATAGTGAGACCTGGTTGGTCAGTGAGGTTTGCAGTGAGGTTGGCTGTGTTGGATCCCTCTGCCACAAATAGGGGTGTGTTGGCCCATGCTGGTAATTGCTCCTTTTGGAAGAACTTTTTTGTCAACTCCGTGACAGAAAACTGTTCATTTCTGTTTCCCCTCTATTTTTGCAACTAGTTTACTATAAAATTTCCAGTTGTTGGGCCTTGAGATGGCCACCAGCGAAGGATTAGTAGCACCAAATTCTCTGGGATGTTACAGAGGTTATAGGCTGGGAGCAAACCTGGGCTTCAGGTACACATAACTGATTTGCAGCTGACTTCACTGGAAGCTCCTTTCCTGAAGGGTGACAGGCGTGGGGAGTGGGTTTCTGGGATGTCTGGAGTGTCAGTTTATGCGCTTTTATCAGCACCTTGGGGATGGGGAAGAAAATAATAGTGAGAAATTTAATCACTTGTTTTCCTTTTAAAGATTAACGAGTGGAAAGCGAAGCTGGACCAGCTGTTGCCCTCCCCTCTGGGTAGCATTGAGGCTTGGCTTCAGGAGGTAGAACATCTGCAGGCAGAAGATTTGCCTGATTTGCAGGACCCGTTTAAAGCAATGTTTCTCTTCAGAGAAAAAATTGTAATATTTAAGGTATGCTGATCACAAAGGAACATTCTGCTTCAGTTTGACCCAGCAAAGCACTTGTTGTGGAATTGCTCTTTGACATTTTGGGAAGTGGAGCGCGTATGTTTATCTTTTGAAGATGAAAAGCTCTTCTGAGCATATCTTTGAAGAATGATGAGTTTAATTAAATAATTGCATAGGTCTGTAAGGAAGGTTTCTGACTTCACTGGGGTGAGATTAAATTTGAGTACTACCTGAATGAGTAAATTATGGTAGTCTTTTTTATGTGGTTCCTGCAACTTATTTGTTAAGTAATAACACAGGGTAATTGCATCCTTATCTTTAAATCTGTGCTCAATGCATACCTATTCAGAAAAGCACTTGAGCTCAAGGTTACATTCCAGTGAGTTCAACAAGTTTGTTTAAATATTTGCTGAATCACTCTGTAGTTCCGTTCAAAGCAGTAGGAGATACTTTGATACCTCGGTACTGTGCAAGTTATTTATTCTCATCTTGGAATCTTTGCACTGATAATAATTTAAACACCTTTTTTGAGTTTGAAAACTCTGAAAGAGCAGGTGTGTTGATGCCTCTTGATCATCATAATGCCATACTTTGGTTTTTATGAACAAGTTTGCTTTTTTTTGTGGCAGTTCCTTAAAGAGAATCAAAAGAAGGACAGTGGAGGTTCTTGCAAGCGCCTTGGTAACTCCACTTTTTTGTACCGTTGCTAGTCACTTCCTGGTGAGAGGGCTTTTTAACTCCTAACAGCTTTGCCAGCCTTTAGCCATTTGATCCAAGATTTTTGTTGTGCAGCCTAAGTAGTTAAAGTGTTTTTAAGAATGAGAAAAGACAGAGATGTAATTTGTTAAGGGGTTTTGTTTTTCCCGTTGAATATGTAGATCAAAATCATTACATTCCTTTTGAAGAAGAAACCCATGATACTTCATTTCTGTCAAATCCACTTTTCCTGATGGGAAGACATTCTGCTGAGAATTTTTTCTCCTTCCTTCCTCTAGTCAGTCCTTTTAGTACGTCTCATGTAGGGATTGTATTGCCAAGGTGGTGCCTTATAATGGAAATTTTACTTTCTCTTAAGGTCTAGGGAATTACCCACCAATGCTCATAACTGTGTGACTCACATAGTGTTAAGGTTACAAAATCAAAAGTTTAAAATCTGTGCATTATTTTTGTGGATGAGGGCTGCCCCTGGATTTAACCATTTCCATTAGCATGCTTCATAACAAGTTTTATTACATAAAAATGAAATTCTAGCATGTTTCTTCATATGCCACTTACAAATATGCTTATATTCAGTGCTTTGTGTTTTATGTTTTATTTCTACATGGGGAATTTGGTGCTGAGACACATGCCTGTAAAATATTCCCCAGTCCTGTGATGCTGACCGTCAGATGGTTAATTTGATGTGCTGCCATCACGGTGTTAGACAGGAATTTATTGAGCAGTCAGATGAGCTATTAAGCAAGTGACATGACAGGTTTATTCAACAGGTTTTGCCGTCAGTCCTTGCTGACACATAGCTAAGAACAACTTAATATCCTGAAACTGTTACAATGGCACTTTTATGTCCTAAAGGTCATAGTGAAAGTGCAGAAAAAACTGATAGTAGTAGTGTAGGCTCATGTTCCTTATATTTAACTAAATGCACAGTGATAAGAGAAATGCAGTAGTCCTGCACTAAATATGCGCTTCAGAGGTGATGAGGTGAATAATTTATTGCACTTTAATGAGTAAAGGCACTGGAAGATTGTCTTGTGCTGACTAGTTCTTAATAGCTCTCACCCTAGTGGCAGGTGACTTGCAGATTCCCAGATGAAATGCTCTAGATTAAAATGAATGCCTTACTATGTCTTTCTCCCCAGGGTTTGATGGATTGTTTTGATTCTCACTTGGACACCCTTCAGTCATTTAAGAACGAAGATGAGAATAATGTGCCACTGGTCTTGCCTGAAAAATTAGAGGAAATGAAAAGAAGGTGGTGATGCTCGTATTTCCTTCTAGCTCTGCTATTGACTTGTTCTGCTGTTCTGAAAAAAGCACATAATTTATCCACATCTTACAGAAAAAGAACATTTTGCACTTAAGCACAAACTATCAAGTGGAGCAGGCAGGGATGTCTCATTGGTCCAATGAATGTTAATTATGTGTACAGAGTGGAGCTCATTAACAGAGCCTTTTCAGATGCCCTTTGCTAGTGGGGATAGGAGACACCCACTAGGGATAGGAAACTTGAATATTTTGAATGTAAAAATTTCCCTGGTTGGGAGTGATTTCCACCTTTTAAAATGACTGAGATCTACAGCTTGCACTGTCCCAAATATCTCTTGTGAGGATGTTTTCAGATATGACCAGTGAATCTGTATCTGTAACCTGAGATACCTTGACATAGAGATGGCAGATGCCCCTTTTCTGAGCATTTAAGGTTTTTCGTACATTGAACAGACAATATTGACTAAAATTGTTGCCCCTTAAAAAAGTGAATTGTTGTTATCTTAAAATGTTATTCTTGTCATAGCAAAATAATATTTACATATATGTAATTCTGATTTTTTAGGATAAAGACCTTGTATGTTAATGCCTTATGTATCTGATGGTTATGAAAAAACTTTTGGAACGTTTTTCTGTTTGTAGATTCAGCAATATTCATTTCACAAACTCCAGCACTTTTCTTGAATACCACTATGGACTGTGCTCAGCTATGGCCAATGAGGTGACATTAAAGCTAAATATCTGGGACATGAAATATGGATCAAAAGAGTCTGTAGAATCACTGCTGGAAAATTGGAATGTAAGTTTAAGATACATGTATCACACCCTGATGGTAATTTTTCTTTCCCAGCTCTCTTTGATTCAGGCTTATCTGTTCCTCATCAGAAGATACTGTGATAGTTGCTAGAAGCATGGTGGACTGGTGAGGTCTGGGATTTATGCAAAGAAAGGCAGATAGACCTCCACAGAAACTTACTTCAGCCCTTGCATCTCCCAGTTTTGCTCTGAATGAGAGTTCTTTCTTCAGTTTGGAGAAGTAATACAAACCACAACTGTAATTTTCTCTCTGCCCTTTTTTATTTTTATTGAGAAGATATCTTTCTTTTAGACAATTTTTGACCCAGCAGTAGCAGCTTTTCCCTGTCTCCAATCCACAAAAATCTCTCTTGGGTAGTTTCAGGAATTGCTATCTTCAAAACCAACCATTATTCGCTTTGCTGCCTAACACTGCCTTTTGCTGTTGCCTCTTCCTTTTCCCTGCTTCTTTACCTCCTTATGCTTAATGGTGAATATGAATTGTCCTGTTTTGTTAAATTTTGTACTTGGTTCAGCTTCTGCAGTCAAATTACAAAAATGATGCCACAAGTAATCTTCTAGGAGGGGATGGATTACCTGACTCCAAATACTGACAAAGAATATTGCATCAGGAATAAAGGCAGAGATGAAAATGCTAAAGCCATCAGTTTTTCCCCGTCTGCAGTTCACGGGAATGTGAATTCCATCTTTTCTAAAGAGTTTCTCAGAAGCTTTTCAGAGTGGCAAATCCCTAGTTAAATTAGTGGGAATTTCACCAGCCTGAGAGCTGTGAAAGGAGGCAGCAAGTCGTATAAAATAGTGGTTTGGCTGAGCAGTATCAACCTTACCCTGTGGTGACATGGGAGTACAGAGTTAATCTGAGCTGAGTTTATTGATTCCGTTGGTTTCATAAATACTTATTATCTTGTTATTTCTGTGGTTGTGGTTCATGGTCTTGCTCAGGCTGATAGAATATGGAGCTTTCCCAGGGAGTTTAAGGCTTGTTGCTGACTCTCTTTCTGCTCCCATGATCCAGAGACCTGGCTGAGTGGTGATGTGGTGCCCCAGGTTTGTCATGGCCACAGGGGAGGCTCTTTTGTAGCCTACTGGGTAGGACTTTTGTAGGAGTGGGGAGCTCTGGGGTGAGATCCAGCTCGGACAGAGAGAGGCTGAGGATCAACCCTCGTTCCCTGGGTGGATATGCAAAGCACAAGTCTCCTCCTCTGTTCCCATTTTTCTTCTCTCATCCTTTTGTTGCCCGGTTTGGATCTTATTTCATCTGTGGCAGGAAGTGGGCACATCGATATTTCTGTGCAGGGAAACCCACCTTTCACTTTCAGCACTTCTTTGACTTACATGACTAAGTTGTGCCTGACTTGATCATCTGACTGATGTTATTTCTCAGTATTGCCCTGGGGCTGTAACTTTTTGAAACAAGCAGTCTTGACTCACGCAGGGCTGTGGCTCAGGCGGTGGCATTCAGGAATTAACATTCCCATTAACGTTACTCTCTGCACAGCCAAAACAAAAGAACAGGTTTGTTTCAGACTAAAGGGGGCAGCTGAGTTGCTGGATGGGCTTTGCTCAGTTTATGTTTAACCTGCTCGTATTTAAAAAAGCGTCCCAGGATGTATTTCTTACCCAGTTTTATGTGCTTCAGTGTTAGTTATATCAATTACTTTTCACTTTGGGCAGAATTTCATTGAAGAAAAGAAACTTGAAGCACAACTAGAAACTGCTACTCAAATCTGTGAAGATTTGAAAAACAAAAACATATGCGGTCCTCATCTAGGTAAGTTTGTGCACGTAAGTTGATATGAAGACCTCTGTTTTGAACTGATGTGCTGTAACCAGTTTTAATTCTATCTGCTGTTCTGTGTAAATAGTGTTTCTATTTCATTAACCTCTCTGTTTCCAAATGTATAACGAGGATCCCTGTTTGATGTCCTAGGCGGAGACCCTCAAGAAATTAGCAAACTTTTTAAGACAGTGGAGTCAAAGATTTCCATGTGCAAAGACTATATTTCCAATGTAAATACCACCCTACAGAAAGTCCTGTCCTCCTGGAGTAATTATACGGAAAACAGTCACTTGTTAAAGACGTGGCTGGAAGAAAACAGAAATGAGCATCCAAAAGAGGTACGTGGTTGGATTTCTCTTTGTGATGACAGAGGTACTTGGAAGCCTTCTGGAAGGAAAGCATTATATGGGACAGTGGCTCTTTTTGTTGGTTTTCTGTTCCTCGTTTTGGAAATAAACTTTTGACAGGATTCTGCTTTAAATTATTTCAATGCCTCTGTCTAGATTCCTGCTGAGGTCCTGGCAAAGAGAAATTCAATTCACGGTTCCTTAAATGAAACTGGGAATTATCTCATCGAAGTCAGCAAAGATCAGGTTGGATCAAATATTGCCAAAGAGCTGAAGAAACTGAACAGGAGATGGGCAAAGTTCATCAAGAGGACACACTTTGTGAGTAACTAGTTTCATATGACTCTCTTGCCATGCAGCCTTCAAAGTCATATTTTCTAGACTTATCAGCTTGCTAATCAGAGATTAATCAGTCTTTCAGTCAACTGAATAACCCTAGTTTTAAAACAGGAGGAACAGAGAATACACAGAGGCATCCCAAGTCTTTGTGACTCAGTTATTAAATGCTCTTTATAATATGATGGACAATGCTGATTTCTAAATTGAAATTTTAAAACCACTTATGAAAGGAAATCCTATTGGTGAATTTGATTCTCCTGTAAGCCTTTGCTAAATTTTACAGTCTCTGTCTCAGGTAGTAGAAAATAATTATTGCTGCATAGATATTTCTGAAGTTGTGCAACTTTTCACCAACTAGCTTGATAGGTTTTTAGGCTGCTGTAAATTCCTATACTACCTGACAAATGTTACATATATTACATTTCCTAGCATGCTTTCATAAGAATGACATTTTCACTCTGCCTAGGAGTACTAGAGCTCTTAATTTACTAAGTTGAGCCTTTCATTGACATTTATTAAAGGTACTGCTGTGATAGTAAACTACATTTTTATAGGAGATGAGCTCAGTGAGAAGGCAATAAAATCAGAGAAAACATATTCCCAAGGGTGAGGGAAATCCAGAGTTTGCTAAAAAAACCCTTAATAAGAGATGCTTTTAGGGAATACATTGAGGAATGAGTGAGAGAGAGGCTTTTTGCACCTTAAAAGGTCTTAAGGACTTCAGAAGTTATTTTGCTGGCATTGTTTTAGACATTATACCTATCATATATATTACTTTTTTTTTGTTTGTTTATCAAAAGGCAAGGCCAAATGCTTGAGCTCTGGCTTGTAACTGCCAGTACCATAAAACTGCTAGCACAGTTCCTGATCTTTATTTGGCCAACATCAGCTATTGTTCTCTTGGACAATTCCCTGGCACAACCTGGGAGATGCTGCAGCCCAGGAGCTTATTCTCCTTGGTAATGTGGCTGTGGCTGCTTATAGGGGAGGAGACATATGGGCTCAAGTTGTACTGTCCCACCTGCCCTCAGGGCTGAGGAACTGAGCCTCACATTGTTAATTTACCAATAAGTTTGGCATTTATTTCTCCTTTGATCCATGTTGGGTGCTAAAGCTGGAAAAAAACCAAAGTGGTGACTGTGTTGGAGGAGGGTAGTGGAGAGACCCATGAATTGGTGATGGGAATAAACATCTTACCCTGCTCTTCATTTATAGCTTGGAGAAGAGAGTACAAATGCTGCTGAAAAAAACAAGGAACTTCCAGGGAGCCTGGAGAAAATCGAAGAGCTCCTTGGAGAGGTGGATAGCTGGGCAACAGAGACTGGATGTCTGCTTGGCAAGATCAGTCACGAGGGGCCTGTGGAACCTGAGACAGAGGAATATTTGCAGGTGAAAATACTGCTTAAAATACTCATTCATCAGGTTCTCATATTTCAGCACAGATTTTTGTCTGGGGTAAAATGAGCCATCATCAGTGAAGCAGAAATGTGTGTGGATTTTGTGCTGTAACACTGGTAAAAAGTCAAGATAGTGCCAGTGCTTTGATGTTATTTCTCAGGACTGCTCCTAGATGAGCTGTAAATGAATCTTCCAGCATCAGTGTGTCCAGATGACAAACAGGTGCCAGTGAAGTGCTTTTGATGCCACTGATCAGCAGCTTGTTCTTGAGTAATATTAATTACTCCTGTCCAGCACAGCACTTGGAGCAGTTGACAATTTGAGAATTTCTTCTGGTCATACAGTGCTCCTGTCATCTACCCTCGAGTGCAGGGAGGAGGTTTGGGACAACTTGGCTTTGTTCAAAACTTACCTGTCAAAACCTGAGATACTTGAAGTATTTGCAGCAGCATATGGGGTAATTTGGGAATATCAGCTTATAGTCAGTTGCTCTAAATATCCACAGCAAGCACAAATTAACTTCTAAGAAGAAATTCCGCTAGTTTCCGTTTCCCATATCTCTCTGCCAGGGATTACTCTCCCCAGCAGATGGCAGGTGAAAATATGTGTATGTAACTTGGCAACTTCAATACAAAGTCTGATTTATTTTCTTCACCTGCCAGTGAAGGGGAGACTAAACAAAGATGCCAAGCTTTGCACTGCAGAAGCTGAAGCACCCTCTTATGTTACCTTGACTATTTCTGCAACAGGGCCTGTCTAACCTAATGGTGTAAAGGTGACCACCAGAAGGAATTTTCATTGAAGCTCCTTTGTCTAACTGCTGTAACTAAACAGAAATACTCTCCAGTTCATTAAATCTGTCTACAATAACTGTGCACAAGAATCAGTGTTAGTTAACTCTTGGTTTATGCCTTCTTACCCTGTGTTTAGTTGACAGATATAGGAGTGGGGATGGTGAAAAGAATTTACTCATCTTTTTGTAATCGTGGGCATACGTTTATAAAATAAGCCTCATTTTGCACTGTGACATTAGTTTGTTAAAAACCATGAAGCAACGAAAGACACCATGAAATACAGCCTCCAAAAATGTGGCTGGTATTGTATCTCCATGTCTGGGAGCAGGAGAGATCATGTTGCTTGTTACCTGCAGTGCCAATAGGTCAGGAACCAGAATAAAGCACTGATTATCATTAGAAGAATGCTAATTGACAACTTCAAACAGGAAAATGTGTTGAATATTCATGGATCAGAACAGCTCTAATAAGGACATTTCATGATAAATATTCAAACGTGGCGCACTGCTCCTGCATGCAAAATACCCAGCTGCTTCCTGCCTTTTAGTACTGAATAGCACAAGAAAATCTGAGCTGTGATATGTGCTTACTCTTGGATGACTTCATGATCAGACAATGCATATCCAAATGTGTGGTTTGTACATTCATTTGGAAAGCTGTTTGGATGGGAGAATGTTGGCTCTGAGGCAAAGGCATGGGAGGTATCACACTGACAGAAAGAAATGGTTTCAGCAAACAGAATCCCCTGTGGATGGCAGCAAATTTCTTTCTCTCCTCACCGAGATTTTGCAGTGCAATACAATACACTGACCATAATTGGAATATAAGGCCTTTCCTTGACCAAATATTTACCATCCGTGATCAAGGCTGGCTTTGTCGTTCAGTGCATTTAAACAAAACGACATAAAGACTAAAGGCTTGTGATGCTTATTGTTCAACCAGAGTTTGGCTGCAAGAGGAACCTTGTGCCAAGAACAAGTTGTGGCAGCAGAAGAGAGATTGCAATCCCTGATGCAGAATGTTCCAAGTCAGGTGTTTCAACAGCATTCTCACACCCCTGGGCTGGAGGCACGAATTAAAGAAGCCAGAGACAAAATAAAGGTACTCCTTTTTTGTTGTTACTGCACCTTGTACACACGGAGATATCTCTAATTTTAGCGTGATATGATAAGGAACACTCCTTATCAGTCATGTAAAATATAAAAGGTTTTGTACTGTTGGAATCAGTCCCCCTGACTTTTGCCAGGGCAAAATCTAGAACATTTCAAAGATCACATCTCAACTTGGAAAACTTGAGTGATGTGATGAAGCAATAATTTTATGTAATTACTGATACTCAGGCATGCTATGAAAAGAGTCTCTTTCTTCCAAGGCTGTCATGGGTGACATGAACAACCTGCTGTCCAAATCTGGGAAAAGACCGTCAGAAAAGGAGGCTTTGCTCAATTTTGAAGAATCCCAGAAAGAGCTTGAGGCCTCCATTTCAAAGGCTGTGCAACTTGTCAGTCAAAAATTAAGCCCTGAAGAATGTGTTTCAAGATATGAGGTGGGTTTGTTTTCTGAACCAGCTGGATTTGAGTATTTCTTAGTGCTGTGTGGTTTCTAAAAGTCTTAAGGTACCACAGTGAGAAAAAGATCAGATTTTTTTTTGGTAGCTATACAGGCTTTTCTCAGCTTTCTGATTTAGCACTGTCAGCGTATATTAACTTGGCAGACAACTTGAATGAAAAAACATAAATCTGTGTGGCAGTTTATTCAGTGCCCTGTCTTAAATTACTCCATCGTTCTATCAGAACTCATGGTGTTCTGAACTACATCCAATTTTTTTTTCTTGATCAATAATTAAGATTCCCATCAAGGATCACGTGCCTGAATTCTTGGACAGGTCTTCAAAGCCTGATAATAAATACTGAATTCCTCTTTTTTCCAGAGGGTAACTGGTAAACAAAGTGTCCAGTGTCAAAATGTGGATCTCTAAAAGGGATATCAAAAACGGAAGTGCCCAAAATCTGTGTTACCTCGTCTTGCAGAGCAAGGCCTGGGTGTCCACATGCCAGGAGGGGCTCAGAGCCTCACTCCAGGCTATCTGGCAGCGTCCCATCATGCTGATGGAGACCTTTCACCCTCTTGCTGACATGGGACATGGCCACATAGATTTCCTAGGAAAGAGGCAGAGACCTAAATCTTTCTTCTTTTATGCCAAATTTTCCCCTAAAGGGGAAGTTGCAAGATCAACACCTGCTTCTCTCCCTAAAGCACATACTGGAACTGTCTGCAACCTTTTGCAGATGTGCAGGGGTGGAAAATGCTCTTACAGTCACCCACACAAGGGCCACCACAGCCCATACATGCCATGTATACATTCATTATGCACGGTTTTTGTCTGCTACTGATGTAATTTTATTAGTTAAATAAGTTACATTCTGTTCTGTTTATTTTTCATTATGGTGCCTTTTTTGCAGGAAGCTTTTAATGCTCTGGACAGCAAAGTTCTTGAGAAATTTTTGAAAGCAGCTGAACAGCTGCAAAATATTTCATCTGATCATGAAAAGCTGGTAGTGGAAGAAGATGTTCGTAGGAGATGGGAGGTGAGATAATACAGGAAGAAGAATCCACTGTTCTCATTAAGCCTGTTATCTTAGAAAAATACTTTTTTTTGTCACATTGTGTTCTGAGGTTTTTATTTGCTGTGTGATACTGTCTCACCATCTCACAGGAACAATGTGTTTTGAATTTTGCAGGCTGTTCATCAGGAAATTATATCCTATGTTCAGCTCATGGTAGAAAGGGAAAAAAAGAAATTTAATGCAACTTTTAAAAAAATCAATAAGCAGTTAGGCAAAGAGAAGAAACTCCTAAGTATGGATAAAACCAAAGGGCTCATCAAGGAACATGAGGTACCTGATACCTTCCTTTTCTACTCACTTACCTCTCTTTGTGGATGCTTTGCTGTCCTTCTTCCTCCTTTTTAGGTACATTATGGCAACCTGTGCTTGTGGAACAGGGCTCTTGTGCTCTATGTTATGTAACCACAGAACAAAGAGGCCACCCAAATTATTTCTTTACCTTTTTTGACTGCAGATTCTAGTGTTCTTGCATACTTTTAGAATTAACTCCTCGTTAAGTAGATGGTATATTTTTTCCTTTTTTTCCCAGATTTTTGTATATCCTGATTTTACCCTACTAAGTATAATTATTGATGAGGAATATTTTTTTAAAAATTCTACTTTTTCTGCAGTCAATGAGACATGCCTCTCTGATGTCAAGGTGAAGAAGGCTTGGGATCAAAGTAGTTAAAACTGTAGTAACATAATGAATTTCAAAATCAAACAAGAGTCCAGAGTAGTTTTGTGAATACACCTGGGGAACATGTTGCCAGAAATCCTGATTTCTGTCCTGACTCTATTTGAGAACGAATCAAGGGAAAATAAGTATTTCTCTCTTGGTTTGACAGCTTACACTTTTAAGTGCACTCATCCGAGAAGATAGTGAAAGTAGGAAAAAATGTATGTGAACAATTGTATATCCTCATGAATTAACATGAGTTTATTATATCATTTTTCTTTATTTAGGCCTTTTTTTCACATGAAGGCAGCCTGAGGGAACTGCAGAAGTCATTAGAAGACCTTAAAATACTGGGAAGACTATCAGAAGAAACTGTCCCAGGGATACAGACGTTCACTGCAGACTGTGAACAAAAACTAGAAAAGGTTCAACAAATTGTGGCAGACACTTCCATGGCGCTGCTGGCTCGTGCTGGGAAAGGACAGGCACCTCAGAAAGGGTGGGTGGCTGAGGGCACGATGTGTTGTAGCTTCACAGAAATCATTTATACGGCTAGATTTTGTGATAGTGTAAATGTGCTGCCAAGTACATCACTATGGACATTACTGTGGACAAACTGCACATTTAAACACTTAGTCTTAAGTTTCATGAACTAGCAAGTACAGTGTTTGATTACCCTTCATCACAGCTGCAATGTTTTAATCTTTGGCTAGGGTTTCTTTTTTCCCTTTTGTATTTTGTAGTTCATTCTTAAGCTGAAATTTCTTTTGAACTGTAGGAGCTCCGTTATTGCTTCTGAGAATGGAGAAGAGCCTGGTTCTTCTCAGGAAATCAATAACCTTTCGGTACAGGAGGTAAGAAATCCAGACTTACTGTTAAAAAACAGTGCTCGTGTCAAAGGGAGATCATTGCCAAAAGGAAAAAGTGATTATTTCTCTTACTGTTTTCATTGTGATAGGACCTCAGGTCTATCACAGAAATTGAAACCCCCCCTACACTTGTGAATGTAGCCTAATTAAATATTAAAACTAACATGCAAGGAACAGCACTTGGCATCCCAAGGAGATGTGAGTCTCCAACCTTGCACTGCATTTTGCTAAAAATGGTTTTCAGGTGAGAGCCATGTGAGAAGCTGGGTTCATACTGAAATCCCCCTTAGTGTCCCAGTAATGTGAACAACTTTCAGAGGACAGAGGGAGGAAAAATAATGAAGACTTGGAGGTATTTGTCTGTATCTGTGGAAAGAATGAATGAACTGGCTACAAGTGTTCAGAAATTTGCTCTTTAGGGTCGTTGAGTTTAAACACATCTTGTATTCATGAATGGCGTCTCTCATCTCCTTTGGGACACATCAAGCAATTCCTTCCTTCAGGAGTTCACAGATGGCTGTTAGCCTTTACTGTGTTATTACACAGCATGATGTGGAGGTCACTGTTAACCTTTTTATTTTTACTTAGACCTCAAGACCTGCTGCAGATATAGTTTTGGAACCAGATGTGAAACATCATAATGGAGAAAGCTGTGCAGAGAAATTTGAGGAAGACAGTGATTTGTCCATACCAACTTTATTAGAGAGGTAATTTTTAGAAAATAAAATACATGTGTATCAGGAGATGGTACTAAGCTAGAGAATCACAGATTAATTGAATATATCAAACATAGGGTGCACTTCTGTTGTGCAGAATTCTGTTCTTGTTCTATTATAGTTTACTTAATATTGCTCTGTAATTGATGAGGAAGCACTGTAGCAGCTAAATGCTTCAAATGTTAGGATTTTATAGCAAGAACAGTTACAGCTGTAGAAGTTTTACTTCTGCTCTTTTCTTGGGCCAGAGAAGTCTATACCTGCCTTACCAATAACTTGAAATATTGCAAGATTTAAAAAAAAATTGTGACAAGTTTTTAGAGAACTGACATTTTTGTATTCATAAAACTGAATTTAGAGAATGCAGGCAGAAATTCATACTTTAAAATTAGCAAGGTGAGCAATATCTCATCTCTTTAATATGTCCTCATTTATGCCCATTCATTTGGGACTTAGTTAAAATATGTATTTCCAATAGACTGTGCTTATTTTGCATGGTAATCTATTGGTCAGCAAGTCCCATAGCCTGCCATGTTCCATTGAATTAGAAGTAATATTCTCTCTGAAAGTGATTGCCTCTTTCTTCAGCTATAACACACAAAGAAGTAACCTGGAGGAACTTTTACAAATCAGCAGAGATAAAGTAGCATCTGGCTTTACTGATGAAATAAAGGGCACTTCATGCCTTCAGAATAAGCTGCTTGAACTACAGGTGAGTATTTGTCTTCTAAAAACGCAGTTGGTGCCTAAATTGTTACTTTCTCATGTAGAGCCCTCATCTCTCTGTGTTACATATATTGCCAAGGGAAAAGGAGCATCCTTGTAACCAGGTTTATTAGAAGTATAAGGGAAAACAAGGGTTTAGGTTTCAGCAGAGCTGCATTCCTGCTTAGCTGTGGAGTTTTTCGAGTGTGGCCGAAAGAAGAAATTGGTGGCTCTTGGTTTGTTACCTGTGGGCTAAAATAGGTCTAATGGGGAAAAAAACCTACAGAAAGCAGCTTTTTGTGTTGGCAGGAATGGCAAGTGATAGAGATGGTCAGGGCTGGAGGAGTTGGCAGAGTTGAACCATCAAGTGGCAGTGGTGTATGTGCAGAGTGGAACTTTTCCAGGACTTATAACTTGATCAGATTTGTGAGGTCCTTAACGGGGATGACAAAAGGCACAGTACTGACGTTGGAGGGCTTATTAGTGCAATTTCTCAAGGCCTTCCTTGAAAGGAGTACAAAGCTTAACTAGCACCTCAGAACTTGGGTCAGTTCTACATTTGGTTGGGTTTTTTTCTTTTGAACATAGCTAAGTGGAGATATTTTTGTTCTTGAAGTAAAAATGGCTGACCTGTATTTATTGAACCCTTTTATAAAATGTAGCCAAGGCGTACATCTGTCATGGAAATTTTCATCATAAGAAGTTGCTAGAGGTTTGCATGCAGCTGAAAATGGAGTCTTAGAGGGAAAAAAAAGACAGTAGATACTCCTACTTTCAGGTGGTATTTTCACTTAGTTTTATGAACTGTCCAATTCACTGAGAAAGACAAGATCATATTAATGCAATAAACACTGCTTATTTCTTAGGTGATAGAGAGTGAAATCAGTTCTGGTTGGACACAGTTGGAAAATATCTCATCTACCTTAGAAAATCTTGTGGTTGACGTGCAGCAGGCTGCTGTTTCTGAGACAAGAAACAAGCTACAAGGAGAGTGGAAAGAGCTTCAGGATATTATAAATACCAGGTATAAAATAACACTTTATGATATTAGCTAAGAAATAGTTCATTGTAAATAATGTGTCTTACAGAAAATACCTGCAAGTTTTTAACCTTTTTTTAATTGCATAAAATTAAGCTTTTCTTAATTTTTCTTGGTTTGTATGCACATGGTAGATAGTGTGAATCTGCCCAAGAAGCACAGAGCCAGATGTTTCTAACATCACTGTGCAATATTTCCATATATTGCTGTTATTTCCTTTCATCTTCTGGTTAAATTCACAGCAATTCACGCTGCTTTTCTCAGTAATGAAAGAAAAACTCCTTTGACTTCAGGAGGAGGAGGAGGATTAGATCTGTCAGACAGTCAATTACATTGTTTTTGTGGCTTTTTGTGCTGTAAAATGTAGAGTGACTTTTCTTGCTTGCCTTTCCAGTTCATGCTTTGTTACCTTTTTTGCAGAATCAACTCTTTAAGGACTGCTTTGGAAATTGTTTTGCCAATAGAAAATGAATCCATTCTTCTCTGTGAATTGGATCAGCGGCTGAAGAAAAAGGACATCCAGCAGTTTAATTTGATGAATAGTGATCTTGCTTACAGGGAACTGAAGGTAAGGGAGGATGCAGAGACCACACCCCAGCCAGAATAGGTTTTAATGTCTAGGAAGTAGAGAGTTTAATGGGATTTTCAGTCGGGGGTTGGGGACTGCTGACAAGACTTGCTAAACCTTCTAAAATCTGTAACAGCATTTTACTCCTTTTGCTTTAAATGTGGTTGTTCCTGTAGAGGCACCCAGAGACCCTCAATAGGTTCTGCGGTAAAAAATGTTATCATGAGCATTTTGTCTCACGTTAGGACTTTCCTTTGATGCAGATTTACATTGTTCCCACCTGCCTTGTATCACTTTGTGGAGCCATATACATAATGTGGTGTTAATTTGTGAGCTAATCTGAGCTGTCTGTGTCACATCTGCTGAAGTAACTGAGCACACCTTGGGATGGATTTAGAAGTTCTGCATGGATGCAGTAATTGTTCATTTGCTGTCAATGTCTAATGCCTAGGCCCTGGTCCATTAGGCAGGGTGAATATTGTTTTGTTCTTGGCATGCACTCAGGGCTGCGCACACTGACAGCTACTCAGGACTGAAAGTTTTTGTTTGTCTGCCCTTGGCTTTCCAGTGAAGCAGGGCTTAGGTCTCTCAGGCTGTAAGGCAGAGAGCATGTGCACTGTCTGCCTGACTGTTTTAGGCTGGAAGGACACAGACTTTTTGCCCACCTCACTGCACAGCTGGAGTTTCACAACACTGACACGCTGCTCTTTGAGGGCTTTAACCAGAGAGCATGCAGACTGCACCAAGAGATTTTTAAATACATGTGAGTCTCCTGCAAAAGTGTAACATGAAGAACTGAAAAGATGGCAGAGTAATAAATATCACCTGTGCTCTGACTGATGTCCTGCTGAGAGAACCTGCTGCTTTCAGTGCCAGGACTTATCATCTTTCTCTCCTTCTTGTCTGATTGCTGCAAAGATGGCTGGGCTTTCAGTAGTGCTGATTAAATTCCCTGTGTGTGGAATACCATTTTATTTGGTTTTGGTTTTGGTTCTTTTCCCTTCCCTCCACTGAAGTCCAGAATAGGTTTTATTTCTTAACCACCCTGTTTATCATACTTGTTTTGCTGCTAATATAATTTGGTTTTCAGTCATAGGTTCACTTGAATGCCTGATATATGTTTTTCTTTAACTTGCTAACACTGTCGGTGATTCTCTCAATTTCAGGAGCTACAGAGATCCATATTAAATCAGATTGAAGTGTGCAAACAGTTGGAGCACCTAGATAGTTCAGCAAGGGATGAATTTAATCCAATAGACCTGCAAGCCGCAAGTAAAATTATGATTTACTATCAAAACCAACTTGAAGAAATGAGCAATAAAATGCAGATCCGCGAGACAGTCCTTAAAGATCTGGAAGCTTTTATGGCCTCGTTGAGGAAGATTCAGTCTTCCATCAAAGGTCTCACAGATCCTTCAGATCAGCCTGAAATACAGGGAAAAGCTTTGAGTGAGACTGCACAAGAAGTTTCTCACATGGCAGAAGAGGCCAAACGTTTGGATGAACGCCTGAAAACTGTTGATATCTGTTTGGAAGATGCTGAATGTGGGAGAAAGACTTGCTGTGAAAACCTTGTTCTGACTTTATCTGAAAAGCTGAATACGATTTACAGTCCTTCAAGTGAACAGGTGCTTACAGAAGAAAAAGACTTGTATGAGATTTTTTCCAGAAAAAACGGCGAACTCCTTAAAAACATTCAGGATCTACGTGACAGAATTAACAAAATAGGCTTGAAGGATCCAACAATTCCAGCTATTCAGAAAAGGTGATTTCTTTTTTAAAGCTCTTTTAATTTCATAATTTCAGTCAAGTCAGCCTGTGGCCCTTTCGAGGACCCCTTCAGAGCACTGAAATCTGAAATACCTGTGGAGCATTGACAGAAGCTGTGGACGTAGTTTTATTTGTTTCATCACAGCCTAAATAAGGAAACCTTCTCCACTTTTTCTTTTCTTTTTAATTACTCTCTGTGTGTATGTTTGAAGCGCCATTGAGGAAGAAAAAATAGGAGGACGTTGATTGTTGTGATCTTAGCTTTCACCAAGAAAACTGTCAAAGGGGGAGATGGGTCCCCTTACCAGGCTGTGATGCACCTGATCTGAAACTCTGCAGTGTGAGATAGACAAAATGCACTTACCTTTTAATACAAATTAATTCACTATGTTCATGCAGACCCAGTTGCCTTTCAGGATTTTGGACTACCTTCTCAAAGAGTTAAGGTCAGCATAACTCATCTGAAGGCCTGTGTCAAATTATGTGAACTGAAAATCAAATTAGACTTTTTATGATGTCATTTAATATAGCATGTGGAGCTCAGGATGAATTTCTAGGGAACTTAGTAATTACATTGTGAACCATATCAAAGAATTACTTTAATATAAGGCTGTATTTCGTTTTTTCTAATAAAGGATAAAATCATTAACAGAATTGGAAAAGGAATTGGATTGTGCTGCTGTTGAAATGAAACCTATGCAAGAAATTGCTAATAAGCTCCCACAGATCAATGAGGAAAAAGCAGAGGAAGCAAATGAGCAGTGCAGAGCTACAGAGAGGTTATGGGAGGATACAAAGCTCTTGCTTGCTGAATGGTAAGGAGAAAAGCTACATTTTAAAGTAGTATTGTACAAGTAAGAAGCTTGCTTTTAAAATCAAACGACAAAAAAGCCTTAGACCGTTCTTTAAAGTAAATGAAATATTGATACAGTAGCAATTGTTACCATTATGATATTGTAAACTATCATTAAACCAAGAATCACGCATCAAAGTTTGCAGCCAAAGCTCATGAATTTTTAAGACATCTCAGTCTCCTAATTTAGCAGGTATGCAATGCAGTGTTGGACTTAATTGGTATCCCAAAGAGAAACCTGGCTGCTGCTGGGAATGATGTGTCTTCTGTATTTGGTATGAGTTTCATGCCAGCACATTCCAAAAGAAAAGTCAGACTGAAACAAATGGAAGAGGACAGCTGGGAAAACAGTCTCTTATGCAGAAAAAGACTAAAGGAGTTTGGTTTGACGAGTCTGTGTGAGTGGGGACTGGGAAAAGCTATGATTGATCAGCCAGGGCATCTGCCCTTCTAGTATGTTGTTTAAAGATGCCTAGAGGCTTTTCATGGACTGACACAGTTCTGGTTAATTTTCATGGCATGCACAGTGTCAGTGGGAATAATCTGTTTTCATATCCCACTGAAGGCTGGCCAGAAGTGGCATGTCCCACTGTCCACCACCCAAGCTGTTGTGATATCTGCTGCAAACTGTATTTCAGTGTACTGGTGTCTGAGCTCACCTTTCAGATGAAGAGTATCATATTAACAGAACTGCTCAGTTCTGTTAGATGTTGAATCAGAAGCATGTGATGTTGAATGTAATTTCTGATTCCAAACACTGTCTGAATACCACACCAGGTATCACACAGTATTGCAGGCTTTATGACTGGTACAGTTCATCACCCCTTTTCTCTCATCCAAACAAAGTAATCAAACTCCCCACATGTTTGAATATAGGAGAAGGAAGCAGACAAGAGGTTCAGGCTGCAGTTTTGTGCTTAGGGCGTAAATAATAGGTCTCTTTTTCATAGCCAGGAGCAGTGTGCAAGGGTTCTGGAGCTCCTGAAGCAATACCAGAGCTGCAAAACGGATCTGACCAGCATCATCCAGAAGCAGGAGATTGTGCTTTCACAGCAAACTTCTTACATGGGGAAGGAGAATTTGAACAGACTAATAACAAAGGTGAGTGACAAGAACTTAGTGGAAAGGAAAGAAAAGCCTTTCCTGGCAGCATTCACATATTGGGGTTGTCCTTGTACCCTCAGCCTTTAGGGCAGATGTTAAGACCTTGCTTTCACTTTGGCTTCCAAAATACTTTTAGGGACCCTATAACCTTATTTTAAGTTGATTTATGTCTGTTTTTGCTTAATCAATCAAGGTTTTGGTAAATGAGAGGGATTTAAAAAATCTTCAATCCTCATGGAAGAACTATGATCTAGTACGGAAAAGGGATGAAGTCCTGTTGTTTTGCTCCAAGCTGTCTTCTACAGCAGTTAAACATTTGTAGTAGCTTTACATTACTTGATGAGGGGATCATACTGAATGAGCAGGTATTGCTGGACAGCCCCTCATTTAGTTTAAAGTTTTCCACCTTTTCAGACGCAAATTTGACAGCCAGCTTCTTGGCTAAATGAATACAACCACTGGGTATGGATGGATTAGGGGAACAGCAGCATGTCCATCGTGACCATTTTACTGTACAGGTTTCACATTTCCTGGCTGAGTTATATAACTCCTTGTTCAGATCCTATTTTTAGGCTTTCTGATGAGGCTTCACCTGTGTCATTCAGGAACGTTTGCTCTTAGGCAGTGCCTGGGATGGTTAAATTTAAGAAGGAATGTAAGTGGTTTCTCCCCTCAGGCAGTGGGATGGTGTCTGTGTTCCACCTCCCTTTAGCTGAGGCAGGGTTTCTTCTTGGTTCCACCAGTGAGGCTTCTGGCACCTCATATACCACATGGGCTCCTGCTGCAGGGGAGATTGCCTGCATATCCCAGCCCCTGCTTCTATGGAGACCCCTCTCTGGTAACAGCCCTTTCCTGCTCACCCTGAGTGTTCCAGTTCCCACTCCCCAGAATCTCTGAATGCTCTGAAATTGCTGTGGCACAGTGCAGTCATGTCCCTGAGTGCTGATGATTTGTTATTTAGGGTTATGTAAAATAATAGCAGAGAAGGTCCTCTGCTTTGTTCTGATTTGTGAGAGCTGCTCTGCCGTCCCTCCCCTGAGCTCAGCAGCTGGCGGTGTCGGTGTGGGAAGATGTAATTTCCCAGAATGTCTCTGGGAAATAAGGAGAGCTGCTAATATCGAAGTGCCTAGCACTAGAGGTCAGTGTTTCCTTTCCAGGAAGCTTCCATGTTGTTTGTAAACACTGACATTCCAATTAAACACAAAGGAGCAGTTTAGTGTTTAAACAGAAAAAAGGAAAAAGGGATGTTTCAGTTTCTGGCAATGACATATTTGATGATGTCTGTGTTTAAGTAGGATTTAAGCTTTTTTTTTTTTTTTTTTTAAAGTAGTTCAAAACCTGGGGATCAGAATGCCAGGTCGTGTTTTTTAGACTCGTAATAGTGTCTAAGATGATTATGTTGTGCATTGTTTATCTCTGCAACTGAGGTTCTTGTCCTCACGGATCTTACAGTTATGACTTTTAAAGCAAACTGTGATTTTGGCTCTCTTAGAAATAAATTATCCATAGTTCCCACTCAGCTGTTTTGCAGCCAATAACAGAATGGTATGGATTTCTAGCAGGGAAATACTCCAGTCTGCATGACAGGGATATAACAAGACAGGATGCATTCCTGGTCTCACCACAGTGTACAAAATAGATGATTTTGGGTAATGCTGTTGTTTCTCTAAGCTGAAAAGAACTGCGCATCAGTTAGAATTGTTTTGCTGAATAAACAGTCTCGTAAATATCCATGTGGTCTGTTTCACAGATTGAAGAGGCAAAAGAAGAATTTAATGATCACTCTGAAGATGTAGACAAAATAAATCAGATCTGCAAAAATCTGCAATTCCAGCTGAATAAAATGAGAAGCTTTGAGGAGCCTCCGTTCGAGAATGAGGCTAACGTTATCGTGGACAGATGGCTGGATGTATGTAAAAAGTAAATTATCAGGGTGGTCTTATCTGTTATGCATTATTGTAATTGATTCTGACACGGGTGTAATATTTGGAATAAATTAAGTCCAGTATGGCAGAGATTCTTCAGAGATAAATCCAAGTGTTTACCAGAGCAAAGCTTGCAGAGTGCCTACTGGAGTAATGTTTCTGATCTCTCAGGTGCTTTATATCGTGGGTACTCCTTGGCAGTAAATAATTCTAGGAAATGCAAAAGGGCAATATTTGTGCTTTCTGCACGAATCTGTAAGCTTCCATCACGACTTCTGTGGATTTAGACTTCGGAGACGATGTGGAAAATTACAATGCTGGTGCTTTTGGTGAGAAATGTTTGCCACTGTCGATCTCAGCAGTGCATCAACACTGAGATTAGATGGTATTTACTGGGGGTAGATAAACATTAATGAGCAAGGCTCCTTCCTAAACCTGCCTTAAAACTGGCAAGCTGCTGTTGTGATTGGTATGTTTGGTGACATGTGTGGCAGGGATTTAAATATCTTCTCCATGACCAGTTTACTGTGAAGACACGAGATTTTATTTTTTTCCCCCTTTGCTGCACTTGTTCTTGTGGGTGTTTTCATCTCTCTCCGATTTTTGTTGTGCTGCTATTGCTTTTAGAATATAACTCAGCCTTTTTGAAATCTGTGTGTGTTTTCTGTCAATCTCGTGGTAGATCAATGAAAAAACTGAGAACTACTGTGATAATTTGGGAAGAGCTCAGGCTTTGTGGGACAAACTTCTAAGTTTGTCTGGTACAATTGAGGCTTGGGCAAATGCAGAACTCAAGAATGCAGAAGACCGTTGCCTGACTGAAGAGGACCTCACGCAATTGAAGGTAATTCAAATTGAAATTTTTTACCCTTCATTGTACAGTGCTGATATGGACCTTGGACTATAAACATGCACATTGCCTAGGAATATCAGCACTGGAAAAGCAGAGGAAGTTGTAACATTTGCAGTTGTATCTGCACGTGTAGTTTCACTGAAGATGTTGCCTGTCATTGGGAATACAGGTCTTGGAAATGAATGCATAGATAGTGTATGTGTGTACTAAATTGTTTTCAGTCAATGCAGCACTGCAAATGCTGCTTTAGACTAGAACCCCCCCCCTAAATCATTTGTGCTGTATAAATACAGAGCAAAGAGAAGGCCTGGAAAACTTGGAGCCTGGGGTACGGTGGTGCACGTATTTCCATGTGCATAGAGAGGAAAGGGAAGAGTGTGTTTAGGATATGATTAGTTTTCAGGTAGAAATTGCCAATCAGTGAAGATACTGGAGCCTCAGAAATAGCTGGGCAACGCACAGTTCAGGAAGAGGTTGCAGAGGTGGTTTATTTTCTCCTTCTCCCAGTGTGCTCCCCGGTGTAACTTAATGCAGCCTTAGCAGTGTCTGGCTGCTGGGGGTCTCCAGGGGCTGCACACAGACAGACATCAGCAGAGCCTAGGCTGCCCATGCCCTTTTTGCACAGCTTATAGCATTAATTGTTGTTATCAGAGTGTAGTTGGGTGTAAAAACACATGCACTTGGCCTGTGCCATTGAAGAGTTTCACATACAGGGGTAAATATTTTAATTTCTGACTTTAGGGCCATAATGGACCAGCTGTGCTGCTTCGTTGTGGTTGTAACCAGCGTCTACTACGCCAGAATATTTTCCTGCTTGAGTGGGGTTGAGACATATATCTAGCCTGTATCCACTTGTTTGAAAATATGCAGGCAGTGTTTTCTCAGTGTTTACCAGCTACAGATGCCCTGGGTTTTATTATGCTTATTTGCAGTTTTCCTCCAACTGTTAGCACTGCTCATTTGTTTTAATTTGCGGAGCAGTAAAATGCCAAGGTGTTCTTTGTGTACAGATCTTCACGGGGAAACAGTGGTATATCCACTCTGCAGCTGTGGATGTTTTGTCACATTATTAATGTGTTTACCAGTGTATTGTTAGAATTTACCTGGGGTAGTTTAGGTCCCTGAAGGCTCCAGCAAAAACACACCAGCTGGAAACTGCATTTAGGAGCCATTTTGTAACCTGGAACTGCTCAAGTCCGGCATGAGGTGACCGTGCCCTCGGTGTGACTCTGCTCGTGCTTAGGAAGGGCTGTGCTGGAGGTGGCTACGCTGAGGTTACTCCACTGCCTCTGTGTGAGGTAATTCTCAGAGGAGGCAGGAGAAGAGACAAACCATGTTCCCTCGAGCTACTATAAAAGCAAAGTACGAGAGAAAATAAACCCATTTTTGTAAAATGATTTCAAGTGCAGAGGGCATCAGGTTCCTTTATCACTTTGATATTACTCTTTTTTTTGTTGATCCTGAAACATCTGTTAATTACAGAAAAAAAATCCCCCAACTGTTGCAATGTGTATCATGTTACATAGGGTTGAAACCCGGGGTCCTTGGTGGCCGCCCAGCAGAGCATTGGTGCATGTGTGTTCAAGAAGCCTGTCACAGAAGAAGAGTAATGATTTATTTGACTGTGTGTTTAAAGATAATTTCAGTATAAACAGTGTGAGAAAAGTGCTGCTTTCTCCTGTGGCCCGCTTGCAAATGCAAACTCTTGTAAGGGCTGCAGCACATTTTGGTGGTTCCTTGTACAGAGACTGCAAAGGAATGCTTTGTCCTGAGGGAGTTTGGAATATTGATCTGGGCATATGAGATAATCTGATTATCCTGTTCATAAGTTGAAGTTGGCATTTTACCTTCATATTACTGACTTGTCCCAAAATCCATTCAAATGAGTAGAGGTCTTTTAATATACAGAGGACTTACATTTAAAAAGTGCTTACAGTGTGTGTTATATTTTATCCCATCCATACCAAAGTGTGATCCATCCATCATTGGGATGCCAGTTCTTGACTTTGTAACATCGGAGAATATCCTTTTAACAGAAGCAGCACGAAATGAATGCAAAATTAAGATTATTTTCCTGCAAATTTACTTGAAGCAAAATACTTGAGATTGTTAAATTTATGCTAGATTTGCATTAATGAGTGTTTTGCCTGAGAAATACAGAATTTTTCTGAAACTAATACCAAAAAATGTCTAAATCGCTAAAGTGAAAATCAGGAAATGGATGAGCTCCCACAGTTTTACATGGCAAAATGCAGAATCAGAATATTTTAATACAATTTTTCTAACAGAAACATGGAAATGTAATTTTTTGGGAAGGGAAAACACAAATGGGGTTTCTCCACCTTTAGGCATGCCTACGAGCCCAAGAGCAGAAACTCCAGAAATTTGACAACACGGTGGCTGAGATAGAAGAACTTCTGAATAGTAATGAACCTCCACTGGAGCTGCAGGTATGAAGAAGCTTTTACAGCTGGTATGTCATTACTCGTTACTGCAGTCCTGCTTTCAGTATTGTCTTTGCCACACTAATTCCTTGGTTTGACTTAAATCTACCCAAAGAGTATTGGAGGCCTTTTGTAGGCTATGAGCAGTGATATTTCATTTGTTGTCTGTCTCAAGCTGTTGGAACCAAACCTGTCATTTTAAACACGAAGACCTCTGTTGCTTCTGTGCCTTGCTGGGACTGAGGCCTGACCCGGTCGTTTTGCAGGCCTGCTGAAACAGGCCAATATCGGTGATATCTGACCTTGAGCTACTGGCCAGCAACAAGGCCCAATGGACCTCATCATCCTTTTGTGTTAACTTCACACAGCAAAGAACAAATCCTCCACTGTTTAAGACCATGGTAGCCCTGCCTTGATCCTGTAGCAGTTCCCTAAGAATCCGCTCGCAGTGTCTGTCGGATGCACCTTGAGCTTGACCCCGTTGGGCTATTTCTGTGTTTATCCTCATCAGGCAGTGAACTCAGAGGAGTTTCACTGGGTAAAGTGATCTAAGGAGCTTAGGAGAGGACTCAGCAACCTTGTGCTGTGCACACTGTGCTCCTTGGGAGCACCAGATGCCCTGAGTCCCTGGGGTGGTGTTTCAGCATGTGGCCATGATCCCACTGAGGTCCTGCCTCGTGCAAATCAGTGGGAGCCTTAAGGATGAGGTTAAGGACCTGTTGCTCCTTTGTGAATAGTCTCCAGCCAGAGCTCCCCACCTCTCTGCTGCCCTTGCCTGTTTTTTGGGTCATTGTGGGGAATTTGCCCTGATGGAATTACTGCAGGAAGGTGTGTTACAGAGAAGGCTGCCACGCTCTTTTTCATGGCAGTTGAAGAACATGTAAGGCCTTAATCCAGCTCAGAGTAGACACTGGAGTAGACTGACAAATAAATTTGTTAATAAAGCAGCACTAGTACATATGCTAATAAAGACAGACTGAGATTATTTGGCCTCAGAAAAGCAGGGATTAAATACTATTATTTTTCCGTCTGTGGAGTGGGAGGGGGAACAAATTGGAACAAACTGTGATTGAAATGTCTGGACTTCGGATAATTTAATTTCTTTTTATGTCTATCATGGATTTTTGTAATATTCTAGGAATTTAATCCAGTGTAATTTATGTATGTTTATTTCCAATTTTAAGGTCATCAGATCGTCTGTTGTGCAAAAAATGGAGCTAATAAAAGAGCTCTTGTCAACAAAGCGAGGGACCAGTGAACTCACTGTGAATACAGCAGAACTGAAAGGAGACCTTGATCTGGCCAAGACACAGATTGGAATGACTGAATCACTTTTAAAAGCCTTATCTCCTTCAGACACCTTAGAGATCTTTACTAAATTAGAGGTAACATGCTAGAAATTATGTATGTTTTATAAATTTGGTCATTATTTCTCTCTTGGGCAAGTCTTTGTAAATGTTTGTTCTGTGTAAGTTGGAAACTGCTGGAATAACTCAAGTGAAGAGCCTGGCTTGAATATTTCCTTAAGCTGCCAGAAACATGAAAGAAAAGCCTGTTTTCACTGGAGTTGCCATATGCAGTTGGTTAACCCTTGCAGCAATTGGAAATGGTTAATCCTAGGCACAAAAACAATATGCCACCCAGGATATGTCCAAGCAGTAGTGGGGATACTGGGTTGTATATTTTCCAAGACTGGGTAATATACAGAGGATGTCTTTGTGCCACCTGAGCCTGCCTGCAAGGGGACCTCCCAGTAAACAACTTCAGCCAAATATTTGCTCAAACTCAAGCTCCCTGCTCGGAGGTTTAGGCTGGCAGGATTTAAACCTCCTGCGGAGCAGTGAGTGGATAGGTACACCCTGGGTGTCAGACCGCTAGTGTTTGGGGGCAGTGCAATCATGGGCATTGGAAGAAAGCTTTTAATTATTTCTCCTAGCTCCCTCTAAGTTATCTTTCAGCTCACAGGGACTTGACATACAGAATAAGGCATTTAGGGGTGGAATAATGCCTCTGCCAGCTAAGGCATTGTAACTTCTAGGTATTATATGCTCTGGAACATACTGTGTCACTGTTCTCATATGTATTCTGTGTGATGCCAAACTGTGCATGAGTGAATGTATGACTGTGTATGCATACAGGGGTATGCACGCTGCTCCAGGAGAGTTTAGTTCTTTTATCTACCGACTGATTGCCTTGTTAATGCCAGTGTAATTTAAGAAATTACTTTGACACATAGGCAGGGCTAAACCCTTTTGCAAAACTCTAGCTTGTACTGAAGCATCTCTGTACAGTGAACTTCTGCTCGCGCTTCAAAATTTTCTTTTTAAAAACTGTCCTATTTTTTTCAATCTTAGGAGATACACCAGAAAATTCTGCAACAAGAACACCATGTTGCTTTACTCCAAGAAGAGACGGATTGTCCTGATGTGGACGAGTTAAATAAGCAGCTTAAATGTGTCACTGACTTATTTAATAACAAGAAACATGTGCTTCAAGATCACTTTATCGATGTTTTGAACCGTAAGCAAACACATTTCACGTCTGTGTGCCTTAATAGGTTTGCATTGACCACCATAATGACTTAAAGGTTGTGCAGTTAATTGGTTTGATGTCTGAAACTGCTTCGATAGCTCAAATTGCTTCAGGCTTCTGAGCAAGATAAAGATTTGGAGAAAAATGGCGTTTGATGCCAACAAACCACTCAGTCTGGATCAAAGTATTTTGTTTCTTACTTTTACATTTAAAAAAACAGATGAAAGAAGTGTAAAGCATAATTCAGGAACAAATGTCAGACTATTGAATTAAAAAATACAGCAATCCAATGTTTTGATTTTCTCCAGTAATTTTTTACTTAAACTTAGTTATAGAAATGAATAGTGTTACTGCTTTTTGTTTTAAGCAGACACAGAATTGTGCTGTTGGGGTATTCAGCCCAAAGGTAGTCTCATATCTTTACGTATTTTTAAAGTGATATTAATTTGTGTGGAAATGAGAAAAACTGCCAATAGGCTATTCCAGGTCTTGTTTACTCAAACTGCTGTGTGTAACAGACTGTCCCTTCCAAGTGAACAGGTAGGTTTATTGTCAATTCATGTTGGTAAAAAAAATATGAGCTGCAGCATTTTCAGTCACACACTCTGTAGCAAAAAAGCAACCTTTGACAGCAGCACTGATAAATACAGTTGTAAATTGTCTGAAATCTTCATGTGAAATAGGATTTTCTTTTACAGGATACAATTAATGAAGAAAATTGGAATGTATCTTTTTTTCAGGTCAGTGCAAGAATTTTAATGACTGGTTCAGCAGCACTCAGCTGTCTTTGAAGGACTGTTTTGACCCCTCAGAAACAAAACCGATACTGGAAGAAAGACTGCAGAGGCTAAAGGTAACGTATTAAAATGTTCTAATTTCTAAAGCTGATTGTTCTTGAAGTTTTACTCTTTACACAGGAGACTATGCTTGGGAGTGAACTTACCAGCAGTGGCTTTGTAACTTGAGGCTAAAAACATTTCATGTAACTTAAAGCATTACGATAATAAGTGGAATGAAAATAAAACTTGGTTCAAATGAAGTATCCGTGTTCAAGTTCCAACATGATTGGGCAAGTGAGAGACAGAACAGTAGTTAGTGAAAGTCAGTGGACCTTGACCAAGTCCTTCAGTGTGCAAAGATGCAGAAAGTCAAATACGTACAGAGTAACATGAAATGCTGATCCCCCCAAAGGACTCGAATGTGAAAAATTCACATTCATTTTATTGTAGCCAGATTTGCTCTCTGAGTCAGACAGAATCAACAGAAAACAGATGGAAAAGCCACAACATCTGCAAGAAGCAATCACAGTTAAGCAGCAGCAGGAGATGTTGGTGCTAGATTTGAATGCTGCTTGCCTGTTTCTTCTGCGTATATTTGTGCTGTAGAGAAGAAAAAAACAAGTCATCTACTTTACTTTCTCCTTATTTTACAAACAGGAACTTTTCCATTTGCAAATGGAATTGTCAGCAAACTGTGAATTAAAACATATTCCTTTTCATGGAAAAAAAAATATTGGTGAAGATAACAGGAGCTGAAAAACTCTTGTAACATAAATATCTATTATACAACAGCAAACGCATCTTGTGTTTATGTTCTTTTTCAGCACTTCCTGACGTCTGAAGGCAAAGATAGAGATATCCAAGAGGTTAAAACTTTACTGAATAAAGTGAAGCCTTACTTGCCCAAAGCAAGCATTAACCACCTTAACAGCCGTGTGAGAGATCAAGAAGCAGAACTACAAAGGCTGATCTCCAAATGTCAGAAACGGGAAAAGGAACTTGGTGCTTCTCTCCAGCAGCTCAGTAGGTAGGGAGCTACTGTAGTTTCTGACATTTTAATCACAAGTGGCATAAAATGATTCATTATTAAACAGCCATAGTGAATGGCAAACAACCCTGCTTTTGTGAAAAATGGTATTTATTTAAAGGATGAGTGTTTTGTTATATGCTTCATGTGGGGTTTTTTTTCCTTTCATAGCAGACCTGTGTGGAAACTATGGATAATTTCAGTGACACGAACTGAGATACTTAAAATAAAGCTTGTGCTCTAAGTGTTGCGTGATCTGACGTGATATTTATGTTACTTGTTCAGCAAAAACACTGTTGTAAGCAGGTTTTAGCTGTGTAATGCCTCTCATTTTGACCTTACTCTGTATTTGTACACACTTTTAGCCTCGAAGAAAGCAGCTCGGCCTTGGAAGAATGGCTCACTGCTCAGGAGGAAAAACTAAAAGAGATCAATAAAGATGAGACTAAACTTGAAAACTTCTATAAAACACTATTAATGCAGAGGTATTGGTTTTTTTGGTCTCTAAGAACTGTCTTCTAAACAAGATTGTTCCTTGTTGTTACAACAAGTAGATGTTTATTAATTTTTTTTATTTTTATTTTTCAGAAAACCATTTGACTCCATGGCTCAGCTAGCAAATTCCTTGCGAGAGGCTGGGCTGACAGAATATGAAACCATTTCAGAAGCCAGTAATCTTATTAGTAGGTACCACACATTGGTGACACGTGTAAGTGGAATGGCAGGGAATACTGAGAGACTTCCAGTGGAGGAACAAAATTTTGAAGAGCTTGCCCAGGATGTGTCTTGCTGGATCGAAAAGCTGGAAGAGGCTGTTGATAAACTGAGTTCCCAGGAAAGTGAGTTGCCATCAGAGGAACGGATTAATCAGATAAAGGTATTGTGTTAAATGTATTCCTTTTTCACCTCACAGCTCAAGCTAATACCAGGAGAATGCTTGATGGGTCAATACCTCCTGAAAGACACTGTCACTGCTCATGGCCTGTAGTTCCGTGGCTTGTTTGAGGAGGGGCGGGGGATGTTTGGTATTTTTTGTTTGGATTTTGTGTAGTTTATTTCCCACCTAAGATGAGATTTTTTGCTGCATCTCTGGGTGAAGCAGCACTGAACTCATGAGGTGCTGGTAGCCATGTGCCTTCCCATCGTATCCTATTCCAGGAGTGGAGAGGGAGGTCAGTAACGTAGCTGGGACGTCTGGAGAGCCTCTGCAAAGTGCGTGGCTTCTCAGGTGTCCTGCATGGCCATTGTGCTGGGCTGCTCCACTGCCTGGGCGGGTCTCTCAGGCCCCAGTGTTAATTAATAAATTAATGAATAAATCAGCTTCATTATTCCAGGCTTTCAAAATTAGATCATCTGTCTGTTTATGTATCAGTTATGTAATATGTTGGAAGAAGAATTCTGTTATGTTGAACAGCAGTGTGCAAAGTATGAAAGAACAATGGTAATACTTTTTATTTTGAAACCAAAAAATAATTGTACATGTACTACTTCTGCATCTTGTTTAATACAGGGAATCACAGCTCTCAGAGAAGAAGGAGAGGCCAAAATACAGAGTATGGTAGCTGTAGGAGAAACTTTATTGAAAAATGAGGAAAATAAGAAGCCAGAGGTTCGACAGACCATTTCTGAGCTCCAGAAAAAGTGGGAAAGCATCTGTCAGGTGGCCACTGAATATAGCAGGTAATGTGGAATTTGCCAAGAGGCAGTACAGATCATTTACTGCTATGATGACTTTTTGCTCTTCCTCCTGCTCCAGTTCCATTAAATTTCTGTTCTTGGGGAGCAGAACAAGGTACCTACACAAGTACTTGCATACTGCAATGTTGTGGAGGGGCAGGTCACAGTTTGGACTGAATAGTCAGGTGGGGAATAGGGAGAGATATTTTCTGGTGTAGCCATAAATAACCAGAGAATATTCTGTTGCCTTCTGTTACTACTGAGCACTCAGTAAATTCAGTACAAGTAGTGCTCAGGAAGATGGAGTGTTGGCTGTGTTGGATCCAACACAGCAGAACGCAGAGCAACCTCTTCACAGTGTGGTGGAGACAGGAGAGGAGGTGCTCAGCAGGTGTGAAAAGATGCTCAGGACCTGCAGGATCGGGCTTGTGAGTAGCAGATGCACCAGGGTAACAACAGCAGGGAGAAGCTGGAACAGGAAACTTGGTGCAAGAGTACTTAACCCATGCGAGGCTGTGCTTCGTTTGTCATTTGCTAAAAAATATGGATCTCGAGGGGCAAAATCAAAACACTTAAGCTTTGCTTTTGTCCTCGTTTATCCTGCTGTACTTTACAGAATTTTAACCAGAATTTATTTATTTGGATTTGTTTGTGTGGGATCATATTTTCAAATGTTGGCATTTAAGTTCCATCTGGAAAATATCTGAGCTTCATCACTAAGTGTGAACATACAAATGTTACTGATGTCTCATTGCATATTTCCTGTGGACAAATGCAACCTGTTGACCTGCAGCAGATCAGCATGCACGCTTATAAAGCACACAAATCAAAATCCTGTGTAAAGGTCAGGAAAGTACTAACATAACCCATATTGCAAATGCTGGTTTTGTTGTCTGTATCTCTAGAGCACTCCCCCACCCCCATCCCAACCAACGTGATGTGTATCTTCTGCAGAACATTCCCTTTCAGGAGACTCATGAGAAGGCAAAGGAAACAGATTCATAACCATATTGTAGTTTTTAAACAGAACTTCTGCTTCAATGAAAAGCAGAAAAATACAGAGCATGAGCATCGCATCTCAGATGCTTGACACTGTGGGCTTATGTGTTAAGGTTCAAGAGGCTTAGTCATTTGTCTTGCATTTAAGTCCAGTTCATCTGCAGTAACTTCAGTGCTTTTCATCATCTTGAAAATTTCAGTCTGATTAGTTATTTAAAACCTGAAGTGTTCAGTACACTCAAGTTCGTCCTGACGGTTGACTTGTTCACAGTTTGATATTTTCCAGGTAATCAATAAATTTAGTTGCTTTATACTATTAAACAGTATTTTTTTTCTTAGGCCTCAAGAGCGACTTCAGTGCAACAGGGAGCAATATGAGCAAATCAGAGAAGATCTGAAACGGGCTCTAATGGAACTGGAAAAACAGCAGCAGGAGATGGGTTTTGCCCTTCAGCCTGGTTTGCAGGAGAAGCAAGCTCAGCTGGCAAACTATGCTGACCTCCTGCAGAAAGTAGAAGGCTTAACATCCCAATTCAGTGAATTGAAAAGCCAGAAGGATCATCTACAGGGTCACACTGGGGATCCCTGCTTCACAGAGGTGGAATGGTCAGAATTAAAGCACCAACATGAAAATCTCCTCAGCCAGCTCCAGGTTGGAACCTCAGTCTCTTTCCTTAAGGGATTCTTGGTGTTCCTATTGGTTGCAATTCTGTTTACCTGTAGTGTCATTCAGATGGGAAGTTTATGGGTAAAGCTGGGAGTGGAGGAAGTTCCTCTGAAAAAGGGCAGGGAATTCCTCTCTCTCTCCTTCTTACTGTGAGAAGAAGAGCACCAGGAGCTCATACTCACTGCCTTGTGCTCTGTAGAGGGATAAATGTTTATACAAATGAGACCAAAGTAAGTGTGAAGAACATTTTGTACCTGTGTAAACAGATTTGGATAGTTAGAATATGAAGCATTTGTTCTTATATTCTCCAGGCCATGGTGGGTTTTCTTCCTTTGGGAAAAATGAGTTTGGAAAATATCTTAAAGATGCTTTTCCAGCATCTTGTTTGTACTGCTGTCACCCAATGTAGTTGCACTTGCATCCTATGTGGCATTCTGCCTGTATCATCCATTTTGAATAGAAAACATCCTTTTTAGAAATACATTCTTGTAGAATGCCAACCCTTCTGCTTCCTGCTACTAATGAAAATTTTGCTTGTGATGGACTCCCTGATGTGCTGGGAAGAGAGCGGGATGTTAATGTGGTTAGCTGGGTATTTTATGGAAAGCAAGCAAGTTTGTTGCACTGGTGAGGTCCTGGAAAACCTGTGACAGTCTGTGGATGAGTTACGTTTGTTTGAGATAACGGGGGACTAGTCCTAGAATCTCCTTGGTTTCTAGACCATCGTGCAGACCTTAGAAAGTCGAGTTCAAGAGCACCAGCAGTTTCAGGATATGGTAACAGGCCTGAGCACTGAGCTAAAAACCGTCTCTGAGAAGCTTGCTGGTTGTGAAGGTCCAGCGATGGAACAACCATCAACTGAGCAAAACCAGTTGGAGCCACAGGTACGTTGCAGGTTCTGCATCATGGAGAAAGGGTCCATGCCCTGGAGACCATCCCATTTATGAAAGAGAACTGCTAGTGGTGTGAAACTGAAAAACTAAGAAACCTTTTAAAACAAAAGGTATATATGGTGTTCCTTTTAGCAAGATAATTGTAGGCCTAAAACCACTCTGACTGAACTGAGGGGACCTTCACTGTTGGCTGAACTGAAGGTAGATTTGTCCTATCTCAAGCACACAGGCTTCTCCAGTTTGGTTGGTTGGGGTTTTATGTTTCCTCCCTGAGCGTAATGAGGAAAAGAGATCATTAAATTTGATGTTAGTAAGTGTCTTTAAATTAGCCAGTGTGGAAAGCTTAGGAAAATGTTGGTGAGCCAAGTTCAACTTTAAGCAGTGTCCTTCATGCATAAGTAGACATTCTTTTGCTCTTTGGCAGAATAGATAATAGTCCGTGAGTGTAGAAAGCTACTGGAAGCTGAAACCATAGCTCAGATACCGGTCACTGCAGTTCGGCTTCCTCCAGAATTTGCTGTACCTCTAACAAGTAAAATGGAATAGGAGAGATGTGGGGGGGTTTATTTGTTAAGAACTTGGAAGGATCATCATGTACCACTGTGTGCTATCGGATTATTTTATCATTGTATTGCTTATAGCTCCAGGTGACCTCTGTACATAAAGATGGCTGACAAAATTACTGGTTTAGTTTTTGACTTTCTGCAGCAAATAGGTCTGCATGTACTTTTCAACACAGTTTGTTGTTGACAGCAAATATTTATGATTTTAGAGATTGACTTTAGATTGAGCAAAAACACTTCTCAAACGAAATCGGTTTTTTTGTGTCTAAAGGAACAACAAGGACCTCTTAGTCGATATGAAGACACTTTAAAGAAGATTTTGGTTTTAGCAGAAACTGTTAAACAAAACACCTCTTCAGCAGGACAGAAGTTTATTAAGGATGAGATTGAAACACTTCAAAGCGAACACAGGAGTCTGGAAGAAAGACTTGAAAATGTCAAGCAAAAAAAGGAAAATATTTTCAGTGAAGCTCTTGAGTTAAAAGATGAGTTTGGTAATGAAATACAAATGGAAGATAAGGCAGATACAATGCTGAAGAGAGAGATACAGATCACTTCTGACAATGGTGTGTCTGCAGAAGAGAGCCTCAGAGCAGTGGAGCTGAAGGAGCCTTTGGAAATGTGTGATGTGAGTTTATTTGTTGACAGTAAAGAAGCACCTGTCTCACAAATATATTCTGTATATTGTATCCTAGATTTCGTGGAAATCAAGCCTTCTGTAAATATATGTATATAATTCAAAGATGTGGAGAAGAACTCCCTTAACTTGTCAGAACAAGTCTGTAACATGTATTCAAAACTGCAGTTCTCCATTTAAATATAATATGCATATAGCTTTCTCTTGCCAGGAATAAGAGCAGGTATCCTTGGTCAGAACATGGGGGAAAGGGTGTATAGATGAGAAAATTGCAGAAAAGCCTCTGCCAAAGAGCTTTGAGAGCTTCTCTTAAACCTGTTAGACTTGTTTAGAACTGCAACACAGTATTTGTCCTGTTTGTTTTCAGCGATAATAATTTTTACCATTCAGAGGTTTAATGTTAAAATACATGATTTACGGTCACACAAGCATATTTTCTATCATTTCTCTTAGGGTCAAGATGTAAATGGAAATATGTCAGAGAAAGAGAAGCAGAATGATCCAGGTTTGGAGGAAAGCAGTCTATTGTCAGACAGCCTGTTAAAGGATATCAATCTCGGCAAGGACATATTGGGGCAGGCTGTTCAGGTACCTGACAAATAATACGTGTCAGTGTATGTAACTGTATGTGTGGCTGTGTGGTCATTAGAAATGCATATGCCATTCCTTAAAATTTGTAGTCTTACAGAGACATATTTTCCTTATCTGATGAGAGGAATGATAAATTATACTCTCCAGATCACCGCCTCAGCCTTGGTGACGCGAAGTGTGCAAGAGATCAATGTGATTGTCTCTACAAGCCCCCAAGGGCTTGGACCTACGTTTTCCATGGTGCAAAACCTGCCACATACTTGTGATTTCATAAAATCATAGCATTGCACAGTGGTTTGGGTTGGAAGGGACCTTAAGGATCTCATTCCCATCCCCCTGCCATGGGCAGGGATACCTTTCACTAGACCCGGTTGCTCACAGCCCCATCCAGCCTGGCCTTGAACACTTCCAGGAATGCAGATTCAGCAGATTTTGTCACTGTGGGTAGTCAGAGGTCAATAACCTGGAACTGTTGATCTTTTGGGGGACCTCAGGGCATCATTCATACTGTAAATGACTTCATGTGTGCAAAGCTGAGGGAGTGATTTGGAGTACTCCCTCATTGACCTGACCATTGAGTAATGACAGTATGTGGGAGAGATTACCATCAAAATATCAGAGTGGAAACTATCCATACTGGAATTTCTGGAGAAGGTGCAAGATCAATATTTACCAAGTGTGTCTAAGAAGAAACTTCTATAACCATATTAAAAATCATATGGGCACTTACTCCTGTTTGTTTTGTCTTGTAACTGTTTGAGTGGTTAAGGTCCCGATATGTTAAACTGATCTGAGCAGGAGTTTCCAGGATACTCTGGATTTGAGTTACGCCAGCCTTTTCCTTTATTCATCAAGCTAAACTGAAAGTAGAGTAGCAGATTGTGAAGTTTCTTAGTAAACTTAAATTTTGTACTGTGGCTTTTACTGATTGTAGACATCTTGTTCTGTGCAAATCAGGGGGAGGCTGATAAGGAGAGCCCAGGTGTGGACAAACGGGACAGGGTCCAAGAAGGTGTTCTGGACAGTGTGGTTCTGGGTGGTGAAGCAGAACTGGAAAGACATCAGGATGGTGTTAGTTCTGAAGGTGATGAAACAAGAAAGGAAACCCATCCAGCAGAGGTAACTGGGCATGAGATTACACAAGGGTGGTGGAATTTGAGGGTACACGCATACGGTTTAGTTGCAGTGGGGATGATACCACTAATAAATAAGTAATAAAAATCTTAAGTTACACTGAGCTAGTTTTGTCTGATGTGTTGTATACTTAGTATGTGTTAACTCACTTAATCCTTTACATTTAAAATTAGGATATATGGAATTTTTTTTAATAGTTTGCTGAGGATACTGCATTCCAAGGGATATTGCGTTCCAAGTCACTTGGATGTATTGTGAAGTCTTTTGACCATTTTGATTGAATACTGTTATGTACTTATGCTTGAGTCTCTTTCAGTTGTGTAGATTTCTTATTTACATATTTACTTTGCATGTGTGAGGCTGTACTTGACATGCTGTGTCCTGTTTGGTGTGCCCCAGTACAAGGGGAATTTTGATACTAGAGCAGTGTTTAGGAGCTGGAGCCATAATGAGTGGGAAGAGGACAAATTCTCATTGGAGATGAAATGGCTGACAGGGGTCTTGTTGCTGTCATACCCTCCCTGAAGGGATGTTGCAGAGCCAGACTCTTCTCAGAACTTCAGTTTTAGCAACTGGATGAGATGCTGAAAGCTGCATCCAGCAAATCCCACAGGACTGTTCTGCCTGGTAATTGGCTGGGTGGCTAACCACAGGCTCTCTGTCTACAGCACAAGTGCAAGGAGCCTCAGGAAAAAGCTAAACCTTTTAAAAAGTGCATTCAAGACTGAGTCCAGGAGTACACAGGTCCCTGCTTAGAATAACAGGAACAGCATAGGTCAGAGTACAAACACTTGCAATCTGCAATTTTTCTAAAAATTTATAGCAGAATTAGAGCACTACTTCTTCTAAGTGCTTTCCTCTGCCATAACCTTGCCCAGAGTAAATTATGAGATGCAATTGTGGTTTTCCTCATCTACCTATAATTATGGGCTTCATAACTTTGTCATCTCAAGCACTGTAATTATTATGCAGCAAGTTTGATTAGGGCTTTTTGATTACTTGTTTCTTTTATTTTTCTTACACCGAAAGGAGAAACCTAGTGATGTCAAGAATCAGTCATATCGAGAAGATGTGGAACAGGTTCAACAAAAGGCATGCCAGAAGAGTCAAGTCCTGGAATCTGCAGCAGCTGAGAAAGGTGGTCTGGGATCTAATCCCCCAGTTTCTGCACATGAGGTAACCTATGTTTTATTATTTCAAACAAAGTTTGCCAGTCATTGAATTTTTGTTTCCATATGGGCTTCAGCTGAAGTTGTTTTAAAAGAAGAGACAATTACTGTCACATCAAAATCAAAACCATTGTGTGTAGTTCTTATTTATGCCTGTGATAGTTTTGAACTTTATCCAAAGTGCTAGCCACATTGTATTTTTCAGTTGATCTGTTCAAAAGAAAGTTCAAACTGGTTTTTAGAGCCATCATAATCGGTCTTTATTTTATGATATTTGCAGTTTCTCTTTTCATTGTTGATCAATACAACTTCTTTCCATGTTGTTGTAGTTGTGATAGTTTTGCCATCGTAAGGAAGGCAGATCAGAAAACTGAAATCCAAGGGTGATCCAGTGTAAGAAAATAAATAAAATAGGGAAAGGAGAATGGATTAGGAAAGGAGAGCTGAATTAGTGACAAGATTATTACTAAATGACTTTACTAAGTTTTTAAGTGTAAGGGAGTTACATCACAAGTGCCTGTGACTGCTGATCTTGGACACCACATTCTTAAACTGAAGGTAGGGCCAGATCTAATCTTCAAGTTAAACCTACAGGCAGGTTCACAGCTGGCCTGTCCAGTGGCAGGTCTTATGTGGGACTTGCATATCTGCTCTAACTGGAAACCCCAACAAAATTTCCCAGAGGTCTTAGGAGTCTGGAGAGGTTCATGCTGACTGGAAGCTAGCCAATGATATTCCAATTTACAAGAAGGGTGTGAGGGAAGACCCAGAAAACTACAGACCTGTTAGACTAACCTCAGTTCCTGGAAAAATTACGGAGATAATCCTGGGTACTGTTGAAAAACATGCAAAGAACAAAGCAATTATCATAGAATCATTTAGGTAGTAAAAGACTTCTTAGACCATCAAGTCCAACCATTTACCCAGCACTGCCAAGTCCACCACTAAACAATGTCCCCAAGTGCCACATCTGCAAGTCCTTTAGATATGTCCAGGGATGGTGACGCACCACTTGGCTGGGCAGCCTGTTCCAATGCCTGACCACCCTTTCCATGAAGAAATCTTACCTAATATCCAGTCTAAACCTCCCATGACACACGTCGAGGACATTCCCTGTTGTGCTGTCACTTGTTACCTGGGAGAAGAGACTGACCACTACCTCACTTTCAGGGAGTTGTGGAGAGTGATAAGGTCACCCCTGAGCCTCTTTTTCTCCACGGTGAGCACCCCCCAGCTCCGTCAGCTGCTCCTTGCAGGACTTGTGCTCCAGACCCTTCCCCAGCTCCGTTGTCCTTCTGTGGACACGCTCCAGCACCGTAATGTCTTTTTTGTAGTGAGGGGTCCAAAAAACGGACGCAGGATTTGAAATGTGGCCGCACCAGTCTGTATCCAGGGAGGCAGTGCCACGGTGTGCAATGAGAACATCATACAAACAAGCAAAACATTTACACTGCAATCCTGAGGTTTTTCTGAAAGTCAGGACACTTACCTTTTTTGTGTGTTCTGATGTGTTGATATTTCAATCTTGTAGAGTGGATTTCTTCCTCGCTCTTTGATAGCTTAGCTGAGTTTTTTCTGCTCACTTCAGCTCTATGGCACTCCAGAGTCTCTTGAGATAAAACGTTATGTCTGAATCGATACAACTGTTACTGTTGTGTAAACAGAGAAATTGAAAAGCTCTCTGATTGACTATTTCAGCAGTAGTCCCCTTCAGTTTTGACTGAAAACAACCAAAAGAGTTCAAACAAATGGAACTATTCTCTTCTGATAATGTGTACTATGTGCTGTTTGTTTCCCACATTTGGAAGTAGGTATATTTTGTATGACCCACAAAGGGACAGATGACAGTGACAGCTTACAAGTGATATGTGACTGCAGGGTTAGCTGGCTGCTTCCTAGTAAAATAGTATCTAAAGTAGCAATACAGTAAGTTTATCAAACAAGAATTTTTTTACCGTTATTCATTTTAGATGTTAGTACCATGGAAAAGCTCAACACTGTAGTTATATCTGTGTATTTGCATGCATTCACTCATATGAAGTATATGTGGAACAGATCTGCACATACAGACAGGTACTGGGGGAAGGGTAATGCAGAAAGATTTTTAAGGTATTGCCACCTGACCCGATTAACCTGTGACATTTCATTTATATTCTTGTCTGCAGTAGCTGAAGGTGATGTTAAACATGGCCCCACCTCAAGTGACTTGTACTTCTGTCGTGGGAATCAGAGACAGTTCCAGGGACTGGCTCTGGAGCCTCCTAATCCCTTCCTCCCCACCTCGATTGAGACATGGCTCCCTAATGCTCTCATCTTGCCCCAGATTTTGGATAGCACTTGTGCCAGTGGCAGTCATGGCTTTGTGTCACAGCCAAGCTGCTTCATGCATGAGTTGCCCTGTTGAAATAATGCCCTGGTGAAGGACACAGCAGTATTTCAAGGCAGGTGCTGAGCAGAAGGAATGTGGGTGTGAAGAGAGAATGAAGCTCCATGGATATGTAAGGAAAAGAGGGAGAAGACATGACAAACATGTGAATTCATCTGTAGCAGATGTGGGTGCAGGGAGGATGTTATTTGAAGGTGGGAAGATCAGAGTTTCAGACTTAAAATGATGGGCAGAGGTTTCATAGCTCTCTGAGTTGTTCTGGCAAGCCAGGGTGACTGCAGAGGTGGCAGGTAGTGATGGAGGTTCCAGTTTCTGGGTTCTGGTTGACCCACAGAGGCTGGGGGGGAAACAAGAGCAGGATTTAGGCACGACTTAAACACATGAAGCCAAGTGCTGCAGTCAGAAAACCTGAGGGTTTAGGACCTTTAGAAATAAGAATCCTGTTTTGCATTGTAGGACACAGGTGCAGAAGTGGTTGTCCAGAAGGAATTATTTCCTGGAGTGCAAGTAAACGCTGAATATTTTGAAGAGGAACAGAAGGTCAATGAGCTGAAAAAGGAAGTGGCTGAACTGGATATGGTGCTTATAAATGAACAACTAAAAGAGCTGGAGGTATGGAAACTGCAAAACCATTCTCGTTGTTAATGCAGTGGTACACTTGAAGAATCCTGATTCCCTTGGGCAAACCAAAATTGTTGCACATAGTCTTATCTGAGGTTTGACTGCACGATTAGTCGGTTTGTCTACAAACACTGTGCCTTACTGCAAGTATGTCCACGTAAATCCCGTAGTTTGTACTGCTCTTCTGGAGTGCAGCAGGAGATACACCTGGGATCGCACGTGTGCTTCCGTGATGTGCACAGGCATCCGTGCTCCTTTGCGTGTGGATGAGCAGGCATATGTTTGTAGGTGAATCAGTATTTAACTGTATTTTGTGTTGAAAGCTGAAAGTGTTTTAAGATCATCCTTTAATCCCCTCTCTGTGGTGGGCTTGATTGTAGGATTTACAAAATGAGCTGGAAACGTGGAAAGCAAAATCCCTGTGCCATAGTGAGGAAGCGATTCCCAATGCAGCAGGATCAAACAGAGCAGAGCTGCAAACCACAGAGCCTGTGGTGCCCTGCTGGGACAGGCTGCTCCAAGAAATAGATGCTGTTAAGGCAGTGAAGGAACAACAGTACTGTTTAATTAATGAATACCAGAAAAATCTTTCTGCTGCACAGTCCTCCATGAAAAATTTGTCAACAGAAAAAGATAACATAAAAATGTAAGTATAGTTGAAGGTTTTGGTTAAGAGATTGCAAAACAAATACTGTCCTAGACTGAATTTTGTGCCATGCTCAGAGAAGAATATGGTGTTTTATCCACTTCATTAATATTGAGTAGCAAGAGAAAGCTTACAGGTTTGTATGTTTGTAAACAGCCTTAAACAGAAGCATTTCTGGTAGTTCTTTGCTATCCTTAAGCAACATCCGCTCTCTTTTATTCTTTAGGCAAAACAAAGAAATGGTTGCTGGGCTAAAAACCCATGAAAAAACCCATCCTAAAATATTCTTGCAAAAGTGTGGCATGTGTGAAATATTCATTTGTCTTTAAGGACTCACTGGTTCTAATTTCTTTTCTGAGGGATGTATGTCTTTACTCTGAAAACTAACCTTAATTGATAGGAAGAATTCTGTGGCAATATATACGCCTACAGTGCCAATTCAGACACGATGCACACGAAATATGCTATGTTTTGTGAATTAGTCTTCAAAACACAGAACTAGTTTGTACCAATAATGTATCAAAATAATTTGAAAATATTTTAAATTTATAAAATTCTTAATTCACAGCAAAGGGATTGGAAAAAATGGAATAAAAATCTAGCTGCTAAATGTATTTTAGATGGGCATGTCAAAATACTCCTGGAAATAAAAGATGAGTAGGTAAACTCCTCCAAATTAATCTTGAATGAATGGGAATTTTTAAATATTTTTATAACTAAGTTTGATCTTCATTGTCAACCTACCATAAAATATTGTTAATTCACAAAGAGATGACTTAACACTATTGTTGATTTAAAAAATTTAATTTGTTGTAACTGTAAATGGGGGCTACATTCTATTTTAGTATGTTCTGAAATTTTAGAGAATATACAGTGGAATGTATCTTTTCTGCAGAGATATCTAGGAATAACAAATGCTGTAAAGATAAGCAAGATATTGCAAGGGTGATTAGGAAATTTGTGAGAGAACATTGAGGGATGTGTGTGATCAAGAGAATAGAGTGAGTGAATTATATTTTAAACAGTGAAATGAGCTTTTAAAAGCATCTAGTCTATGTTTTAGGAGAATTTTTTTTAATTTAGACACTACTCATATTTTTGGCAGGGGTCCTATGAACAACACAGTTCTTCTGGAGAAAATTAAGGCTTGCATAGAGTCCTTAAGGAGAGAAAGAGAAGTCTTAAACCAGTTGCAAAGTCAGCAGGAAATTCTATCTCAGCATTTGACATGCATGGATAAAGTGCTGACCGAAAGCCAAATGAGGCAACTGGAGCACTGGTGGCTACACGTGGAACAAACAGTGCAAAAGAAACACGATCAGGTTGTGGCAGAAATTGATGAGTTTAACCTGCTTATGAATAAAGCACAGGATATTCAGAGGCTGATACAGGAACAGTATTTACAAGCGGGGTTACATTCCTCAGCTGCGGGAAAAGCCAAAGACCCTCTAGTTTGGACCACAGAGCTACAGGACATTAAACATGGACTTTCCCTATTAAAAAGAAGGATTGAACTGCAGATGAAAAGAATTTGGAGTGATCAAGAGAAGGTGGCTTTGGAGAAGTCCATACATGATTTGCAGAGCAAATTGGAAGCATTATCAGCACAAGCTCAAGGGGATACTCAGATCACTGGTCCTGCTCTCATGAAGCATGAAATGATGAAGAGGCTGAAAGAAAATATTTCATGGGTCAAAGATTCACTGTCCCACCTTGATCAGAAAGCAGCACTTTTCCCCAGTGATGTCAAATCACAGATCAGAACTTGTCAGCTTATGAGCACAGAAGTTGTAAACAGAGAGCCTGTGATTCTGTCACTGGATTATGGGCTCCAACACATCCTTCCCAGCTTGGAGCCAGAGGAGGTCTCCGATATGACCTTCCTTTTACAAACACTGCAGAATGCGTACAAGGCTCTTGTTTTAAAATCTGCTCAAAGATTGCAGCACCTAGAGCTCCAGCTGGAGGAGAGGCAAAGACTTATTGCAGAGATAGACAAAGTTCACTGTCAGCTTCGAAATGCTGAGCTGCTTGCCAGGCCTGACATGAACCAACCCAGCACGTGCTCAGAGTTAGTCAGCCAACAAAACGTCTTAAAGGAGATGTTAAAGGACATACAGGAAATAGAAGGGCTTATCTCATCTCACTGCAAAGAGAGTCAAGTCACATCTGGGGAGCTGAGCCTGTCTGAACAACTATTTTTGATTGATCAGTTAAGAAGTCTAAAGAACAGAGCAAGAAAGACACAGAGGCAAATTCAGAGTAAAATTCATGAAGTGGAAAAAAAGATAGCTGTCTACAGAGAGTTTGCTGAAGGAATAGCTTCACTGCAGCAGGGTCTTAATGATCTACAGAATGGTGAAATGAACCTGAAAGAAGATGAATTAGTAGGTGCCAAGCAGGGAGTGAAGGAGAAATGCAAAGCACTTAAAGAAAAAGTATTAGCTCTTCAGGCAAATTTGTCACAAATAATGAAGTACAAAGAAATCTTTGAATGTGTAGGTCTGAAATGGGACTCACTGCAGCTGGATGAATTGCAAACTGTATTTTCTAAAATAAAAAGTAAAATTAAAGGAAAGATAATGCACTTTGAGAATGTTGTTAGGGAATGGGATAAGATTCAAGTATTGCTAAATGAAATCCAGACTGTAACATCCACTGTAAGAAAAGAAGCTAACATCCTAAATGATAGCTCTAGCTCTTCTCCTGCTGAGAATGTCATATCTGCACAGATTCTGCTGCAGACAGTTCAACAGATCTTGTACTTAACTCAGGAGGCAGCAAATCAAATAAACAAAAATGAGGTCTTTGATACACTATTCAAAGAATCTAAGACAAAAGAAATAAAGAGCCTGGAGAAAGATGTTGAGGAACTGAATAAGTTTCTTCAAAACTTGGTCTCTGGGCTCCAGAGTGTAAACAAGGAAGATACCCAGAATGAAGTAGAAAATGTATTCCACATCATAAAGCATGTTCAGTCAGAGCTCCAGCAGCCACTTGTGATAGACGTGAAAACGATGCAGGATGAAAAGCTGCGATGGGAAGCAATTCAGAATATGGTGCAAGCAAATTTTTCTGCTATTGAACGAATAATGGAAAAGGAGAGGGAAAATCAAGAAGAAAAATCTCTTGCCGCTGGTGTAGAAACGAAGTTAGAGGTGCTGCAAGGTCATGAAGCACAACTGAAGACAGACGTTGCTGCCCGTGTTGTAAGTATATTTAGTGAAAGTGAGGCATTGGCATATGCCTTTCCCCAATAATTAGATTAGGTGTCTGTGAGTGTAGCATTTATATTTTCATGACTTATATCCTCGTTTATTGTAATAGATGAATTGGCCTGTGATCATCTCTGCATTGGTGGCTATGATGGGAGTCGTGATACAAATTAAGGATACAAAGAAATCAATTGTATTCAATTTGATTATAAGCAATCAGTGGAGATTAGCACAAGAAAAGAATGGTCAAGAGGAGGAAGGAAAAAGTTGTGTTGAAATATTCAGCTGAAGAGAGACTGAGTGCAGTTGTCCTGCAGTTATTCTTGGGATTGATTTTAGGAAATGTTTTCAGTAGTAACAAAGATGAAAAAAACCCAAGTTCCTTGTTTCTACTATAAAGAAAAGTTTTACCATTTGGGAATGATCAAGAAGAGTAAAGCACAGGTCAAACCAATGTGATCGGGCCTCAGGAAGGTTGAGCAAAGGAAAGGCAACTAGGATCAAAGGCTTAAACACAAGTATTGATAAGGAATTGCTGGTGGATTGACTAAATTCTCAGTGCTTTTGTCAGGAAAGGTTCACTCAAACTGGAACAGACTGTCAGAGGGATGAGGAACATTGAGGGCAGTTAATAAAACTGATTTTGTTCAACCTGTTAGGTGAGGGAAAGTGGGAAATGTGTCTGTGAGGTGTAATTAGGATGGAGGCAGACTTCTTGGGTGGAAAAGGACTGCTTAGGGTAGAGTGCAGTGTTAATACAAGGATCAAGAGTCAGTGAATAAGTTTATGTTGGAACTGTAAGACTGATAGCAGAGAGATTCTGAAACTGTGTCCTGGTCAAGAAGACCTGTGCCCTGCCTGCCCAAGAGATCAGTGGATACAAACGAGGAAATATGAGGTGGTAGTTAGTAACAGGAAGAGGCACTCAGCATCCCTGGTGGATTTATGGTCCTGCTGCCAGATTTCCCAGTTTGCTGTACTTCACAGCCTGGGTATTGTGTGGGGAGCACAGTGCCAAAGTTTCTCTGCCCTGCAGGAATCCAAGAGCTGACAAAGTCACACATTCTGTGTAGAAATACATACAAGGAGAGGGTTTAGCAAGAAGCAATTTGGCAAGTCATAGTGGAGATATCCCCTGGAGGAGAATAAAGGGTCAACATGTGGACTTTCCTTGTCTGAACATGTCCATGATGGAATCTTGGGCCTCTTCTGCCCTGCCATCGTCCTCTCTGGACTTTTCCAGTTTTAGCAGTTCCCTCATAACCCCTGTCCTATGGTTGAGGGCACTGCTCTGTGACTACCTTAGGTGGCAGAGTGCATTTACCACGTGTCCTTCCTTACCTCCTCAGGCCAGTTCTGGGAGCATTGGTCTCAAAGACAGCCAAGTGTGAAATTCTAAGGTCATCTGCTGATCCAGAGGAGAACAGCAGCCTTTCTTGATTGTTCTTCGTCTTTTTAATGCTTACAGAGTGCTCTGGAAGAGGCATGTAGGATTGGTGACCTTTATACCAAGGCCCTCCAGAGGGCTGCTGGATTGCTCGAGGACTGTGAAGCTCAAATCCAGGCTGGTGCAGCAGAGCTCTGTAGCTCAGAGGAGATCTGTCAGACCCCACAATGGAAACAGGAAGAGTTCAACTCTGCAAAGGCTGACGTAGAAAACCTGCACTCCAAGCTGAAAAGCCTAGTGAAACCAGAAGATAAAGTATGTCTGGAAAATACTTTAACAGAGCTGGTCGGTAAGAGTTTGGCATTAAGGAAGAAGGCTCAGAGAAAGGAAGCTGATGAACATAGGTAAGTTTAAGAGATCTTCCTAGATTATGTACCTTATTATGAGAAACGTGGCTGAAAATAAATGTGATGTTGTTGTTGTTCTGATAGAACCAGGTAACTCAGTAGAAAGAAGCGTAAGCATTCCTGCTGTTCCCAGGTGTGATTGTAATGTAAGGAAAATTACCACACAGTAATTTACAAATTTACAATGCAGTCATTTGTGGCATAGTCCAAAAAGTATATATGGGGCCTTCACTGAGGGTCATGGGGTGCCAGAACCAGAAGAAAGCACATTTCCACAGTCTCTAGTTCAGTGCTGGTGGAGGTTAGAATAGTTTTCAGTGGGGTCCTAATTCATGTTTTTGGATGGCTTGAGAAAGTAAAGATCAAACAAGACACAGGCTTTATTTTCCTTCCTTCAAGTACAAAAGAAATCTGAAGGGTCTTCAGATTCATGGTTTGGGAAATAAAGGAATTTTGAGCTGCTTGCTCTTGATCCAGTGCTTCTGGATCCACTTTTATAATCAGAGAATTAAATGGATAAATGCTTTGGTAATAGAAATGAGATTATAAGATACAGAAAAAAAATTGGAATTGTACAGGCCACACATTGTAGGAACAACAGAATGTGTGTTACAAACTGGGAACTAATTTTTGGGTATACCTGAGGAGAATGGAAACTTAGATCAAGACATACAATTCTTTCAAGCAGCTCCATGGCTGATATGTGGATATACATACCTATATTTGCCTCTGGCACATTTGTACCTTCACCTCTAAAATATCTCGGGTATCAAACCTGAAGTGTATAACAAATGCTAATTGATGATAACTTGCAAAACAGTAAGGATACTAGTTCAGAAGATGTTTTCATTTTAATTTTTATTCTAGTGGGCATTATGTTTGGAGAGAGGAGCAACAAAAATTTTAATTGGTCACTTAATTGTATCTTACAGGTATTTTGAAAAATACAAAAGCTACACAAAAACCAAAGAGAAAGTGTGTGGTAACCTTCAGAAACTGGAAAAGATGCTTAGACAGTCTTTGTCTAAAATTCCAATGTCTTATAAGGAAGCTTTGGAGCACTTAGAAGAAAGCAAGGTAGGAGAGGCTCTGAAAAACTTGAAAAGCTCTTGCAAAACTAATGCAGCTATGCAAACCAAATGATACCATACTAGAAAGCAGTGAAATTCCTTGTATTTATACATATATTTATATATGTATAAATATAAAACCACAGAATATATTTATGTACCCGTAAAAAGACTGGATTGTAATAGGCTGTGTGAAATGAGTGCATCTTACTGCTGTAGAAATCAAATATTATCTGTGCTCAAGCTTGTGTTGCATTTCTGTTCAGATCCCTTAGTGCTTCGTTACAGGACCAGGACTGATCAGATTTCTAACATTGCTGTTGTTTTCCCTCAGAATTGAAAATCAGAATTTCCAGTTTCCCCACTCACGACTGTGTTGCTGTCTCCCCACCAGACCTGTGTTATAAGCAACTTCTTTGCTGTCTTCTCCTTTCGTACTCATACTACAGGCTTGTAATTTTATGTCTGTAAATCCTTCACATTTCTCTTCCCTTCCAAATAATCAGAAAGGAGTAAGAAGAATCGAATTACCCAGGCACACTATTCTTCTGTTTGTTTTATTTACCCCATCTTTCTCTATAGTCTTAGCCAACAGAATTCTCTCATCATGACTGTATTTAACCAGCTTAATGGAGTGATTGTCCTTTTATTAGAGGATCCTAATCATGTTACTAAATACTTTGTTAATACTTCTTGCTGTAGCATTTTATTTATTTACGTGTTTGTTTCTCCTATAAGATTTTAGTCTCCAACATTGACTCAGCTGAAGAGGATCTTGTGAAGCTGAGACAGATCTCTGGAGAGCTGATGAGACTATGCAGAGGAAGTGACAAGGCCCTGGGCAGGATTGTCGCAGTGCTATGGGAAAACTGGCTGGGTTTGCTCGAGGCAGCGAAAGGGCTGGAAATCAACTGTGAAGAACTAAAGCAGGAATGGAAGTTCATCCATGAAGAGGTGAGTTACTCAGCGTCTGAAAGTTTGGGGAGATGTGGTAGGGATGTGGCTGTCAGTAAAATGGCCTGTAAAGGGCTGAGACAAGTGCAAAGCATCATTTTCGTACCCAGTGGTCAGCCAGTTATCTCCACCCTTTCTTGAACCCAATGTCAAGAATGGTGGGGATATTTATCGAGCAAATTCTCTGAACTCAGAACAACTCTGCATGGGGTTATTTGCTTTGTTAAAGCAAACCCAAGTGTTTTGGCACCCTTCAGAGGTTCAAGCTCTGGCTATGTAATTCCCACTACTTAGTCACCCGTATGAGTAAATGAATAATGTAATTTAAGGTGATGGAATAAAAAACCACTTCATCTAATGCTTTGACATGGTGTTTACCTAGCTGGAACGAGAAACAATAATTCTCGATAAGCTCCAGGAAGAACAGCCAGAAAGCCTTAAAGAGAAAGAAAAGGCCACCAGAGAGGAGCTGGTAGAGTTACTAGATTTTGTGAACTCCTTTGAAGAAAACGTCAACCAGCAGCAGCTCCTTTTGCTCTTGCTTCTTCACCGAATAAGAAACATCCTGAATACATCTGAAAACGCTGAGGCAGAAGCTGCCCTTCCTGCTTTATGTGAGATAAAGGCAATGCAGGATCGCTGCAAAAAGTAAGTGTGGGGGGGGAAATTTCTGTTGAAGATATGACGTAGGACTCTTTATAAGCACAGCATTTTATTGGATATTAAAGAATATATAAAAGCTGTAATGCAGTTAAAAAGACAATGAATGCTCCATCTAACACATCTGCTGTCTGCAGCGTGGGCGTTGGGAGATATTATTTAGGGAGAAGACCTGAGCCTGGCCATGTCACTTGTGGGCTGCAATTTTTGTTCAGATGCAGCAGGAATCAGAAGGAATGACAGTCAGTTTTGGAGGTTGCAAGCTCTTGTGAACTTGAATGAGACGTGTGGGTCTGCCTCTCCTGAGGAAAATCAAACCTTGTGCTTTTGCAGCAATGCAACTTTTGTCTTACTGAGTGCCACTGTCTAAAATTCTCCCCAAATATTTGCAAATTTGTGATTGTACTCACCCTTCTCTGTGCCTGCTTTTGGACATGGGAATCTTTGTGAACAACATCTGCTCTGCCAGCATCTTCAGATTCTGAGAAGCTGACCTGTGTTGTTTACATATGCCTGCTATCTGATTTGGTCTACCAAAAATACTTTGTTTAGCAGTATCTGAAGACTCAGTTTGAAGAAACTGAAATAATACGTGACATAAACTCAAAGATTTTACAGAAAATATTACTAAAATACAGACAAATATGGTTCTGGATATATATCTATAAAGTATCTGTATTAAGCATGCTCTTTGCTCCTACTTAGGTTAGAGTCTAAAACTGACTGTATTCTTTCTGGCAATCTTTCATAGGTTGTATGAAAAGGCTCAAGACCATAAGGATTCTGTAAAAGCTGAAATTCAAGAGAGGAACAAGGTCACTGAAGAAATAAGTGCTGTGACAAATGCATTACAGAATGCTGCATCTGTGTTATTGCAAGATGCTGATGGAAAGGCAGAACAACTGGAGGTTGGTGATGGCTCTGTTACTGTGTGGGGACATTTGGAATATCTTCTGGTTTGTGCTGGGGCTTGAACTTGCTCCGAATAAAATTAGTGGCAAGGTGTATGCACATTGACTTAAAAAGAATGAACCTGGCAGAATATGACAGGTTTTGCCATGTCCTTGGTTTGTCTTCCTTTCCCTCTGTGTGGATCAGTAAGCAGGCACAGAAGTATTTCCGAATTGCACAAAATGCAAGTCAGTTGCAATCCTTTTAGGAAGAATTACTTAGGGTGCATCCTTCACTCTTTTCCCCTTTCCATATCTATCCAGGGCAGCTTCAGGTGCTCTGGCTTTGATGTCCCATGTTGGGGGTTAACCTGGCAAATGATTTTTAGAAATCAAAATGTGATCAAGACCATGTTCTTCAGCAGCCACCAGCACTCTGTGGCAGTCTGTGCATTTCTGCCATTTCTTGACTTCATGAAATGCTATTATTCCTAACACCCCCTGAATGTGTGTTTATTTATTATTTTAATTACATTTGTTTCAGTTTGGTCATGTTGTGTTTATATTGCTATCATAATTTTTTAATCTTGATCAAAAATTTAGTTGTATATAATCGAGTTATCTTTTAACTACAGAACCTTACCATTTATTTATTCAAGCCAACAAGGTCTATTACAAATTTGGGCTATCTTTGCTGAGTTTTATACAAAAACTAATTGAGTGCCCCATAGTTTATTCTGTTTAGAAGGTGGATATTTAAAGCTGGCAAAGGGCTAGGAAAAGTACAGAAGCCAAAGACCTTGGATAGGAGTATTTTCCTAAGGGTTAGCATAAGAGAGAAATGTTAGCTACATCTTTAAGAGAAAGTTCAGAAAACCCATGAGACTGTGGTGAAAACTGGATTTGTCTGAAATTATTTAGAATTAGAATAGAATTGTGTCTGCGTTTTCACTGAGTTCTTTGTATCGAGGAGTAAATGTTACTACTGCAGGTGTTGGCCTGCTCTTGTCCCTCATATTCAACCTGTGCTACTCTGAGCACCTAAAACTCATCCAAAAAGTGAGTTTAGGCCTTGTCCTTGTTCCTGGCAGCAATGGCAGAAGCAAATGTTAGCAGCAATCCCATCACATGATTTTTTGTAACATTGTGTCACATCAAGCCTGTGCCTTTTGAGAAGTTTCAGCTGAAAGGATTGAAAAATTCATTAACTTTATATAATGCAAATACCTCCAAGCCAAAATCTGCAGAGCTCATCCCTTACTTCCAAAGAAAACCTCGTTTCTATAAAATCTGTAGCGTCTGCTTTCCAGATAAATAATCTGTGAAATACTATTGATATTGATATATTGATAGACATTAATATACAGAAACCAGTTTGCAGGGACGTGCTTTGTTTTGGAGACCAGGGTTGTAACTGATTCTTTCAAATTCAGGTCAGGGAATCTATAAACTCCTGTAAATGTTGGCACAGTCTCACTTGGGCCATTTGACAACACCAGCCTTCTCCGTGAGAGAACGAGGCGCACAGCTGTTTCATGGTTTTGAGGGGGTTTTTTAATATCACACCCAGTTGTTGTGGGATGACGGGAAATAAATCAGTCTCTGTCTCTTACATGTTTCTTCTGTGCACTGTATTTGCGTGAGGGAAAAGATTATGTGAAGACTGGGAGCTAATGGATTATCATTACTCCTGATTGAAGAAGAAAAGGCAGTTAATTTTAATGTCTTTCATTGCCTGGTAGGAGCTTTAGATAATTTTTCCCAATAACTTGGGTTAACATTTGAGTTTCTCAAACAGCTGAGTGTTGGGGAAAGGAACCATAAAGCAAGCAAACAGAACCTTCCAACTTGAAATTCTAGAAAACCTCCAAAACAAATGAGTTTCTTCATTCTTTCTGCAAGAGGACTTAGATCAGATTTTCTTTCTAGGCCACAGGCTGTAGACAGTTGTTCAGGTTTCTTTTATCTCATAAAACCTACATTCTTCATGCAGAACTGGAAACTGCTGTTTTGAAAGGAGCCCACTGTGCTGCTCTGCGTAATTGCCTGAAAGCAGACACTTCAGCCTGAAACCTGTTGCTTTTTGTGGCCTTTGTGTTGTTTATAATAATGAAGGAGTGGACGTTGGCTATTAAACGTATTTCAAAGAGAAAATGCACTTTTGGCAAGAGGAGGAGCACAAAGGTTAACATTTAATCATAGGGGCACTTCAAATGGTTCCTTTGCTGTACCTGTCAATGAGCATCAGTGCGTCAGTTGCCCCATGTGGGGTAGTATCAAGTTTATTTAATTCTTAGAGATTGAAAAGCATCATTTGATCAAATGAGTATTTCTTAAAGTTTGTCTGCTTGCAGAGGTAGTCAAATTAGGTTTGCTATCCCAAAACCAACTTTTCCAAACCATAGTCATTGTAGGAAACACAAAACACATTATGTATATGTGTTTACCTCAGTGGAAACTGGGTAAAACTGCTGAAGTTATTCTTAATTTTGTAGGAGCTTCAGAGTGTGATTGGTAAAGAAAGTCAAGCTCTACAGGATATCATGGAGAAACTCCGGATCAAGTATTCTGAAATGTATACAATAGTTCCTGCAGAGATCGAGACACAGCTGGAGGACTGCAAGAAAGTACTGCAAGACTTAGAAGAGAAGGTAACTTTCTTACTTGCCTTTTAGCAATGTATAAATTAGTACAGCAGTATTTGATGAATGTTGTAACTATAAATTTCAACTTGAAACATAGATTATTTTTGTTTGCATTTTCTCCTCCGTGAAAATTTATGCACGAGGAAAGATTTTAATGTAGTTTGCACACACAGTAGGGTACTGTGGCATAGTTCTTTTTACCATCCCTTGGGATGTGGTTGGCTTCCTTTAAAAACAGGCAGGGAATTTAAATAACTAAGTAACATTGCATCAGTGGTTTTTTGGGTTTTTTTTTGCAGTTTTTTTCCATCTATAGGGGATATAAACAGTTAAATGTGAGCAAAATTAAGGAAAAATGGAGTAATACTCTTAAGTTTGGGGTCAGATTTTTAACTGGTATTATTATTATAACAATTTTTAAAAATTAATTGGTATTACTTTTTAAAAGAAAATATTTCACTACTTTTATTTCAAAAATAATTATGTTTCATGCTAATTTTAAAGGCTAAATTTCAGTTAATTTGATAAAAATTGAAGGTTTAATGAAACAGTTTTGAAATCCAGTTGCTTGTTATTGTCTATCAGATTATTCATTCATTTTATGTGGCATTAAATTAGCGGCATATTAACTACAACTTATCAGTATTAATTTGGTTAACTTTATAGTTTTCTGTTTCAAAATGGAACCGTCTGTTTGGAAGTAACAACTGGATAGGAGAGAGGAGAAGTAAAACAGTATTTATGTTTTGGGGGGTGTTTTTGTTGTTTACTGTTTCATTTACCAAGTTAAAAGATTATCCCAATACACACACATATTCCACACATTACATGTTGGAATGAAAGAACTGGTCCTGGAAGGTAGATAACATTTGCTTTTCATATTTAGATATTGGAAAACAATATAAACTATCTTGGAATTTTTCAAAATGCATTTAGGAAACACAAGAAATCCTAGTGGAACTGGAGGTCAGTTTAATTACGTATTAGAAGATACCATCACGTTTTAAATTGATTCAACTTGTCATATTTTAATGGCATTCTGCTTTCTTCTAACTCTGCTAACCAAACGGTGTAAATAAATTGTACTTTTGATGCCATAAATAATGAATTTATCCCAGTAAGAAGTTTTGAAATTAAAATCCTGCCCTGCTGATGACCAGAGCACTGACAGATGCAGCGTTTGTTTTTGAGGAAATACATGTCAGTGCTTGATCTGCTTTCTCATTTCCAGCTGTGTCTCATCACTCATACGTGATTCTCTTCTATTTTGGAAACTGGCACTACATCCGTTGATAATTTTTCATGTTTGGTCAGAATAATGGTCAAGTGTTTAGTGATCACAGTCTGAATTCCTTTTTCCAAGGAGTCTTAGGCACTAAGTACAGACTGGACTTCATAGCTCCTTTTGTATAAGCGTGAGTATTTGAGAGGAGCGCTGTAGTTCTTTTTGCTATATATTTATTTTGCTTAATGCAGTTTTATCAATACAGTGTCATACTGTGGCTACTTATATAATGGTCTTATGTTGGCGTCTATAAATACTGTTAATAAAATTGAGAAAGAAAACTTTATTATTTATTAGTTATTTATTAGTTAATTTTATTAACTAAAAATTATTTCAAGTTCTCTTCCCACAGCATAGATGAAGTATTTAAGTATTAAGAGCTTCAAACCCGAATAACTACTGAACTAAAAATCCTTTGCATCAAGGCAGCATTAAACTATCCAGTGTGCATATGCCCCCTAAATCCCAGGGCTGCAGCACACAAAGAATTTACCACAATTTAACAGTTTCCTGGTGCTTGGCTGACCCTAGCGGCTAGCAGGGTTTAGGAAGGAAAGGTGTCACTCTGGGCTAAAAGCAAGGACTTTCTCACTCCCTGCACTTCATCTAGTCCATAGCAACCTGGAATCTTACTGAAGAGAGTTTTTCTCTTTACATAGAAAATCAGGCCCTCCAGTGTACCAGTTTTTCATCTCTATGAAGTTCTGCAGAGTGAAATTAAGCTCCATATAATTGATGGTGCTCAGAGCTTTTTATTTTAGTGACAAATCTCTAGGTTTTATATTTAGAAATTCACTGTATGTTGATGCACTTTCATATTCCCTTACTTGTTACGTGGAAGTCATAGCAGTCAGCTGAGACATAAAAGTGTCATTCTGGGTTTCTTACAGCATGAATCTAAATGTGACCCTTTCCACAGTGCAGCATCATCAGCCTCTGTTAGGGATGAGAACAGGGGCAGCTGAAGCAAAGCACCCAGGGAGCTGCAGTGTCTCATTGCTTGTTTCCTCAGAGATTGCCTTTCTGAGGCAGTCATTTTTTAATGAGAAGGAATTATTGAACACCGTGTAGACGTTGAACCTGCTCATGTTGGTGCTTCTCCCTGCAAATGTAATTCCACTCCTGTGTTTTTAAGTGACTTGTCAAGAGAAACGTAAAAAGAATTTGAATATTTTTGATGAGGTGGTGCACAGAAACAAGCAGATCTTTGTAATCACCCCTATTGTTTCCTCTTTGCTCTGGCAGGTTAGCTCTGAAATCTTGCAGAACTCTCCTCAGTACGTGCTGAAAAGCAAAGCAGAAACTATTAACAATGGCCTGCAAGCTATTGAAAAGATGTTGCAACAGAAGAGTGAAAACATTGCCAAAGCCAAAGAAGTTCAGAAGGTAATCTCGCCAAAAAAAAAAAAAAAATCTGTGTTAAAAGATTTTTGGTTGTTTCTACAGAGCCTGGTTTAGCAAAAAGTGGTCTTCCATTCATTTTATGTCTGTAAAAGGAGAAGTACAAGCAAACATTTAGCTAGTGAATATTTACCAATTCTTTCTCACAGGAAAAGACGTTTTTTTCAACTGTGAATCCGTCCAGTAGATGCAGAGTGTTCTGTTCTCAGCATATCAGTTCTGAAATCTTTGCAATTCCACATGCCCCACGTGAAGAACAAATAGCACTGCTGTTATCTTTGAGTCTGACCTTGTATTTCACTTCCTTTTTCTCCACATGCAGCAAATCTGGGATATGCTGGACCTCTGGCATTACAAACTCAATGAACTGGATGCAGAAGTGCAAGATATAGTGGAGCAGGATTCCTGCCATGCACAGGAATTGATGGATATCTTGGTGACCCCCCTTCAGCATTACCAGCAGGTCTCACAGCTTGCCGAGCGCAGAACTGCCATTTTAAACAAGGTAGATGCAACTGTGAAAGTTCTTTAAAAATCTCATCTTATAAAAAAACCAGAGTGAAGGCTTTGCATAAAACATCATCAGAGGCTGTCAAATGAGTAAAGAATCACAAGCCTGCTGTCAGTGCATTGGCATAATATAGCTAGAGTTTTTGGAGTGGCCAACTTGCCTCCAGCTGCTACCCCAAAGGACTGGTGGGTCTGCACCGTGGTTAGTGGGGGTTGGAGTGGGGAATTTGCTCCCCTGGGTGGGTGCAAAGATGGTTCTCTGTTACCCTGCCAATGGGCTGTCTGTTAAAGCAACACTGCCATATAAATTGCAACAATGCCCCCATGAAATGTAAGCGTGTAAGCACCAAATTTACCTTTGATTAGAGGAGATAGCCTGAAATCATGAACCTGTTTCAGAAAAGCAGTGGTTTTTATTTCACCGTACTAATTTAACTGGGCATGATGAAAACACATCCTGTTTGCTTTTACTCTTGTCCATAGATGCATTATCCTACACGGTGAACAGCAATTCATTTGTGCCTTTCTGTTAAATCCTGTCATTTCCTAGGCTGCCAACAAGATGGAAGAATATGATGAACTCTTGAAGAATGTGAAGGATTGGATAGAAAGCACCAGCTGTTTGCTAAGAACATATACTCAAAGTGACTCTGCAAAAAGCTTACGCAAGCATACTGATGACCTTCAGGTAAGTGTTGATGCAGATATGTGGCCCTATCAGAACTGGCTGCTCTGTACAGATGCAATTTTTCCATTCTTAAGTATTGCTGTCATAAATAATTTACTATTTTCAGTAAATCCTTAGAGTGAAAAATAGTTACAGTTGACACTCATGAAATACGGATACTTTTAGATGTTGGACGTACCTATATTGTGCAAGTTCTGATGTTCACCAGTGATGGATCAAACTAAGCTCTTATTTTGTCTCCAGATGGCTTTGGAAGACTCGGAGCAAAAGGAAAATGTTCTGCATTGTGTTTGCATGGAGCTGGAGGAGCTGGCACCAGTCTTTGAAACCAGCAGTGTAATGCAGCAGCTGCATGGAATAGATGACCGAGTAGCAGCTTTACAGCATGAGATAGCAGAGATTCTTCCACAGATCCTGCATGTGGCTGATGTAAGTCTGGGTTGACCCATCAGTGCCTTTTGTCAGAGCTTCATCATATATTATGAAATACAGATTATATTACCTGCATAAGGAAAAGGGGTTCTGGTTTTAGTAGTTGTGCCAAGCAAGGAAATTAATTGTTTGGAAACAAACCATCAGAAGGTAACAAACCATCAGTTTGGTAACTAATTAAGCTGTAAAGTTCAGGATTAGCACAAGGTGTAGGAGGAAAGGCTGGGAACCTGGGTTGGTTCAGCCCATTGAAGAGGCAGCTTGGGGGTTGGGGTGTGGATATTACTGGTGTCTGCTGCTATGTAATGGAAGACTATGGACAGGACAGGGCCAGACTCTTCTTGGGGTGTGCAGAGAAAAGATGAGCAGACCTAAAGTAAAACAAAGGAAATTACATCTAGGAAGGACTTTTTCCTGCGGTGAGATTGGTCAGACATTTAATTGGGGCCCATAGATGGGGTAACATCTCCATCCCAAGAGATACTCAAATCTCAACAGGGTCAAGCCCCAAGTGACCTGGTCTGACAGGCACCAGAGACCTCCTGAGGTCACTTCCAGCCTACTCTGTTCTGTGACTCTGTCTCTGTGAGAATTCTCAAGCAGCTCTACTGTATGTAATTCATTTTCCATAAGACTCTGCACGGGAAACTGCAACAGTGTAATTAGTTTCCATTGCTGCTGTCACCACTGGAAAACTGTCTTCTCACTACTGGTAATTTATAACGTGACTTTTCAAGGATCTATCAGTTCTGTATTCAGGATTTAAAACAGACTGGGTGATCTTGAATACTTAATTCCTTCAGAAGTTATGATGATGAGTAATTTATAGTAACTAACCTTTAGATTGAAAGCATCCATTAACACATCTTGCATGGGCTGCACTTGTTTTTCAGTGTTTCTTTTCCAGTGTAAGTGAAAGGCAGAAATGCAAGCTGGCTGTGGAATTTGTACCGTCTACAAATACTCTCTCTGTTCCCAAAATCTAGGAATTGGATGCCATTGAATCTCATGTGAACGTGTTTGAGAAGGATGTTGCAGAAATGAAGACAATCCTGTCATCAGAAGATCTGTTAGAATTTTCTCCTAAAGACCAACTTAAACATGGACAGGTCTGTGAAAACTTCTATCTGAGCTTTTTTCCCCCATATATGTATGCAGGAGTTAGTGTAAGTATGCTTTCAGAAGCATAAGGATGCTCAGTGACTGCAAAGCACCATGAACAAGTTTTTAGTATACGATCTTGAAATGCTAGTGTGACACAAATTTGAACTCCGGGATCAAAGATTGAAAGTGTTATTTCAGACGTGGTTTCTGCTGCATGGTTCTACAGTAGCAAGTAGTCAAAAACGCAAAAGGAACCCATTGGTAGGGCAAAACAATTGGTACAGAGGACTTAATATCTGTGTTGTGTGTGTCTTGGGGCTTACTTTGGACTGATCCTATAGAATGGACATCCATTAGTAGCTGGGTGTTTTCAAAAGCTCTTCTGGAGAGTATCTTCTGCTTTAGTTTCATATGAAAGGAATTCAGTTTGCATCCAAGACATCTGATCAATGTAAACCCTAAGGGGCGACTGTTGAGAGACCCTTTCAAGAAGCACAGTCATGTTTTGAACAAAACATTTAAAATTAAAGCACCCTTGAGAACATGCCCATAGAGAACTCGGGTATGTAACTTAAGCACATGTTGTCAGACATAGCTGCCATATTTGAGGATCTCCATTTTTTGGGAAGTTTATGGCCTAATTTTCAGATAGCCTTGCTGCGCACCATTCATACCTCTCGTAGCTTTGTAACTCTCATAACAAAGAGAGTTTGCATCTTTGCAGCATAGTTATCCAGAGAACAATTTTGTATTGGCTGCGCTGTGTGGAGAAACTAAGGTAATATTTCATCTGGAAAATAATGTTCACTTCCTTATTTTAAATCAAAGCCAGGATAATAAGCTAATAAAAAAGTCCTGATGCAGACTGCTTATGAAAGAGAGAACAAGCATCTTTATTCCAACCGGTGTATTTTAAAATGAAATCTTCTTGAGAGGGAATTTAACAAAAACGTTAGTAATTAAAAAACCTATAGGGTTTGTATTTTTTTTTCTTCTGAAGATCCCAGCTGAATGAGGTCTCAGTTGGATTTCATACTTCTTTAGGAGAACCAAGAAGTTATATGTTGGTTGTTACCATTCTGTCTTTCTGAAGCTGATCACTAAGTCTTCCATAAAATAAGTATTGTGGTATGAAACTGCATATTTCTGTTCATCCAAAACGGATAAAGGTGGTTGTAAACTGTGCATTCACTTGAGGTATTGTGATATGAAACGCTGTCTTTGACAGGAAAGCCACCTTCACAGGTTTTCCCTGACTTCCATCCCAATTCATCATCTCAGCTGTGTTGATATGCTGTTTATAGGACCATCATAAAACCACTGGTGTGCAGGACGAACAACAAACCCCAGAATTTGCTAGAGTGACATCAAAGGGTTTGCACCAGGTTTTTAACTGTTTTTACTGCCAATAATACTCTACTTTGAAATGACCCGCTTAGTAAATAGCACCTAATCTGAATGTGACTGGTTTTTTGTCACTGTGCAAACTTTGTGTATGTATACACTGAAAAAAGAAGAATTGTAAATGAAAGATGTATCTTTGTCTCGCTTTAGACAACCTCACCATGGATTTTCACTTATTTGCTCCAAGATTCGTAGAATCACAGAATATTGAGAATTGGAAGGGACCCATGGGGACCATTGAGTCCAACTCTTAAGTGAATGGCCCATATGGGGATTAAAATACTCTTCTTTAATGGGAAACTGATGAAAGAGAGCTTTTACACATCATGAGAGTAGTATAAATTTTCGATCTTGATATTTTTTCTAGCTCAGTATCACATCAATCGTCTGTCTTGTATCCTGACAGGTTATACTTGAGCATATTGGTCCCATGCAGAAGACTATTGTTCATATACAGTCCTATGAAGAAGCACTTCAGCTACCAGGGATGAAAGTGCAACCTTTCTCAGTCTTCAAAAGAGCAAGAAAACTCTTGAGAGAATTGAAGAAATTAGAAAAAATTACTAAGGAACAAAATGACCTACTGGAGGTAATTGATTTCTTTTTCTATTGTCACCTAAACCACCTTTATTTTAGAGTAATTTTGATCTTTAAATAATATTGCTTTTATTGCTTTAGTAATGCCTACTAATGTTTTGGGGATTTTTTGTTCTTTTTTTTCTTTCCTGTTTAATTTGATACTGCAACAAAGCACACTGAGTAGTCTTGAAATACATTTCAGTTTTCCAATTCAGTCACAGCTGACACCATGTGGTTTTAACAGACTGTAGAAGAAATGAAGGCTCAGGTGTCTTATGAAGCAGGTTTGCACTGATGAGTGAAGTCCAGTATTTGATGTAGGTGTCCACATCAAGTCTTTAAAGTCATCTTTGCCATGGAAATTCTTGTTGACAGCCATTATATAGAAACAGCTGACAGCAGAAGGCCTTTTCCTAATCCAAATCAGTGAGCCAGGAAAGTGACCATTTCCTACAGCTGTGTCTTGGTTAATTCATTGTTTTGAGGCAGGCCAACATGTGACAGGGAGCTTGGAGATGCTGTTGGCCAGACCAGGTTTGGGAACAGAAATGATATAACAGCACTGGTGTGACGCACGGCCCTAGAAGAAGGCAGTTCTGGCCGGTCAGTGAGTGTTAACTCGGGGACAGTGAGGGTTATGGAACAGCTCCAGACCTGAAGGAATCTCTCTGCAGCACTTCACTGAGCAATGTGGTTGTACCAGCTCAGGAACATTTTAATTCAGGGCCTGTCATGCTCCACTGCCCAGGTTGGAGGCAACCTGGAGTTGGGTTACGCATGTTCCCACGTCAGCGGAGGTACGAAAGTTCCCATGTGGCGCATCCCATTTCTTGGCAGGATGATGACAGCACCTAGAAAAGGGTTACATTATCTTTGCTGATATGGTTTTCCTAACATATTACAGTAAAGCAGAATGCTTTAGAACGTCTACCTGGGCATTTCAAATGCCAGGCAGACACCAGTGACAGCTAAAATGTGAATGTCCATCTTTGATTTTCAGTTTGTGAAATTAAGAGCATCACACAAATTAAAAAACCCCAAACATGCCACATGATTAATGCATGCTTGGAGTTCAGAAAAAAAGCAATGACTATGAGATCTGTATGATCCCTATGATCCCCCTTCTTGTTTTTTTCTAATCCATACAGCTTCTTAGGTCTGAAAAAATGAATGTGGTAAAATGTACCTTTTTCAGAGTTACCAGATCAAATACTTGAAAATTTTCAAAACACTTTAAAACCATCAGAAACAGAGCGCTTTGCAATTGAATTGTTATCATGACACTTGTAACTCGTTTGTGTGGAGCATTAGGTCAAGTTTTAGATTTTTCTCCTTTTTGTAGAGCTGTAACCTTTTTTTGCTCAGCATTTGCCTTTACCTTGTAGGCATCCATCAATCTGTAGCTGAGTGAAATTTCTTTGTGAGAAAACAGATTGGAAAAATTGCAGTTCTTGGCAGCTAGGATATCAAACTGTGCAAATGAGATTTTTCCAGTGCAGTTAAATGGTTTGAAAGCAGCAGTACTACAATACAAGTCCAGGACCAGCTAGGATGTAACAAAGGATAAAGCTATTAAAAGATGGCATTTTGAGTGCTGCATCAAAAAGGTAGTAAGCTTCCTGTAGAAATATATACATGGGGTTTCTTTCCCTGGGGATCAGTGTGTGGATGAGTTTGCCCATATTTTGCTGTGTATGACCCAATTGCATTGGTAACTTCTGTATAATTAAATTGCATTGTAACACCTGAAAAAATATAACAGAAACAAAACCTGTAACAGGTATTGCAAGTGCTTTGGGGCAGGATTTTCGGTGACTTAGATCTGTGTTGAACATTGCCCTCTGTTTTTTATTATGGCTTGTTAAGTACCACACCTAAATGATGTCATCAGGAAGAGGAGTTGGAAGCCACATCTGCTTCTACTGGTTTTTTGTGTAAGAGAGTGGCAGTATTTGCATATCTGTTGGCTTAGTGAGCTCATTTTCACTAAGCTCTTCCAAAACAAATACACTACAGGCAGGTGGACCTTTTCCATGGGTAGGTCTCCTAGTGTTACCACAATATGAAAAGCCAAGAGCAAATGTTAAGCAGGAAATAACTCAAAAGAGAGACAACACTTGTAGGAAGAGATTAATTCTGACAGATATGGTATAATTTGGTGTATTGGATAAAGAATAAAATCAGATTTTCTTGTCCCTGAGTGGAAGGTAAGGGAACAGATGAGTTATCTTCAGGCAAATGACTTTATCACATATTGTCTTAAGACGGGAGGCATTGGAGTCTGTATACAAAATATTCGTATTCTTTAGTTAGCCAAGGAAATTTGAGGTAGTACTCACTTAACCTATTACTAAACACACTTATTCATATGGAAGTGAAGGTGTGAGTAAGAGAATCTCCCTTTTAGAAGGTCTTTAAAACTGGGCTGGAGAAGACCTATTCTGGTTTTTTTTTCCTCCTCTGATTCTTTAGCTATGGCACTAAGATTATAGGCCACAATTAAATATCTTTCTCTTCAATTTGGCTTTCTTTTATTAACTGAGGAAAATAGGTTTTTCTTTCTTTTAAAGCCTGTAAGTAAAATAATAATGATTACTTAGAATCTTATTTGTCTGCGTTTTCTTGAGAGGGAGTGTTACTTTGAAGAAGTGACTGAAGAAATGGCTCTGTTATGTTTATAGCAGGAGAGACTCTTTGCTCTGAAAGTCAGAGCCTGTGCATACTTTGCAGGGAGATTTTTGACCTGTCAGGTCCTTCAGGTGCTGCTGTCAGCAGAGTAAGTTCAAGCCTGTTGACTTCACTGTTTCTTCATTACCTTTCACAGACACCTGAGGAACAGTCCTTAGACAGTCTTTTGGTTCTCAGCCTGTGGGTCAGAGAACACAGAGCCACCAGGTGCTGTGCATGTCCAATGTTTTCACGAAATATTTTGATTTGTAAATGTGACAATTTCTTAATTACCAGGCACGTCATGACAGGCTGTGACTGACAAATATGAGTGTGGGGAGATTGCCCAAATCTGCATAAACAGTCAAGCCGGGGGTCGATGCGATTTTGCTGTTACTGTCAAACGAGTAAAAGTGAATTTAGCTCTTTGTAACGTGTGATATATTTTCCTGTAAGCCATGTAAGAAGAGGAAGTTCACACGGTGGGAATACTTATCATTTTTATGGGAAGTATTCAAATTTTCAGATACTGTAGTTGGCTTATCCTCTGAGCTGCAGTGTCTGCCTGGTGTACAGCACACTTCATTTTTGTTCAGTGCAGAACTAGCTGGCAGTAAGGAATTCAGCACCAGTAAAAAACAGGTAGGCTTTCTAATTTCATATGAAACACTGTAATTTCTCTTCCCCCCCCCAAACCTTTTCTAAATTGTAATGAATGTGATGAAATATACTCTATTTCCATTTTATAGCCAAATTCATACTTCTACTCTGGAGTAAGCAAAGATGTGGTTCTAGGAAGAATAATCCACCATACTTCGACTTGTGGATAGAGCAGTTTGTTTGTCTTTAGCAAATGAATAATAAACTTAGTGAGTTTGTGCAGAGTTAGCAGAACAAACACAATTTCTGTTGCACGTAACTAGAGGTGCAAAGGAGGCTTCACTACTCTTCAGTTCATCTCTGCTGTGTTACTGACTGGTTTGTTTCTGTACTCCTTAATTCAAAATTATTTATGAAGATCACTATTTCACAGGAAACTGTAAAGAAAACAGAAGAATGTGAGCAAGAAATTGAAAAGCTGAAGCAACTCTTAAAGAACCACTTGGTTGAAGTATCACATGAAGATCAACCGCAGGCTCAGAAGACTCATTGTCCAGAGGTGGGTTTCATTGTTTTCTCTCTCATGTGTGTTACTTGTCCTGACTAACACTAGTCATGATGATGCAGAGCATTGAGAAATAGCAGTATACTTGCCTTCCCCACCAAAGTCAAGCAGACAATTGAATGCCATAGTGTGACCATGCAGTTAATTACAGTTAATATTAGTTTGCAAGTTGGGTATATCTTCCATAATATACTCCTTATTGATTTTGATGTGTCATTTTTACCTATATCACTTTCTAAGAGAGACTGAGTGCTGTTTTCATGACAGCTGACAGCTGTTTTGGTGAAACAATATGCAGCACTGATAACTCACCTGTGCTCAGCATCCTGCCAATTTTCAGGAGGTAGCGGCTTGGGATAGTGTATAAGGAGAGAACTGAGTCCATTTTTGAATACTGATTGTGTAATGGTACTTTTGGGGATTCTGATTAGGGTTAGATTCATTAGACTCCTTTCCTTCCTCACTACTGCACTGTGTTTTCATCAACTGATAAACATGTGTTACTTTTCTCCCTGCAGTCAGCATCTTTCTGTAATGAATGAATTAATTTGTTAATGCAAAAATAAGATGTGTTTTAAGGACAGCACTGCAGAAGTCAGGAAATTACTAAGTAAATGTAATAACTATTTATAAAGTGCCTCTGAAATGCTCAGCTTTTTCCAGTCAGTCACAATAAAGTTAATACACTTACATTGTACTTGCCTAATAACTATAATCACTCAGTAGGCTCCTAAGTACATGGCTGCTCTGCTGTCAGCTGGTTGTGTGCTGGAGGCTTGATGTAGTACTAAGCATGACTCATTTCCTGGTTCTTACTTGTTTTTGTCCTTGAGTGTAGGATTTTCTGTTTAATAGCTCTTGTTTTAGCAGAAAACCCGTTTCAGAATTGTAGCATTGCGTGCACAGAAGTGGGCGATGGAACTGCCCGTCTTGTTGAGAGATTTCAGATAAAGAAGTGATGTTAATAAAGATTTGGTTTCTGAGGAAGTTATGGCTAATTAAGTTTGAAAAACAGTAGATGGTAAATGTGTACTGGAGAGTCTCCTGCTGCAATGAAACAAACAGATACATTGTTCTTAGTGAGCATTTATAAAAATATGCCATATTGTCATGGATGGCCGGGTCTTCATTCCAATGACATTTTCTTGCCTCTACCTTTGCAAGATTTTATCTTTTGGTTTTGAGTGTACAAAAGGAGAAAAATATCCCCATCTAAGCCGAGTTCCCACGTTGTTTGAAAATTTGCTGGAGTTTCTGCCTCCACCTTCTCTGTCATGCCACCACATTTGAGTTATTAACAGAATAAGCTGTAGCCAGGACAGAACCAGCAGTCTTGCTGCTTTCATCTGTCACAGATTATTACTTGCATAACATCAGTAATGATAGGGCATGGTGTGGCACGATTGCTGTTCTGATTTCAAGCCCAGCAAAGCTTGCTCTGATCAGCTGAGCCCAGTGTGTAATGGGATATTTAGCCAGGTTTTGGTTTTCCAAGCAAGCAACAGTGCTTCAAAGAGCTTTAGCACTTTCGGTAATTAAGACAGTAGAGTAATTTATTCCTTGCCCTGTCTTACTCTGTTATTTGCTGTGTTTTCTTTGCTCACCTGGAGGCTGGGTGGTAAGGAAAGCCCTATCAGAAAACTCCAAGGGCAGAACACTGGCTAGAGCAATTGTCATGGCCAGGATGGAGACCAAGACAGATTTATTTCTCCCTTTGTTAGTGCAGAGTTACTTGGATTATTGTTTAGTCCCTGCAGAACATTAAATATTTTCCTTGCACTTTATTGGGGACCATTTCTCCCAGTATCACATTCAAAGACAAGCGAAAGTTTTGGCCCCAGACGTGTCCCTAAAAACCCATCAAATGGTTTGTTTCCTTTCTTTGACTTCAGCAAAGACTCAGCCCTGAGCTACCATTATTGCTGACTTTGTCCTCATCAAGGCTATCCTAAATGCTTAGTGTCAGGTGTTTCCAGGGAAGGTAGCTGGAAGTTAACATCACCTGCCATGACACACAGAGTAATGTAACCCATCTGCATTCCCTTTGTCCTGAAGGAAACTAGTGTTCCCATGGGTATGCAGGACCTAGGTAGAATTAGTTCCAGTCGGCCACAGTTTCCTTCCAGACTGCCAGCTTGTGCACTACAAGTGGCAAGTGCTGTCCTGAGCTGAATCTGTTGCTGCTGTTTTGCATGTGTCTGGACATCTCCTGCAGAGGCAATGGGGAACTGTCCCAATGCCCTGAAAAAGAAAAAGGAGGAAATAGCCCCAGTCCCAGTAAGATGCATCATTGGTGTCATCTGTTACGTTACTGTTTGGTTAAGTAAGAATAATGGATGCCTACGGATGTTGTTGCTCCTTAGGGAGAAATGGAAGCTGTAAAAGAAGAGATCATAAAGCTGTGCCAACAAAAGGAAGATATCCTTACCGGCATGAAGAATTCCATGTCTGAGCTTCACCAGCACTTACAGCAAGACGTGCCTGAATCAGCAGATGAATCTACAGCCTCTGCATTAGCACAGAGTAACTCGATTGGGACTGATGTTTGTGGTCAGCAGGTAAGTGATCATTTACCTGAGAGCTGGAGAGGGAAGGTAAATAACCCTTCTTCCTCCAGGAGGAGTGGCATGTGGCAGAGGAGCACCCCTGCAGCTGTGAATCAATACTGTCTCTCCTCCCCTTTGTGCTTCTGAGTGGCCCCAAAATGATTGAGTGTGATGCATTTCTAGGAGAAGGCAGGAGAAGGGTGCCTGTGGTTATTTTTTTGTCAGGAGCAGACTCAACGTGAAGTTTGTATCAAACAATCGATAGCAAAATGCTCGATGTGCAGTTTTGTGTATAATCAATTGTTCTGGGATTTTCAATTAATTATTTTCATGGAGCAAAAATAAATGTGTCCCTATTATATGTGGGATTTTGAAACTCAACAGCATCAAGCCCCAATTTTCAGGGGTGCTGAGTACCTGCATCTTTCAGTTACTTTAATGTAGGGTGCCAGATGTTCAGTCCACCCCAAAAGTAGACCCCAAGTGGTAACTTTCTTTTCATTCACAGGCAGAAGGGAAGAGGCTTTTACTATTCTTGTCATGATTAATTGGGTTGTCTCTCTGTGTGTATTTTTGTAGTTGAAAAAAAGAGGAGTGGTATCTCTTCTGCCTTCCTTAGATGAAGAATCAGAAGACTGTTCTTTCCACAGCAGGGTGAGTTCAGTATATATCTTATCTATACAGCTGTGTATGTAAGATAGAAGATTTTGGTAGAAGATGAACTATGAAAAATGTGTAAATATGAAATATTTCAGAAGAAATTGAAATATCTGTTATCACTCTGGGATACGAAGATACTGCACTCAAGCCAGCCTACCAATATTCCAGTGTCAGTATTACACAGCACCTCTGCTGTGTGATGTGTGATTCTGCTTTTGGTGGGATTGCTTATGCAGTAAAAATCCCCTTATGGAAGTGTTAGTGGCAAAATATGGGCCTAAATACCAATGTTCGTATGTGGGGGTGGGCTTCAGACAGAATTAGGCAGCCTCTGAATTGCTAAAACATGAAAGGAACAAAGAAATTATTTGTGTGTTTGAGCTTAAGAAAAAAGGGTGTGATCAGGCTATTGGGAATGACGTTAAAATTGGAGAGATTTCTGGGAAAATGGGAGAAATTGGGAGACACTGTCCAACACCTTGCTCTGAATCTGGGGAGTCTGCCCAGGTGAACTGCAGAGGAGCAAAGCTAGGAATAAAGATTCATGATGAAGTTAACTGCTTTTGGGGGAAAAAAAATCCATGGCTAGACCGTGCAAAGAAGTCCAGACAGCTTGGATAGAGGTGGTGCCTCACTATTCTGATCCAAGCACTTCAATTTCAAGGTTTCTGATTCTGCACCTTCACTGGTGCAGTTTTTTTACATGAAGGACTTTTTAGGGGATAGGATAGGAGAAAGATTATTTCTTGCTTGGGTATTTTTATTTATTTTTTAAATAGTATAAAAAAATGGGAATACTCTGAGGTCTCTAGAGAAACTATCAGTGTCATCCAGCTGCCATTCATCTTGCAGCAGAGCTATAGAGCAAGGGAAGAGGGGAGCTTTGGGAAATAACATCAAGGCAGAAATAAAGCAAAATGTTACTAGAGGTTTGCAGTAGTTTACACTGCCTGAAGGAATATCTGAGCTTTCTGTTCAAAAGCTAAAGCTGAGCTGTTACTGCTTTCAAAGGGAAGCCCAGCCGCAGAGAAAGATGCAAGCTTTTGGCCTTCAGAAAGAGATGATGAAAGGCACAAGGAAGACAGTGCAACCTCTTGGTCTTCTGGTACCTTGTCAGATGGCATTGTTCAGGTAATGGCACTCAGGTTTATCTCCATGGGGATGGGAGCTCATCTTTGTGGGAAAGATCTGCACAAGTCCTTCCTAGGTATTGCTGAAGTCTGCAAAGCAAGAGAACCGTAGAAATGCAGGACAAGATTGCCTTATTCGTATCCTCCATATCTCACTAAATGTTGCACATATTGGTTGGACCAGTGACCTAAAGGGTCTTTTCCAGTCTAAATGATTCTATGATTCTGATTTCTTTTAGCCATACAGAACCCACAAAGATAAAAATGCATGTTTAGTAGCAGCAGTTTGTTTCACTAGTTCCTGGAATGTCTCTGAAATGTGGGGGATGATTTGTGGAAGAGATTCTCTTGGTACATAAGAAAATCAGCATGTAAGACACCCAGTCAGCTACAATTTTGGTTCCATTCTGCTCTGTTCTTCTTGGTGTCTCAATAATGTTGTGATAGGTGCAGTTGTTTTTCTCTACGCCAGTGTTATAGGCATAAAAAAACTGTCTGTGAATACTTTGGGGCCAAGACCAGGATAGGTTGAGTGGCTGCTGCTCTTAGAGGCTTCTCTAGCACAACCAGGCAATGGATCACAGAATCATAGAATCATTTAGGTTGGAAAAGACCTTCAAGATCAGTGAGTCCCAACTATAAACCTAATGCTAACAGGTCCACTACTAAACCACATTCTGAAGTGCCACATCTCCACTAAGAATGATACAAATATTTCCACTGTTGCCTCTGTCTCTACAGGATGAGGATGTAATAATCGAATCACGCAGTAAACATGGTGAAGAAATATCTCTGCAAACTTTGGAGAGCACTGAAGGCCCTGACACAGGTGATGGCAGTCTGGCTATGGTGAGTTTGGAGGCCTGAAGCAGCTGAACAAGGTCACCTTCTGAGTGTGTTGTATGACCTACCTAGGGGGTAGAGGCTCTGTTCTGTTATGGGTATGCTTCTGGAGTTTGTTGCAGTATGATATGGTAGGATACCTGCAACCTTTTCAGGGCCTTTTCATATTTTGCTGCTTCGAGTGATGATAAATTTTGATTTTCTCCTTGAAAATGCAATTTGCTAGGGAGCAAAAGGAAATATTTTCAGGAAGTAAGCTGCTGGCATTCACACAGGCATCAATGGAGGGGTTCAAGTGATGTAAACATGCATCAACTATGGGATTTTTAAATGGGAGTAAAAGGAGAAATTAAGGACATCGACAGTCATATATATCGCTGCTTTGTGGAAGTCATGCAAAGGCTAAGGCAGGAGTGTGCAGCAGCCTCTAAGTTGTTTACAGAAGAGTTTATGGAGACATGGATGCATCAGGAAGGCCAGGAAAAACAGACTGTTGGCAGCGCGGCCTCAGCTCTTGGAATCATAGAATCCTAGAATTGTTAAAGTCGGAAGAGACCTCTAAGAGTCCAACTGTTAACCCAGCACCACTGTGTTCACCACTAAACCATATCCCTAAGTGCCACATCTACACGTTTTTTGGACACTTGCAGTAATGGTGATTCCACCGCTTCCCTGGGCAGCCTGTTCCAATGCCTGACCACCCTTTCAGTGAAGAAATTTTTCCCAGTGTCCAATCTAAACCTCCCCTGGGGCGACTCTGAGGCCATTTCCTCTGGTTCTATCCCCTGTCTGGGAGAAGAGACCAACTCTCACCTCATTACAACCTCCTTTCAGGTAACTTGGAGAGCAGTAGGGTCTCCCATGAGCCACTCCAGTTATCCAGGACTTCTGGTAAATGATTGAAGGTGGCTTGATTGCTCTTCCACCAGCTCCCTCAGTACCCCTGTGTGGATCCCATCTGACCCTATAGACTTGTGCAAGTCTGAGTGGCGTAGCAGGTCAATGACCATTCTTCCTTGGATTATGAGTTCTGCTCCCTGTCTGTGTCTTCCTGCTCAGAGGGCTGGGTACCTAGAGTACAGCATTGGTCTTGCTATTAAAGATTGAGGCAAAGAAGGCATTAAGTACCTCAGCCTTTTCCTCGTATTCTGTTGCTATGTTTCCCCTGCATCCAGTAAAGCATGGAGATTCTCCTTAGCCTTCCTTTTGTTGCTGATGTATTTGTAACATTTTCTGTTGTCTTTTACAGCAGTAACCAGATTAAGTTCTAGTTGGGCTTTGGCCCTCCTAATTTTGTCCTTGCATAATGTCATAACATCCTTGTGGTCCTCATGAGTTGCCTGTACCTTCTTCCAAAGGTGATATTTCTCTGTGAGTTCCAGGAAAAGCTCTCTGTTCAGCCAGGCCAGTCTTCTTCCAGTTCAGCTCCACTGGTGAATCTCCTCCTCAGAGTTCCTAATGCTTCTTCACCTTTTGACTTCCTCTCACAGCTTCCCTGCCAGGCTGAGCAGATAGTCCAGCTGGTCACACCTTACACAGCTGTTGTCTCTATTGCCTTCCAGTGCCAGTTCCAGGCTCTGGCACTCCCTGCAGCCCCAGACCTGGATGGCTACATTTTTTTGGGGAGCTCCGCCTGGGTCACCACATCCTTTCTGGCACATGCGGAGAATGTGGCTTTTGGCCAAGTGGACGAATTACCAGGGAGTGTAGTGATAGGACAAGGAGTAATGGTTCTAAACTTAGAGAGTGAAGTTAGATTGGTTATTAGGAAGAATTACTTTACTGTGAAAGTGGTGAGGCACTGGAACAAGTTTCTCAGAGAAGCTGTGGATGCCCCATCCCTGGAGACATTCAAGGTCAGATTGGAGAGGGCTCTGAGCAACCTGATCCTAATGGAAGGTGTTCTGCTCATTGCAAGAACATTGAATTAGTTGCCTGTTAAAGGCCCCTTCCCACCCAAACTATTCTGTGATGACATTGATACCTGAACAATGCATTTTTGCTCCCTTTTTTTCAGCCAAATCTCATTTTAACTTGGAGCTTGTACACTCTCTCTGACCATATCAGTTGCCTGAATGGATGCTCTAGAGCCACGGGAGCACACAAGTAGTTTTGTTCTTGTGGTGTTGTGCTTTATTTACTTACTAAGTTCCAGTGTTTGCATATGGGGGGCATATACAGACCTGTGCAGCCTCCCAAGCAGCTGCTGGTTATCTCCAAGCACTTTGGACTTCTCCTTATTACAGAAGTGTGCAATGCAATATTGCTTCTTAAAGGAGGGCAAATAAGTATTACCCAACATTTAATACTCAAAATACACCGGTTTTTTTCTAGGGTGACCTAGAACCTAAATAAAGCATATTTGACTGTTGGAACACAGGCAAGTAGCTTGTAAGCATTGCCCAACAGCTTGCTTTGCAGCTCCAAACTGCATTGCTCTTACATATAACTCCCACAGAAAAACATCTCTCCTCAGGGGGAGAGCTGGTTAATGGTGAGTCATCTGCTTCCTGTGCGCTCAGGAATTACCTGCTCAGGTATAGCTGTGCAAATGCAAATCGCTGCCTGGTAACCTGTTACACCAGATCTTGGATCTCCAGGCTGCTGAGTTTCTTTCTTTTTCTTTTTTCCTTTTTTTTTTTTTTTTTTCCCTTTTTCTTTGTTCCCAAGTCTGGGAGCAAGGTGACAGAGTTGTTTCGGAGCTCTTGTGAGTGTGAAAGTTAATCATTTCTCACCGGTAGGGGGAGGGGAAAGAAATTACAAACCAGAGGGTTAACCATGTTCCTTTCATGTGCTTTGCTTCAGAGCAACCAGCCGCCTCCAGTCCCCAGCGTCGCCCTGGGCTCTCGAGGGAAAGCGCTGGATGGCGGGAAGCCTGAGCCAGAATCCATCCTCCTGGTGTGCCAGGCCCAGGTTGCCGAGCTGGAACAATGGCTAGACAAAACTAAAATGTCCCTGAGGTCAGACCCTCAGACCCCCCACGCGCAGCAGATGGTGGAGCCGCAGCTTGCGGATTGCCAGGTAAGACGGGGCAGTCGGTTTGCTGCTGCCATCCAAACCAGGCACCCTTCCCGGGGGGTGTGTCTGCAGAAAAGCTGTGCTTGCTCTTCTCTCCCTGCTTCACCAGCCTCATCGCACCGTGAGGAGAACAGGTGACTGCTTGGCTTAAGTTTCAGGTGCAGCTTTGTAAGGGCTTAGTTAAAATACCTATTTTTAGAGTTGGGATCTGTATGCATCCAGGGGATTTAGGTAGAATTCTGGAGTATTTGTAAAGCTTTGGGGTTTTTTTTTGATTGTTTTCAAAAAACATGGCTCATTATAGTTTGAATCCTCTATTAAAAGGCAATTTTTCATTGGTCTGAATCATGATAAATCAGCTAGAAACAGGAGAGTATTTTTTTCCTTCTGACAGTTTCACTCTGTTTCTGTCAGAGTAATTTGTAAGACTGGTATAAAAGAGCTTCCAAGCTGGTAAAATTCTACTTTTGCACTTTTTGCATAGGTAGAAAGATGGGTCTTTTCCCCTGCCCTCAGTGGTGATATTTGGACCTACTCCCAGGGCAGCCTCTTGCCCCATGGCAGTGGAACAAAAGGAGTGGGTGGTACCTGTTGCTGAAAATGGGAGAAGGAAAACACAACTGGCATGAGGGGCTGGGTGGGAGGTAGTCCTGGCATGCAGCAAGTGCAGATTTAAACAAAGAATGCAGGCAAGCCACTCTGAAGCTCCCTGTGGTGCCAGTCTGGTGTGCCAGTTTGCTTCAAGCACTGAGTCTACCTAGAGCAACAAATTTCACTCACCATGAAGAAGCCAATACCAAAATGTCCCCATTTTAAATTACCAGGAGACATTTCCACCTGTTTTGTTGCTGGTTTGGGTGTTGTTTTTATTTTTTTATAGGAACTGAGTCCCTGCCAAGAAGTGCCTCTGGGTTTAGGCTGTGATTCAGCCAAGTGCTCAGGTGCTGAACTCTGTGGGAATTAGGATCCTGAATGCACCTGAGTTTCTGGATGCATCTGGATCCCTTTCAGGGTTTGTGTCAGTACAGGCCTCAATAGGGCAGTTCCAGCTGGTGAAAACAAGCAGGTTTTGGGCAGCTGTAAGAGCTGCTCAGTTCCTGTTGGCTTGAACTGTCTGGCTCAATGTAAAGATGAGAACTCAGGGGAGGAAGAGAATTTTCTAACCTAATCAAGACCTACACAAAAAAATACACATAGACCAGAGAGAAATATTCTCTAGATCTGGGTGTATGATGTAAAGTAGTTAATTTATTACAGTTAATTACTTTGAAGTTGAGCCATGAAACCTGTCTCCACACTCACCTTAAAAACATGAGTTTAAAGTATGCAGAGATGAGTTTAAAGCAGCTTGAATCAAAAACCAGATCCCAGCAGTTTACAGTGGTGGCCTGGCTGACACATGGGAACATTGCTATGTGTTGGTAATTCAGCATTTTTCCCCCCAAAGGGTGATGTGAGCAGTCTGTGCATTGCCTTTCTCCCCCACTGAGGCATGTTGTCTTCTTGGTCGCACTCAAATGGAGTCTGTAATTTCTGCTCTCCTCCATATCTGAGTTAATATAACTTCCTGCAGATGCTCTTGTTTGAAACAGTGTTAAGACTAACTGTATAAAATTTATTTAATTATTCAGAATAAAAAGAGTCTATATTGGAGGAGATCTAGGGGGGGCTACAGCTATTCTCTTGCCTGTATGTTTCTATTCTTTTCAGGCAGGGGTACTGTGAGCATTGACTTCAGAATGTTGTCAGGAGAGGAGTGTTGTACTTCTAAGAATGAATAATTATCTGCTGTCCCTTCTAGGTGAGGTTATCAGAGATTGAACAAAAGGTCCTCTCTTTACTGGAAGATTGTGGAGATAGTGCAGATTACCAACAAAAGACAGAGGCTCTTTCCATGAAGCTGAAGGAAGTGAAGCACAATTTGGAAAATGTCCAGATGATGCTTCAAGACAAGTACAATGAAGAGCAGGTAAAGCATATGAATGCTATGCAGAGCAAGAGTGAGAGTCGTGGTGCTTTAATGGTCTGTAGTTGCAGAACAACAGTTAGAGCTCACTATGTGAAGCAAGGAAGGGAGAGAAGTCAATCAGAAATGCCAGTTGCTATTATTCTACTTTACAGAGCTGTGTAACTACTTGCAGTTTGTAGCAAGTACTGGATTTTTAATGAGTCTCTAAACAGCATCTTTTCTGCTTTTAAGTGCTCAGTGACAGAAGTGAACGTTTTGCAAGGAATATAGGAAAAGGACTGGGGTTTTGGTTTGGTTTGGTTTTAAATGCCTTTAAAATGCCATGATGTTTGTCTGAGATAGTATCACAGCAGAGAGGCCTTTCAGTTACTTTCTCTTTGAGGAATGCATAAACAGCAAAGACAGTGACTGACACAGCTGCACAGTCTTTGCTAAGTTTCCCAGTGGGTGAGACAGTAACTCCTGGTTTCAGAGCTCATTCCCTCTCTGTTGTACAGGGGATCAGAGAAGCCCACCTGATGTGTTTGTGTAAGAGCAGCCACAATCTCTCTAGTGCTGGAGAAGCAGAGTCTGAAAGGGAGCTTGCATGGCCCAGGAGAGAATTAGTGCTGGTAAAGTCTCCTGTTGAAATACCTCTGTGAGCACAGACCGGTAGAGAATCCAGGCACATGGCCAAATTTATTGCACATCCCTATAATTTGGTCAAACAGTAAGAATGGAGGGTTAGTATCACCTAATCTGCTAACAGGCAAAGCAGAGCAACTGTTACTGTTGGGGGAGAAATGTGAGGACTGTGGCAGCAGGTTAGAATGGATTAAACTTTCTCTAAGTGGAACTGGACTAAAATCTTTGCAAAAGTAGCCGTTGCATTTCATGTGCTGCTGATTCTGTGTATGGTAAGTCTGAGACAGCTCTGCTTTTGCCCCTTCCCCAAACTGCACCTGAGGAGTTCTGCTCTCTTGTCAAGTCTATGAGCTTTCCCCCAATGGGTCTCTCTTTACAGGTTAACAACAGGGAGAGGATGGACCCAGAACCCCTTGAGATCCTACACTCAGATGGCTTCAGCGTGCCCCAGCCTGCCCTTGCTGAACAGCCACTCGGTTGGCACAATGGTCTCCAGCACCCACAGGTGATTCTCCTCCCATCCAGGAGCCAGGCTGCATGAAAAGTCTCACTCCTAAAATCCCTTGTCCAAAAGGTTTAGTAATATTGCAAAGCGGGATGGGACCCTGCCATTTGCCTTTTTTCATAATGATTCAGATGGCATCACCCATCCCTCCAATCTCCTATTCTTGAAGCACTGATGTGTTGTGAAATCTGAATCTGTGTATTGACATTACTTTTGAAGATGAATTTGAAGCTGCAGCTTTGTGTATGTTTTCCCATGAGCTAACTCACAAGGGCTTTGTGGTTGTTAGTACAATAAAAAATCCTGTGATGTTCTGTGCTCTGCAAACTACTTCTGTTTTACTGTCTGAAAATTTGACTTTTGCAATTTTGATTATATTAGAAAAGAGTTGGAGAAAAGTATCCAGCTTGAGCTGCTAGAATTGCTCATTTTTCACTTGACACTCTCCTTTTGACTAATGGAAATCAACTTCATATTTGAGCAAATCCCCATTTTCCCTTGCCAGTCTCTCTGTCTAAGGATTGCAGTAGGTGGCCCTTAAATTTCCATGTCTGCATAATTTGTTTGTGATTGATGGGTTTTGCTTTTAAATCTTCAGCTCAGGCAGAAATACATTCCATAAAAATACACGTTTGCAGAAAACTGTTTGTTTTGTGAAGTCATGTTTACACACAAACTGCACTTTATTCTGACAGATGTATTCTTATTTTCATTGCTAAATGATTTCACTTAAAATGTGATTGGAAAAGCACACTCATCATTTCGGATTATTACAGTTCAAATAACTGTTCATGCTATTCTCTGTGCACAGGATCTGAAAGTAAAAGCAGCTGAGCAGAAAAGCCTCATTGACTTTATTGAGTCGTGCGTGGAAAAAATGCAGCCACAGCTTGAGGACAGCGTGACTCAGAAATCAGAATCAAGGTACAAAATAACAAACTCAGTTACCAGATTCAGTGATGTGAAACTGCCTAAACCTGCTGAAAGTTTGCAGTGGTACCATTGGTTCTGTGTGCCTTTAGAGGAAGAATGGCAGAAACTGGGGATATCTGCCATCAGCAGTGTAGAGAAATGGAGGCTTGTCGGTGTGACACCCTCCTTGATACTGGGCTGACTCCAGTGTTCAGAGTCAGTCTGGCTGTCAGGCAGGACTGACACCTGCTGTAAACTAAAACAGGCCCCTCTGGAGGCGAGTTGGGTATGTCTGTTCACAACCATTGCTGTACAAAGGCACAGACACACCCAGCCAGGTTCAAAGGCAGCAGCCTTGAAAAGGGGACATGGGGATCCCACACCTTCCAGTATGGAACTGAGCCTTGCTACAGGACTGTGCTCCCCATGTTGTCATTACAGACATGGAGGCTGCCATCAGGCCTCTAGGATGTTTCACGAGAAGGGAAAAGTCCAAAGAAATGTGTAAAAGCTTGGATTAAAGACCATCCATGCACTTGGTTTCAGGCTGGTTTTGAGGCTGGAGCAAGAGAAATTAATTTTATACAAGACACCTTACAAACCTGGTTTTGCTTACTCTGTTTCAATATTTGCTATTCTGACAATGTTTTCTCAATACAGCAATGGAGACTCTGATTCAAAGAGCAAGCAGGCTGATCCCACCTTGGCTCCAAAGGATCAAATGGGAAATAAATGGCAATATTTACAACAAGAGCTGTCATCAAAGGTGAAATCTCCTCTCTGCCAGCTTGTGGAACCTCAGGTTTGTTTAAGTTCAGTAAAACACTCCTTCTGTGGGCAGTTGTTTGTGGTAAAGATAGCAATTAGTGTATCTTCCTGTGTCACCGTAGCATGGCTCTTCATCAGATAACTGAAACCTGTGCAAGCATTCTCCAGAGGAGATTGTTACTGCATAGTGTTTTCATAATTGTCTTTTAATTTTGCTTTGAGGTAAATCATGTCTCTGAAGTAGTGACTACTAAGCACAGTGTGGGAGCACCTGGTGAGTCTTTGTAGTTAACATTCAGACTAGATGTTATCTGCTTCATTCTTTCAAGAGAACTGAGAGTTAGTCAGCAAGCTCCCAGCTGATTTTTTTTTGAACGTGGGTTAAGTTGGTTAAGTTGGTTAAGTGGGTTAAGTTCCCCCAAGTGAGAACATTTTGGTTGGAGCCAATCTGGCTAAAATTGTGTTCTGCCATTCACCATTGTGTTCTCTCATTCTCATGTGTCAAAAGCAGAGTTCGGACTGCAACAAGAGCATGCTGTGTTTATGTTCTGAACTGACTGCAGAATTTTACTACTTGGACAAAACTGTAGTTCCTGTTATTAACAGTTTTGTTCTTATTAAATTAGAATAATTAGATTTATTGTTCACTGAAATTGCTGCTACACATGGAAGAATATCAGACATAAAAGAATGAATGTCAGCTCTTTTGCAGGCAAGACTTAACCCTGCAGTGGTCAGTAGGGTCACCTTAACACAAACTACAGCTGTAGCCCTTAAAACTGGAAATCAGAGGCTCCTTTTTCAGTCAGTCTCCCATCATGGAATAGCCTGCCCAACTTTTGCCAGTAAAAAGGGATCCCTGCTATCCAGGTGCTTTATATTAGTGCCTTAAAAGTTTAATTTTAATACTTTTTGAGAGGAGTGTTATTTTCTTGCCCATAGCCCTGTCTTCATTTGAGCTGTTCACCTATTTACAATGTTCTTTTCCCAAATGTTAGATTACAACAAAGATGAACATGCTGCCCCGAGGGACATTCACAGGTACGGGAACCCCAACTGTGGAAGAGCTGAAAACTTACACTGTCCAGCTGGGAGACCTGAGCCAGGAAGCAAATGTGGTGCATGCACAGGTAAAAGTGGCATGTCCTGGCATTGCAAAAAATACCAGAGAGTCTAGAAACAAGACACTGCTTGGACAGTGGGAAACAGTCAATAATCATATTATTGCAAGTGGCGTTCACTGTACTGAGCTTTTGCTTTGGGTATGGACTATAATGTAGAAATCAGCTTTGCATTTTGAGAGGAAACATTTCAAGTTTCAACTATGATACTTCTGCTACCTGAATCCAAAGACTTGCTAGCGTGGGTAAAAATCCTTGAGCAAGGAAAATTACTCCAGTAAATCTGCGGGATTGGAGCTGACAAGGCAAATTTGTTATGCTCATTTCTGAGATAAGAGACCTGAAAGACCACAGCCACTCTCCAGTAAATAAAGGGTTATTGTCTCAGCTTTGTCCTTGACAGCTCTGAATGTTACATGCATATAATTGTCTCATGAGTCTGTGTCTCAGTATTTAATTAATTCCATTTTATTATTAGCTGACTGAACCTCTAATGTTATGTGAGTGAATAAATCTTAGCCATGCCTTGGGTGAAAGTACTGAAAACTTCTGGCTTGCATTTACTCAGGATAACGTGGCAGAGGAAGTCTCTTCCAATTTGGACAGAAAATTGTTTGAGTTGCTTCTGGCGATCAGCCGATGTTTGAATAACATGGAGGAGATGCTGAACACCTCAGTCCTCTCCACGGAAGAGGCAGCTGTGCAGCAGGCTCTTTATGAGGTAACTGTCCTAAGCCATTCTGGAAGGAGAAATCCCAGTGGATCTCTGTTACAACAGAATATATATGGCCTTATATTTCCCCTCTGTTTTGCTGGCATTATTCAGGAATAACAGCACCAAACTATTTGGTATTGCACAGATTTGGGCCTATTGCTTTTAACAATTACCAGCTTGAGTCCTGCTGCCTTTTACAGGTGAGAGTCCTTGGATAGACCATTTTCACTCATGTTACTTTTCTTTCAACCCTTTAGACTCTGTCTGTCGAGCTGCAAAAACTTCACGATGATCTGAGTGATAAAAAGGATGATCTCCTGAAGTCTATTAGCTGTGCTGGTGGGAGCACAGATGTGTTCTGCGAGTGCTTTAACAACTTGCAGGCACGGCTGGAACAAACTCAAGCTGCCACTGCTTCAAGGAGCAACTCAATGAAAGCTGGGCTGGATCATAATAGCAATTATCTGGTACTCCACTGCCAAATGCACATCTTGTTTCACAGCATCTGTTAGACTTGTCAGTGTTAATGCATTTGGGTCACAGATGAGCAACCTCTAATGGACTTTTTTTTGCTACTAAACAAACTTGTCTTGGCCTCTCAAGAAGCAAATTAATTTTGCTGGTTACAGTGCTGTTTGCAGTGCTGACTACTGTAGAGGCCCAGATCACAGTAGAAAATTTGCATACAGAAAGTGTGGAAGTAACTTGGTATCCCATGCAGCCTGAGCTACAGGCTAAAAAGCAAGTTTCTGTGCGTAGGGATTAACCCAAGGAGAGTTTCCTGTATTCTTTCTGCTGCTGTGTCCTCAGGAGAGGCAGCCTTCTTCCCTTTGGTGCCATGTCTGACACTGGGCTACTTTTAGCAATGTATTGGAGGTTGATTTGACCCCATTGTATTTACTGTTCCTTTAGATTTTGTGCCGCATTAGCAGAAACCATAGTTTTGCAAATTTGCCCTTTTTTTGTTCTTTGTTAGAGAAGCAGATAATGAGAAGATTTTCTTTAGATTCTTGTGATGTGCTGAATCAACTAACTATTGCTGGAAAACACTCAGATCAGGTATTTAGTCTGACGTAAGGAAAGAGCCTGGTCTTTGAAATACAGTTTACAGTGTCCGGCAAAACTTCAGTGTGCTCATCATCTGCAAGATGGCCTGGCTCTTTACTGCTGAATAATAAAGCAGTTCCTTTTAAGAATACTGGGTTATTGTCTCCAAACAGCAGCAGAACTAGTCTAGCAATGTTTATTTATACAGAATCCATGGAGCTCCATCAGTCAACCAGTAATGGGCTCATTTTCTTATTTTCAGAAGAGAAGAATTTGGAAGTTTCACAGATTTTTACAGTCATAGAGAATAATTGGGACAGAGTAATCTAGCCTTCTTACGCTACACAGACTCCAGAATTTCTCTCTCTAAATTACTGCTTTAAGCCCATAATGCACATGCTTTATTTTGGCAGGCTTTTTTAAAGAAGAAAAACGTGCTTTTGCTGTAAGGGGTAACCATGTTTGCTGTGTAATTTTGCCTGCTCATTACTCTATTCCTGATACATGATATATTTCTGATGTTTGTAGAATCAAACCAGGCTGCTCTATGATCAGTTAACTGAGAAAAAAGCTGCTCTGCAACAATGCTTGAATGAACTACATGGACATAATTTTCCTGAACAGCTTCAGGTAATTTTATTCGAAGGAAAGGAGAGTTTTTACAGCATTAGGTATTATTTCCAGTTTCCTGCAATCTGTTAAGTTTCATATTTTCATATTTTAAAATTGAGAAAGGAGAGAGTTCAGTATTTGCCATATTTACCACCCCCCTTTTTCTTTCCACTACACCCCAATCTATAGACAGACCTTTTTTCAGCTCTTTTAGATGTCGGAGTGGAGAAACCAGTCTCTCCACAACCTCTCAGAGCAAATACACCTTATGCTATCAAAGGGGAAAAAAAAAGACCTACAAAGAGTACAGCACTTCACACATTTGGCCTTTTTATATGCAAAACTCGGGGGTTTTATGTGGGAATAGGACTCTAGTATTCATATCTACTCATGTAGCATTTATGAGCACTTTGTCATATGGAATTTGACCATTTTCTTTGACCTTTATAGGGATTAGCAGAGAATTAAAAATTAACAGACTGTATATCCTTCCTAGCATGGTCATTGGCTATCTACCTACTTGTTGCTGAAGTGAAGAGGGTATCTGGAAACTTTTATTACAGGCTCATAACCTTGTTTACAGGCATAATTTTCTGCCAGACTGAGAGCCGTGTTCCCTGCTTAATCCGCTAGCAGGGATTGCTGCCTTGGGTATATTCTGTCAGGTAGCCACTTTTTGGAAAAGATGTACACAGCTTTCCTTCCTTCAGAGAGGACTTGTCTCAATTGATTCCTAACTGGGTATTTCTGGTTCATTAAAAAAAATGGTGCTTTCTGAGTCCATGATTCCTTTTAATGGCTGCTCTTGAATTAGTAAATTGAAATGCATGTTGAATGTTGTACTGTGTCATGAACAGTCCTGTCCACTTAGTTTATAAGGTCGTTGGATCTTCCAAAGTGCTGGCACAGATCCAGCCTCTGGATCCACTGCTCTACCAGTGATAATGGAAGGTTTAATGGAATGGAACTCTTCCTAGTAGCTTATTTTTGTCCTTCTTTCAGAAAGTTGATGCTTGTGCTTTGGAGCTGCAAAACTTTGAAAACCAAGTGGCAAAATTGAGAGGCCATGGAGAAAGATTGCAGTTACCTATCACCTTAATCCAGGAAGCTTATAAATTAGAGGTAAGAGGACAGTACAGTTTCCACTTACTCAGCAAGGTTTGATTTTTCAAAGCAAGGTATTTTCAGCATCAAAAGGCTGGGTTTTTTAGGGTTGTTCTGGTTGTAAGGATGGTTATTTTATATTCTGGGAATATGTGTGTGGCGTGGGATTTACTTCTGTCCTTCATGAATTGCTTAACTGTGTTTACATTATAGGATGTTTTGGATGACATGTGGGGGATTCTGAAAGCAAAGTACGTGGAGCTGAACTCCCCTTCCATCAGTGAAAGCCAGTATGAGGACTTACTTCATGGGTTTGCAGAGCTGGTAGCTATTGGAAGAGAGAAGATTTCACAAGATCCAAAACACCTGGCAAAAAGCAGAGCAGCTCTACAGTCTCACCTGGAAAATCACAAGGTATAAGATGCTTATCACAGCACTGCTTAGATCAGCATAGCAGGAACACTGTTTGCTGTGAGTGGTTTCTTTCCAGTGAAATGGAGAAGAATAACTGGCTCATGCATGGGGGAGGGACTCGAATACGTGCAGAAAACTAAGCAACAGTTTTCAGTAGACCAAAACAGGACCCACTAAAATATGAAAGAGAGGTTGTTATTACAAATGCAGTTTTGTTGATAAATTACTACTTTTGCTTACCTCAGAACACACGTCCCTCTAAGTACTGACAGTAAATCAGTAGTGAGGTTCCTGAAATTGTCTAGCAACTGGGTGTTAAGCCTTTGCTTTCAACATGCTGTGCGGTCATGATCTGGTGGAGAAAACTTACCCATAGCAGCCTCTTTTCCAATGGGAGGATGGTTGAGACCCTAAATGTAGATCTTTCTCTTTAGAAATATGTAAATGAGAACAGTGTATTCAGCTCATCACTTGTTTTTGACTAACTGTAAAATGATCAGTAACTGCCCATCTTGGAGTGATGCAGAATTTGGGTAGTAGGCTCCTGACTCCAGCTATGCCCTGAAACTGTCTTCTCAGTGAGTCTTCTCCTGCTGTGAGTGTGTGATCTCTCTTAAGGAGCAAGCTTTAACTTGTTCTTTTCAGGACTTTTTCCACAACCTCATGACCCGCATGGCTTACATGCAAGCGTTTTCCAAGAGAGTGAGTCCTTCCGTCCTGCAAAAGAGAGAGGAGTTCTGGAAAGAGCTGGTGAATGAAGTCAGGTTGCTGGAGCAGAAGGCCTGCCAGTATGGTATCCACTTAGAGAGCCTGTTAAAGGTAATAAGTTGAAAGAAACCTAGAGTAAAAGCTGGAGGGAAGATGAAAAGTTTCATCTAAGGCAACTCTTTTCCCACCAGTGATTCTTTGGCTAGTGGTTGTCCTTTCCTGGCTCCATTGGACAGCAACAGTCTATTAGTTATTCTGTGTGTGTCAATAAACCAACTTTATCCTTGAAAATCTCTGAAAGTGGACATTTCAACTTATTATTCTGACATGGGTGGGACTTTATGACTTCTTACAGTAACTTTTGAGTACCTGGACTGACAGAAGAGCCCTTTAAGGTACAAAAATACCAGCAGCACTCTAAAATAAAACTTAATCTTAAAACACACCTAGGGAATAAAAATTATGTACACCACTTTAAAATAAGAACCCTTGAAGATATTGGAGAATGAATAATTAATTCATCTGTGGTGAAACCATGTCTCACTTTCACATTTCCATATTATTCACCTGTTTTCATGTTATGTTTCATTAAAGCAAGAGCTGCTGATGCTACAATAAACAGGAAGGCCTGAGTCTGGTGTAGCAAGAACGCAGATGAATGTGTGCTGTGTTAATGATTCAATGTATTTTTTAGGAATGGATGGTGTTTGATGAGGAATGCCTAGTTTTCAATAAGGAGTTAGAGGCACTTGCCTCTACGTTGCCTTCCGTCAGTTTGGTTGAAGAAACTGAAGAAAGATTAATGGAAAGGATTGCACTTCTAGAGGTATTTGTGTGTTTCTCTGGTTGGTTTTCTTTGTGGATCTGTAGAGTTGGCCAGAACATTAGTTAGAATATGAGAAGATGATGATTTTTAGGACCCTGTTTCCTTTGTCTCCTTGCCTTTATGTGGATACAAGCTGGCAACTTACTTTCAAAAGTGTCAGGGGACCAGGCTGCTAATTTCAGCCACGGGCTACAAGTTCATCTAAACGGGAATAATGACTGTAGCTACTTTAGAAGTTGGTCTCCAAATGCAAATATTTGGGATAAGATGATGTACAGGCTCCACGGATCCCAAATGCAGCAAGGAGCTTTGGAGTGAACACAGAGCCACTTCTCTGGAATTCAGGAATGATTTTCATGCCATGATGTAAAACCTGTGGAAGACGAGAATCAACCTTGTGCCTTCAAATACCTGAAAATATGAAGTATTTGAACCCCTATTGCAATCCTGGTTGCAGCTGCATCTCTGATGGCAGAACTACATCTTTTATTTAGAACCTCAACTGCAGTTGGAAATATTTTATCCATGTTTTAAACACATTTAAATATAAGGATATGAAAGCAGCCTTTATGGTTATTTTATAAAATTAAGAAGAATTAGTATTCAATAACCTGAGTGATGTATTTTCGGAGAGTGCTCTGCATTCCTCAGAGGTTTGACCTTTCTCAGTCTTCAGAGGACCCACTCCATTAAAAATTTTTTAATTATCGAGTGTTAGGGTCTGTTTTGAGTCCAGTTTGACATTTAGATTCATAGACTATAAAGGCAGAAAGGATTATAGTGATTTAATCTAGCTGACTGCATGGAAGGTATCACTGGATATTCCCAGGAAATTCTGAGCTACATTAAAGCTTTTGTAATTGATCAACAGTGGATATTTACGATCATAGTGGCCCTCTGGTGCTTTTGATACCAGTTGCACTGAGACAGGAGACATGCAGTATTTGCACAGCCAGTAAGTGTGAAGTTGCCTAGTTTTCCTTGGCTTTTTAACTAGCTCTTCACTCTTTATTTGTCTTCAAAGAAATCAAAAACAAAGTAGTAAAGCTTTAGAAGATTTTTTTTGGGTGGAGTCCCAGCGCTGGATTTTCACGGTTTCAAGGACAGGGCAGAATAAAATTCTCTGAGGCTTAATTCCTGTGAGAGAAATATCTCTATTAATAATACTGTTCATGTCTGGATAGAAGTGAGATGCACATCACACAATTTTTACTTTCTGTTTTCTCCTTGGGACTGATCTACTTCCTGGTATTTTTTTTCCTTTTTACCCTTTCCTCATTTTGACCTTCCAGTGAAGTGTAGTAATGGTAAAATGCTGACTAAACAAACCAGACCACTTTTTTTTTCCCTTAACGAACTTCACTGTTCACTCTTTGTTCCTCTCTACCACCATTATTCAATAATTATACCAACAATTTCCTTCAAAACTCTGGTAACATTTGTTTTTAAATAGGATAGAACCTGAAGGAGGCACAATAACTTTGAGGGGAACAGGAAGACGATAACTTTCTGGTGGGAACAACCATATGTTTGGACAGTGCAGCTAGATCTGATAGTGTTTGTCCATTGCATGAGGTTTGCATGGGTCAGAAAAGCCTATCAAATCGTAACACATTCTGATTATGAATGCAAATATGTTGAGATCTGTCTTGATCTATCCAGGGGAAACAGAAAAACCCCACTCACTCTTATTTGGAAAATAAAATACATGACAGAGTAAGTGGGAGATTAAAAAGTCAGAACAAATGATATGTGTTTTCCTATCTGTGTTTTCTGTTTTTAAAATACTATTGTTTTGCAAACTTCCCATATTCTGACAGCAAATCAAAATCAGTGTTGATGAAAAGCATGCCAGGCTATACCAGATGGTGAAAGAAGGGAAGAAATTGCTGACTGCTGTGAGCTGTCCAGAAATAAGAAGCCAGATTGGGAAGCTGGAAGAGCAGTGGTTGTCTTTAACCAAAAAAGTTGGCCATGAACTACACCGACTTCAAACGTTACTGAAGCTCTTGGTCAGGTGGGTGTAACTCAAAAAGCAGTTAGAGAGAGAGATCAGTTAGACATCAGTTTCTGATCTTCTGTGGGTGATAGCCGTAGTCAAGCTTCTGCAGGGTCCTGTAGCAGCAGAGGTGCCTCCTCACAGAGAGGAGGACAATTTGGAGGGTGAGAAATGTATCCTAGCCTCAGCTAGATGTAATTTTCTGTGTTTTGTTTCCTCCTTGTAGCTACAACAGAGACTCTGAGGAATTAATGAAATGGTTGGACTCTGCTCAGCAGAGAATGAATTTTTGGAAGGAGCAGTCTCTCAATGTGTCTCAAGATCTTCCCACCATCAGGGACAACATCAGCAGCTTGTTTGTAAGTCATTTCTGCTGCCAGGTTTAGATAAGGCATTGTGACTTATGGTGAAAATGACCATTTTGAGAGGTTTTTGTATTTGCCATGAAGTGTAAACTGCCCACACAGTACAGCAGTGAATGGGTGTGTGCCCCAAAGCCACCAAAGACCTTCCTTCTGGCCCTGAGGCTGGCTTGAGATTGGAAATCAGAATGGAATCCTCTGTAATGAGCTCGCTGCCCAGCCAGGATCTCTTTCTTATGCAAGTACAGCACGCTGGCACTGTTTCTATCTTGTTCCTGATGCCAAACACCAGATACAGCAGTTCTGCCAAGCTGATGGGCCACTTAACAGCTGAACCTGGAGTGTGGGCTCAGAGTACAGGAGGGATGAAGATGCTCAGCCAAAGTCAGGAAAGGGCAATATGCCTGCCCCGCTGTGCTGTGCTCCCCTTGGATGACCAGCCAGGAGGTTCAGCCCCAGTGTAAGGCCAGAAGGAACAGTGCACAGTGGGAAAGCAGAGCATCGTGAAGGTTGGTAGGAGTGAGCTGGCTGGACACCTGGGGTTCCTCCCTGAACCTCTGTGCGAAGTGAGAATCAGATATTCCCATCCCCATGGATGGAGCTAAAAGTGGTGTTCAGCATTGTATTAAGCTGGGCAGAAAAATGCTTTACCTGCTGCCAGAACATGTTGAGTTCATTGTTTTTGAACTTTATAAACTTGCTAAAATCTGTTTGAAGCATTTCGTCTTGTGACTGAAAACGTGGTTTGTCTTACTCATTTAAATAGATAATTAAATATTCACCATCTCTTAAATTTTTCCTGTGCACCTCAGACATTCTCTAAGGAAGTTGATGAAAAATCTTCCCTGAAGTCATCAGTGGTGAGCACTGCCAACCAGCTCTTCCATGTGAAGCAAGCTGATACTGCAGGACTTAGGTCATCTTTGGCAAAGTTTGAGCAAAAATGGGGAGAACTGATTACACAGCTCCCAGCCATCCAAGAAAAGCTTCACCAGGTGAGGAGACACTCTGCTGCCATCTCTCAGTTCAAGCTAAATAATCACATTAAAATGTTGCTGCTGGGATTCAGTTGGCTGCTCCCCAGACTACCTTTTTCCGAGTGAACCGTCTGTCTTGCTTTCAGGATAACCCCAATATTGTACTGCAGTTTAAATATTGCGGTGTTCTCCCTGGGCTGTTTTGCATATATTTATTATCTTTACAGTTTTACATGGAAGTCTGTTACAAAAAGAAATATTTTTATTTGAGATTTACGAATTCCTGAACCTTTCTTTAGTCACTTGCCCCTCTGGAGCACAGGGCTCGCTATCAAGTTCATGCCCCTATAATGCGATTATAGTGCCTGAGCCTTTCTAAAAATAGAACTGTCATTTTCCTTGATATTTCTAACAAGCAGAGTGTAGAGGATTCATTATATGCTTTATCCCAGCTTCAAATGGAAAAACTCTCATCACGGGAAGCTATTGCTGAACTAATGATCTGGCTGGACCATGTGGAACAGCAGGAGGAACATGAGGAGCCAGTAAATTCACAACGCAGTGCTGCCCAAGTCAAGAGCCTCCTTCACAAGTACAAGGTAAATGGGAAGCTGGAAGTCCAGGCCTTCTGCAAGGTATTTGGCTGTAAAAAGGATGGGAACAGCCTACAGGCATTGTCATATCCTTCCCCGTGCTCTCGAGAGGGTTCCTCAGTCGCAAAGGTGTCTTAAAATCTTCCTTTATAAAACCTTATGCTTCCCTGACACAGAAAACACTGCCTGTCCTGCAGTACAGCTACTGCCTGCTGTGCTGTAATCTCCTTTTCCCCATGCTGTCCCATCTGTCTCGCGTGTTCTCTTCTCTGGCATTTAGATTATAAAGTGGGATGAGCAGGAAAGCCTTGCTTCCCTAGGAAGATAGATGGTGTTAGTGCTGTGTTCTAGCTTGTCTTTTTAACAAGGAATATATCTCCATAACCAGGATCCATTTAATTAGAGAACAGGGGTTTTGAATATTACGTGTCATCAAAAGTAATAACCTGCTAGGAAAGAGGGACAAGATGAACATCCCTGCAGAGGGAGAGGCTGCAGCAGAGTCCCGGCGCTGTTCAGATGCCAGAACACCAGTGGCAGAGACTGATTGCCCCAGCCACAGGAAAGATTCAAGCTGTGTACCTCCACAGATGCCAGGGAGCCCAACCTCAGGGCACATTTTAGCTCCCTGCAGAGCCATATTTTGCTCAGACCTCACAGAGCTGCCGAGCTCTGCTCTGGGCTCACACAGTCTGACAGTTCTCAGTCTGCAGCTGCAATTCACAGGCACTTTGTCAAGGCACATAAGGCAAGTGCCAACATAAACATTTCTTTCCAAGTGCCTAGGTATAGGACATATATAACATTTTGGTCTGTATCAGTTGGATTTGGCAGTTGAGACGTGTAGGTGAGGTGCTGTTTTAAATCCTTTGAGTATGTAGAGGTCAGTTTGTAGGTTTCTTCTACACTTGTCAGCAGTATGGGAGTGTGTATGCTGAGGACATACCTGGGATGAGGGACACAAATTCCTGCAGGAAAACAGCTGTGGCTTTAGTGCCTCTAGTGTGTATTCCTTGGTGACTTTTTTCTGGGTACTGCTAGATATATGAGGAACCCTTTCTTCCTCTCTTCTCCTAAGATCTTCTGAAATAAGAAGACATTCCCTTATGTTTTCACTCTGCGTGTAGTTTCTCACTCATCTCAGTGGGCAAGGATACTTATGCAGGAGGACACTTTTTCCTCCCAGGTACTCTGATATTCTGTTCTGATACCAGATGCTTTGGTAAAGGAGCAGAAACTCTTGCTGCATTTGCCTGAGAGTTGTAGGAGTGTGGGAAAGCCTTGCTCTTAGCCTAACCTGGGCCCATGGTAGTGTGATGCTATTGTCCTGTGGATTAAGTCTAGGGTCTGGTACCCCTGGATTTCCTTCCCTGTTCCAGCACTAGCCTGTTCCTACCTTGAACTAGCCATGTAATGATATTGAGGATTATTCCTACAGCCAGGTCTCCTTCAGAAAAATATTTTAGGTCGTGGTTCAGACTCAGCCGCGAGTGTCCCATAGCTACACCTTGAAGCATCACTGGAACTGATCAGATTAAAACTACCAAACTAGTTGGTTTACATTTTCTGTTGTTTGTTTGTTTGTTTTTCTTTTTTCCCTGCAGGAATACATGATGGAAATGAACTTTAAACAGTGGATGGTAGATTTTGTTAACCAGTCACTGCTGCAGATGAGCACTTGCGACGTGGAGAGCAAGCGATACGAAAGGACAGAATTTGCTGAGTGTCTTGGCGAGATGAACCTGCGGTGGCACAGGCTGCAGGCATCCCTCAACAGAAAGGTGGGTCTGAGTTCTCACGGCTTTCTCCCTCATAACTCTGATCTTGGCTGTGCCACTGCTTTGTATTCTGCAAGCAACCTTTCTCCCTGAGTCTGAACGTGCCGTTGAACATGGTGAGACTCCCTGTGCTCTGCTGTCTGTCCATCCTGCTGTCTCATGGGCACCTACGGAATGGTCTCGTAGCCCATCAGCTGCCAGGTGGTGGGTAGGCATCCAGACCTCAGCAAGGGGTGTGGGAGGCTAAACTCTCTTTTAACTTGTAGGGAGCGAAAATAGACAAAATCTGCTCTTCACGACAGCCTGGGGTTTACCCAAGTTGACTGTATTGGGTGGAAATATGAGATTCCTCATATGAAGAAAATACAGTCAGTGACACGTCAACAAAGAAGTCCTATATTGAGAAAACTATAGAAATAAAGAATTCAGGGTAGTGTCTGCAGGGGAACCTGTTAATGAGATCTGTTGAAGCTTTGGGGTGTTGTGAAAGTTGAGAAATTTAAAACTTCATGGGAAAAAACACTGAGTGGTTTGTGGAAAGGAGAGGTGCTGCACTGCTTGGACAGACAGGCCTTGCTCAGCAAAGAGCACCAAAGAAACCAAGCAACCCCTCCACATGCCATATGATGGGAATGAGAAATAGGGATATATTAAGCTACCCCCAGTTTTCCTATTGTAGCAGTTGGATTTGCCATAAAAAGTAATTATTAAGTTAGTAGTGTTGACAGCCATGGGGGAACATATGACCCTGCTGGAAAAGGCATAGCAGGAATTAGTTCCCAGACCTGTTCCAGCCCTCCTGGGTCGCTGGAAATGAGTTATTCTGGACCTGTGTCCTCCTCCTGAAGTAATGAAATGCTTTGCCAGTGGAGTGCTTCGAAGACCAGCAGCTGATAGGAAAATTCTTTATCTAGACTGACTGTACCAGCATATCTTCTGTTTCTCTAGAGAAAATTGTTTCAGGCAGTGCCTCAGAATTGCTCTGTTCTAATGAGGCTAGAAATAGTCCATGCATCCAGAATTAGATGCTGCTGTTTGTGTGCCCCAGTGCCCAGAAAAGCTAGTGTGACTCACGATATGGAAAAGACATGGGGAAGGTTAGAATCTCAAATTCAACCATGAGGCTGCTGGAATGATTCCCTCTACTAACATATTCCTCTTTCATCTCTGTTTCTCAATTTGCACAGCTTTGGGAGAAGCTTTGTATCTGAACCCAGATACAGAGATCACTGATCAAACGGAAAATTCACAATTTTTTTATAGCTCAGAAGGTCTTCCAAAATCTTTTTCAAGTGGAAAATTCAGTTCCATGATGAAATCTCAATTTTGCAGGAGAAAAAGTTATCTTTTCTAACCATTTTCAACTGCACTCTAGGTTTTAATGGATCCTCAGGGCCAAGATTGAAGATAAGGTATCTTCAAATAAGAAGGTTCCTTTCTTCTTTGTAACTTTGGTGGGGTTTAGTGACAGTGAAGTTTTCAGACTCTATATGAATGTGTCCATGTAGCCCAAGGTCCCCCAGCTTGTTAGGTCTGCATGCTCCCAGCTCCAGAACACATACTGCCTTGTTTCTTCCCAAGGAAAAGGTCAGATCCTGAGGAGCCTGCAAAACTTTTTAGCTTTTCTTCTCAAAATGTTTTCTCTAAATACTATTTTCAGTGTAGATTTTGTAATCGTAGAATTTGTCACGGAAGGGAAAGCCCTGTGTCTGCCCACCCGTAGGTTTAAGTAAGTTAAAATAGTTCTTTAACTTTCAGATACAAGACCTGGAACACATTTTGGAGGATATTTCTGAAAATGAGAACAAAGCACAGACTCTTCGCAACTGGCTGGAAGCTCAGAGTGATCGATTGAGATCTTTACAAACCCCAGCAAGTCTGATCTCTGCACAGAACACATTAGATGACTGCAAGGTAAAACATTACTTGAGTGATATTGTTGTAAAAACCCTATTTAGCACTTTGACGAATCCAGACTAAAGAACTGAACAGATTTTAACAGGAAAAACACAAAGGAAGCTGCCATTTCCTAGCAGAATGCTACAGTGTAATTTTAATTAAAGCATGCTACATTCAGGTGACAGAGCCAGACTAACTTTTAATGTGAAGTGCTATTCTGTGGGTTTTCCCTCCAGTTGAAGATGCCATCTGCTGTTGCTCCATGGTATTTGGAGTGTTGTGCAGCAGTATTGTAGATCATATTCTGAAATTCAAAATTGTTCTCAGTTCAGCACAGCCGTGGCAAAAGCCATCAATTCCATTAGTTTGAAGAGCTCTGTGGTTGAAATGTCATGGAAACTACACAGTCCTACTTGGAAAAATATCAACTCTCTCTACTTCTGCCCTAGAATGTAGTCTCTTTGCATCAGCCTCAAGAATCTTGGTGTCCTTTGATTTTATTGTGTTTTCCTAGGCATCAGATCCCTCAAAATTAATACAGGTGTTCAGCTGCATTAATAGAAAAACTTTTTGCATCTTGAGAGGTGCAAAGAGTCCTGCTTGGTAACTGAGGAATTAGCTCCTGATGATTTTCGTCCCAAGCATGACGTCCAGTGCTCAGGCTGACAGTAAAGGGACTGATTATACTTCTACCTGCAGGAGACCATCTGAGGCAGCCCCTGTCACTTAGGACTCCTGTAAAGCAGTTGTGTATCAGAGTTGAAATGATGGTGGTATGGCTGAAGAATAACACAAAATTGGTTTTAAAGAAGGAATGTTTGTCTAAGCTCCTCACACAGCAGGTTTTTTCCTATGGTCTCTTTAAAAAAATCTTATTTGTCTTCCTTTTTTTTTTTTTTTTTTTTTTTTTTTTTTTTTTTTTTTTTAATGAATTAGGAGCTGGAAAATCAACTCACAGCTAAATCCAAAACTCTTGACGATCTCAAACAGAGTTTGGCTTCGAATGGTAGTGCAGAACAAACCCCAGAAGCTCAGTCTCTTAGGCTTGCTGAGCTGTGTGAAATGAAGGACAGCATTGTAAACCAGGTAAAAACTTTGCTTGTGTTCAGCACCTCCACCACCTGTTTTGACCACCAGTGTTATTAATCATCTTCATGGGATGGCAGGAGCTGGTACAAAAAAGATGCGAAGTATTCCTTACTCTTAACCTTCTTAAGAACTTCCTTTGAAGTCTTTATCGTAATTTAAATTAATGTATTTCCAAAATTGAGAGACAAAAATTAGTCTGATCTTGAAACAGTTTGAATACAGAGGGGGAAGGAACAGACCACCATCTGCAGTTTAAGAAAATAAAGAAATAGCTGTTTGTCTGTAAAGTTGAAAACTTGACTCTCTTGCTTGATCTGCTTCTCTTTCATACCCTGTTGTTTCTCCCCTGTTATATGCTGGTGGAAGTTGTCTATTCCTACCCCATTCTAACTGCAGCTTTTCCATCTCCCAGTGACTTTTCCATTCACTGGGATGGCTGCTGCCATCTTCAAATCTTATGCAGTTTGCAGTTGCTTCAAGGATAGTCTGGCAGGTTGGTTTCCCATGCAGATTTATTCCCCAGCAGTTTGTATTTATAGTTATGTTACCTTTATACTTGGAACTGATTTTTTTTTTATGTGGATGCAATTGATAGGTGCAGGAAATAAAATAATAAGTACATTTATAGATTTAAGTGTGTGATAATAACCATATACTGTAGAAAATTATACATGATGTAGTGCTTATGTTTATAGTTAGAATTCCTTTACACTTTCTATTGTAAATGCCTTGCCTTTATTCCTCAAAACTGTGAAACCTGAACCCTTTTGCTTGAGCTCTTTCACATAAGGTGTCAATACAGGATGGATCTGCTGCTTCTTGGTTTAGATTTCAACAAAAATGATGTGGCTGTTTCTTACCAAGAAAGCGGGGAAATTTGTGTCTTTGTACATGAAGAAAGATTTTCCTTCTGCTTTATAGCTGGGGATGGAAATTGGCAGGATTGCAGCCTAGTGCTTTTTTCTTCTTACAGTCACCATGGGTCATGTTAATTTTAGGAATTTTATGACTTAACTATCAAACTTCTAAACTGCAGACTGTTCTTACAGTCGAGTTGTCTGTGTGTGCAAAGAAACACTGAGTGGAGGTTCCTTCCCACAGGTGAGTGCTCTCAGCAGAGCCAGGCTGTGATTTCAAATATAGGGCTAAGGAGATGTGATCCCTTGATTACACTGTCCGTAGGCTGAGCTCAAGACTGTGAGTCTGTGGCCCCAGAGACATTTCCCGGGAATATGTCTTTCCGTCTTCCTTGTGTGGGCAGTAATTAGCTACAGGCTACAAAAAGCAATTACAGATTCCTCCCACCTATACCATGATTCAAAAGAGAATAGGGATGATTAATCCTTCAGCCTGTGCGTGCCTGAAACTAGGATACTAGGATAAAATGATCTGTGTGGTCTATTTAGGGTGAACTGTAAAGTAGAAAATTTTGCATCTCCCATTGTGTGGATGCAAAGTTAGAACTGAAATCTGGCTTCTGGTTTGGCCAGGTCTCATGGAGACATGGTTGTTTATTTTGCCCTGTTTTCAAGCTTTTCTCAAAACATCTGGCCCTGGCATGATTGAAAGTGGGTATTGAACTAGATGAATGCTTTGTCCAACCGGGACAATGCCTTATGTAGTTCCCTGGTTGATACAGGATAAAAATGACAAATCACACTGCAGGAGGACTGTGGTTTTGTGTTTGCAAAGTCTAGGAGTATGTGGCAGATGGAAGCTGTGCTTGCCTGCCCCATATAGATTAGATAACTGTAATAGTAATTGTGACATAGAAAACAGAGGATATCCATCATTTAATTGTATATGAGAACGCTGATGTTGCTAGACTGGGATTCAGGTGGGCCTGCATTGTTAGAGCACAATGGCATAAGAGGGATGGCAGCTCTCCAGAGTATTGTAGTAGCATCTTCTTCTATACAAACCAATTTCTGTTCAAATTGTCTTTGAAAGGAGACTTGATCTCTGGATCAAACTGTTTGCTTCCTAAGAAGATTAAGGCTCTCAGCTTTCTCCCACTTCAGGTTGATTTTGGTGGAAAGGAATAAGCAGTTCATTATTTCAGTACTTGTTACTTTTTGGCTCGTTGTGAAGTTGTGGCTGAAAGAATAGTGCTATCTTGAACTCCAGTTAAATTTTAATTGCCAGCAAATTCTTATACTTTGCTCTAAATACAGTTTACTGCTTTGTTTGAAGCCTGCACAATTCCTTGTCGAGTAGGAAAATACTCCAACTAGTGAAATTCTTGTGAACAGTAAGCTTAGATTTTTAAGTAAATTTACAGGTGATTTGTTGTCAAGATCCCAAGAAAAAGTAACAAAAGTGTTTCATTTGCAGGTTGCACAGTTAAAGGCCTCAATGCAGTCAATACTGGAGCAGTGGAGAGCATATGATGAAATTTATGCAGAAGTCAGCCAGATGACAACAAGATATTTGTACTGCATAGACCAGTGCAAACCTTCTGAGGAAGAAGCTTCATTGGAAGCTTTGAAAAAACAGGTCAAAACTCTCCAGGTAAATCTATTGAAATTGTCTTATTTCTGTACTTCCTTCTATGCCTTCAGGCAAACAAACAAACACTGAAAAATAAGACAGAAAAATTTATCTGAGCGACTTTATAATAATGACATTCAAGTCAGTGGAATATTATTACGGGTTTTTTTACCTTCAGAGGCACTGAGGACTGTTCTTTGACTTCTTACTTTATTTAGTGCATAAGTTCAACTTCAGTGCAATTTAAGTGCCAAGGTTCAAGAAAGAAGTACAAGTTAGTCTGCCTTATTGTGAGCTAGCACTGCCTCGATTTTGGGTTGCAAAGATGCCTTGTTTAGTCTCCTGCACGTGCTGGGAGGCATAGGAAGCACTAGGTCCTCATATTCCCTTACACCCTACAGTCCAGATGGACCTGTGCTCTCCACCACCATCCCTCATGCTAGTGTCTGCTCAGTCCAAACTTAATTCACACAGACAGCAGGAAGTCTGGCTGAAAATACAGCTGGCAAAGGAAAACATTGGATATTGCTGTATGTGTTTACGTAAATGTTATTCACCATTCCTGTAAAAGGTGTTGGTTCTCGGTTCATTCGTTGAAAGCAAATTTGTCCCTTCACTTGTGCTTCTCAGGGAGATGCTCTGCCATAAGGCTGTAGCATAACCTGGAAGGAGATGCTGGGCATCAATACTGGGACTCAGTGCATAAACAAAAGGAACTCAAGGTCTTCTGAATGGTGTTTTTTTTGTTTTTTTTTTTTATTAACTTGGACAATTTTAGCTCTCTTAGCTTCCTAATTTTTAGAGACAGGTGTTAAATTTTTTGCAAACATTTTAATCTGTGCTGCGAAAGCGTCGTATTATTGCTCCCCTACCCCTACCAACCTATAGGGGAAGTTATACTTAGGTTGTTTATCTCCACAATTAATTGCAATAATCCATTCTGCAGTCTCTTCAAGATGAATTGGAGAACGGTGAAGAAAGTTGGGCCAAGCTCCAGGCTGCTGCCAGTAACCTGAAGAAGAGCTGTTCCCCATCCTTTGTAGAGATTATTGACCAGAAGTGCACAGAGGCACACACTAGGTAAGCCTGCAAAATAAGATCCCAGTTATTAGTATTTTTTAAAAAAAAGAAAAGCTGCTGAGGCAGGACTTGAAGGTCTGTCAGATTTTTAAATCTGTATTAATGCAACTCACCCGTCCAAGGGTACCTGTGTGAGGAATAGAATCACAGAATGGTTTGGTTTGGAAGGGACCTTAAAGGTCATCCCGTTCCAACCCACCTGCCATGGCCAAGGACACCTTCCACTAGTGCAGGTTGGTTGCTCTGAGCCCCATCCAGGCTGGCCTTGAACACCTCCAAGGATGGGGAACTGATACCTTTTAACTGGGTACCCTTTTCGTGATGGGGTCCCATAGCACAAACTAAGCTGTATCAGCAGGCTTCCAGTGACACGGGTGTGAATGCAAAGAAATCCCCATGGGGATTCTATGCCAAATCATATCCTGGAGGAGAATGTACTAGGAAAACACTCTTGTCCTTGGATATGTTGGCAGGTGGAACTCGGTAAACGAAGACATCGCAGATCAGCTGCGGGCGGCACAGGCGACCCTGCAGCTGTGGGAGCCCTTCGATACTTTATGCACTGAGACAGCAGCCAAGTTGCAGCAGTACAACGAGCAGTGCACTCAGCTCTTGGATGCCCATGTGCCTGAGGAGAACATGACAGAAACCCTGGAGCAGAGGATACAGGATATGAAGGTACATTAATGCGTTTCTGCTGCCCGGCACAAACCAAGATTTATTCTTGAGAAACAGATCAAAAGAACACCACCAGTTCAGTCCGTGGAAAAGATAAAATCTGTGGGTTACATCCATTAACAGGCACCTTTGTGTTTCCTTTAAACACTTTGCCCAAATCCTTGGACCAAACCAGAGTTAGCATATGATGAGGAGAGAGCAGAAGGGAGTAATCATATTCCAGCTCTGCCCATTTCTGCTCTACACAAAGAATCAGGCCTGTGTTGGAAGGAATCATTAAAAGAAAAATAATTTACTTTATGGGGCATTGCTTGGGAGAAGAGATAATAGCTACTAGAACTATTAGGGAACTATAGCTAGGGAAGAAAGGTTTTCAGAGCACAGGACCGTCCTTAGGTTTTCTACAGTCTTCAAATTGGTTTTGATTGTATTTGGTATTGTGTTTTGGCCTGGTCTCATGACTTCACAGATTTCTGAGCTCAGTAGATTATTCTAAATGCTTTTGACTTTAGGTAAATGAGATCTCATGCTGAGACCACAGAGTACATTGGACTCTCTCAGACAGCAAAGCTGTCATTAAGTTCTGGCATTTTTGGTTTTTTTCAGACTGCAATAAAGAAAGGTAATAATCTTTATTTCAGGACAGAGCAGTGATTCATCATGCTTTATGAATCTCTAGCCACATATTGGAAGAAGTCCAGAGTACTCCATTTTGCATATGGTCAAATAAGAGACTTTACATTATAGGAAAGAGAACTCATGTCTTTCTTTCTGTGTCATAAACAACTGACAGCAGCAAAGCCTAGACCAAAACATTTTCTCTTTCTTCTGATCTATTAATGGCTGTGACATAAAATCATCAATATGTGGGCAAAAAGCATTATGTTTTCTGAAAATTTTTGGGAAGATTGTTGCACCTACTAAGCAAGGCATGACCACCTGAATGCCATTAACACCAGTGTGTGTGGGTAGAACACATGGAATTTATCGTGGTTTTTTGGAAGTGGTGAGTTAGAAGAATGGGGATCAGTGATATGGCATACAAGTTACATGTGTTTGAAAATACATGTGCACTAAAAAATTGTATTTTAATCCCTCTAATATTTTCTTCTAGTGTATACTAGGAAAGATTGTGGTTCTGTGGAATTTTGTCACTGCAATAAATAAAGTCCTGTGTAAAGAGTAAGAAATAAAAATGGGTAATTTATTCAGTGGCTGAAGTGGTACTTTACAATATGATCCTTTCCAAACATAGGAGTCAGGAAGCAGGAACCATTTTGCTTTTTAGGGAAGTGTGTCTGGTCTTTGCTATCAATCAGAAGTCTTTGTTCGTTACTCTCAGAAAAGACACTAAAAAGACAGTGGCAAATTTCAGGGGATTTCATGATTAAAAGTAAATTTCAGTTGTCTTGGTCAAAAAAAATCAAGTACATTGAAAGAGTCTAAAATTACACCCTTTGTTCTTGTATTGCCTTTGTAGTTTAATTTTATAGGATCGTTTCTGTAGTAAAGGGAAACAATTAAAACCAAACCAATAGTCCTCAGTCACTAAGGGATCCAAAATACTGTTATGTTTGTAACTAAATAGATTTCTCATCTGCAGCATGGGCCAGTTCTTCCATTTGCTAGTGTACATCCATTTTGGAGAGAGGGATATTCTGATTTCCCTCCCTAGTTTCCTTTGGAAAATAGTAGTATCCCGCTGCCTGAAGTCACTGGTGTTCCACTGAACTTTGAACTGTGCCTTTCCCAGCACTAGACTCAAAGGATGCAATTCCCATTATCCTCCAGGTAAAAGATTGAGGCTTTCACCATAGCTGAATTTGGCTCCCAGATGAGTTCCACAGAAAGAGTTTAGTTACAGCAAAAGATACTAAATATAAGTGGCACATGAATGAGAATCTAATTCATTTACTGACTTCTTTTTCTTTCCCCTTCTCTCATCAGAATTTACAGCATGGCCTTCAAAACATAGCTGGATGCCGTACCCAGATTTATTTGCAGGCTGATAGGATAAAACAGCAGGCTGGGACAGCTGCTGAAGCCATTCTGATGGAGAAGCTGCAGCCCTTCCAGAGAGCCACCTATTTGGAAAAGATGCTGCAGAGGAAGTTGGATGAACTTCAGGTGTTTTGTTTTTAATATTAAATTAGCAGTCATTGTGGGGTAACTTCTTACCTAGAGCCCTGCGTGAGCTACATTCTTCATTAGACTTCTGTAGTTCTTGAACTGAAATTTCAGTAAAATAAAAAAAACTTGACAGCATGATCAACTATGTTAAGAAGTTACACATGAAGCCAGAGGAACAGGTGAAGGAAAGATTTCACCCTTGCCTGCTTTTGTTGCTCTGACAAGCCTTTGTAAGTGGGCCTGTTACCCCTAAGCAGTGCAGGACCCTCAGATGATTAAACATTAGGAAACGTATTTTTATTCTATGAACATTGGAGTAAGTTGTGAACTTCCTCAGCTCTACCATGGAACAAAACTAAGGGCTTCAGTTTGCTTTGATAACAGTGCATGAAATGAACCTAAAACCAAACAGAAAACTGTGGCCATTTGATGTAATTTGGAAGACCAGATTCACATCCCTGTTCAGACAGAGTGGGGAGGGGCCTGAATCCAGGTTTCCCCATATGATGTCTGTCTCAGAAGTGCCAGACTGACTTCTGCTCTGTGTAGGTATTCCTGAGAAAACTTCCAAGCAAAATGCTGGACATTTGCTGATGTAAAACTGCTCTGTTCTTGTGAAAAAGTCTGATTTCAATAATTGTTCTGTTCTAAAGTAAACCCAAATTCATCAAGAAATTTCAAGCCAGCTCTATTTATGACTCCATCTACCAGCACAGTTGAGTGGCTAGAAGCCAGATATCTTTGTGAAGATAACAGATTTCTCATATTCCCTGTGAACTTCTCACTGCATGAAAAATTTCATTTCTGGGTAGTCATTTTCTTTGATGTAACCCTGTAGTATTACCAAAGAAATCTCTCCCTGCACCAATTTTTGCCATTCATTCCGTATAGAAGTGTTGCTGTCTAAGTGTTCTCAGAGATGTGAAGTTTAATTCTTGCAAGAAAGAAAAAAATTTACCATCGGTCTTCTCTCTGATGCACAGAAACCAAACTAGAGAGTAAAACTGAATTCCAGCCCTAGTTATTTCACCACCGAGCTCATGGAAGCTGCACAGTCTTGGCTGCAGGCACATGGGAGCAGGCCCTGTTTGTGGCTCACTTTCACAAAGTTCCCCTTTGATAAGCTGAGTTTTTACTTTCCAATTTCCCAATAAATCAAACAGCCCAAAGCTACAAAAGATATCACAGAAGCCCTATTCCTTGCAGATAGTTATCTCTCAGGATTGAGATTCAGTTTCTCATTCTCTGCTTTGGCTTACATTTTCCCCTTATCCAGTGGAAAAATTGAATAAAGCTCAATAAGTTATGAACACATTAGAATTTGGATTTAACATCTGTTCGTTTTCCTGCTAATACTGCTTATTGCTCCTTTTTGTGTTCTGAATAAGTGTATGAAATAGTAATTAATGTAAATTTGCAATATTCGCCTTAGTTCAATCTTTCACAACTGGAGGATTTCAACAACTGCCTTGACGCGCTGGAGGGTCGTGTCAAGAATTGCACAGATGCCTTCGATACCCTCTGTCTAGAGGAAGGAACAGACAACTCAGAATTGCTCATGGTATGTTGCATTCCCAAGTACAAAAAGATACTACTCAGCTCTTGCCTACTTCAAGATGCTCTCTGTGACCTGAGTATCACATTCCAGCACTTCCGTCAGAGTAACTATAATTTATCTAAAACACCAAAAGCAACGATTTAAGTTTAAAAACTCAAGATCTGCAGTGTAGGCCAAATGCCTGCATGGAAGGGAGAAAAATCACATAAATTTGGAGTGGACAGAAGATCTTTTTTCCCAGCTTTGTTCTGGACCCGCACTGTTGCCCTCGGTGTAGAATACAAAGTAAATCTGCAGGCATCAGATCTTGAGTATCTGTTGAGTGCTGTTGAAAAAGTGAGCCCTGTGTAAAAGAATTATGACTTTTTTTGTTTCCTATGTTATTTGAAGTTGACACAGAAAATCTGGGATTTTTTGGGTTAGTGTTTTGGATGTATAACACTCATATCTTTCCTACAGAAGAGGTTAGGCTTCTAAATTTATTTGAAATGAAAGAAAGGCAGTATTTTTTTTGCAATTAATTGATCTTTTTACTTCCAGAATCACACACTGGAGCTTGCTGCACTTTCTCCAAGCATAGAGAGTTTGAATGAAGCAAGCATTAAGCTGCCACTCAGTGACTTCACCCTGAAGAAAATGCAGAGCCTGACTCGGCTGTGGAGTCAGAAAACAGCAGCTGCTCTGGAATGTTGCAGGTCTGAAATGCAAACAAAAAATCACTGCTAACAATTTCCTTTTCTGTGAGGAAAATCAAAACTGAGTTAGAGCATGGGAAATCTGTTCTCAGCTTTCTCTGGGGCTTTCCATGTTGAATTCTACACTTGCAATTTACTCAGTTATTCAATGGCTATTTGTGTTGTATTCCAAGTCACTTCAAGTAAAAATCTGAATGATCATAGAGAAAGAAGGTAGCAAAGTGCCAAGTGAACCCCCCCTTTATTTTAGTATTATTAACTACTACATTAGACCATATGCAAACATATCCAGAAAAACAGCAACCAACACAACAGTTTCTGATTATTCATTTTGTTTTACAGTATGCTTGAGGGAACCCAAAACGATGAAAAGAAATTCTTTCAGAAATGTGAAAAATGGATGAAATTCCTGGAAAAAATGAAAGAGGCCTTAAAAACAGATATTCCAGGACAGTTTGAAGAACTGCAAGAGCAACAGAGAGTATATGAGGTAAAGCTAACTCTAAAAATAGAGACAGCTTCTTGAGTGGCGAAGGTTGGGGGAAATCACTAGAAAACATTATGCCTTTTGAAATTAGGTCTGGGCAGAGTTTTACAGAGCATTTCACTCTTGAAATGCTTGTTCAGAGGAAACCTCTGAGACGTGAAAATCCTTTTCTGAAATGGATGGATCCCTTTTTGCAGAGATCAGACTTTTAGGAGTGCATCTTCAAGTGCTGCATCATGGAAGTCCTAGATTTCTCCAGCCCTGAGGTGTAATTGTCTGTCTGACCTGTCCAGAGCACTGAAGCCTGTGGCAACTAACTAGGCAGTATGCTGGAGATCTGGCAGGAGTCTTACCAGTTTTTGGAAGAGCTGCATTTTAAACAAAATGTTTTCACAGTGTATTTCCATTTTGACCAGTTGTTAGGTGTTGGTGGAAATCTGTTTCACTGGCATTTTCCCAAACACTTGCTGTTTGTTACAAAGGGAGAATGCTTCACATGTGTATGACAGTATCTGTTCAGAGGAGGAGGCACATTGCATGATGCTGGCAATGGAAAAGTAACCAAAATAGAGGAAAGAAAATTATTTGGTAAATGCTAAACATCATGAGCCATTAGGGTGAGGCTTGTTCTGCCACAGGGGGCCACAGCCTCATACTACCCTGAGTGCTGGGGCTATTTCCACAGGGTGTTAAGTCTCTGCGTGTTCATTGGGGTCCACAGAAAGTTATTTTCTGTTTTACTTAGACCTCTCCAAACCAATTCATTCATTGCAATGAAATAGTTTATAGAATAAACTTTTGCTCATTGTGATAGAGAGTAAATTCACCCTTAGCTGTAGCCTTTTTATACCTTTTCTATGGACTTCTGTCTAGACTGCATTTCTCATTAATGAGTCGAACAAATTTTAGATTTCAGATTATCTGTATCATACAGCTCATGGTGGGTTCTGCTATCACATATGTGCAAATTCCTCCTGGTATCCAAAGAGTGTGAAATCTTTTAGGGTGCATTTGACACTTGCACTCGAAAATAACAGTTTTCAGCATTTGCAATGAAACAAATCCCATCACTCTAGAGGAACCAGAAGCAGCTTTCACTGCAAAGGTTGTTAAGTGAATAGTTAAAACTGCTGTTCTCATGGTATTTTCAGATGCTGCAAACTGAGATTTCCATAAATCAGCAGACATTTAATTCCATCATAGAAAAAGTTCTACTCTCCTTGGAGTCTGGAGAAGCAGAGAAAAGGTAATCCGTTTGGTTTGCTCCCTAAAATCTTGGTAATTCAGTGAATATGCTCTCTTCCTTAGAGTTGGTATTGAATTCCTTGCTCTCGTGAGGACATAAACCCAAATTCTTGCCTGGGTTCACTCTTTAAATGACCTCCTGACATATTTTGCAAAAGTGTGAGAAGGTGCAATAAGAAGGAAACACAAGTGCCCTGGACAGACTGGGATACTAACTGGCTGTTCTGCGTAACAAACATAATTGCTCCTGAACAGGAGGCTTTTGTTTTGTAATTGTGGTTGAGAAGCTGCCTTCTTACAGAAGGTAATGAGGGTGCTGCATATGAAGGATCCTTTCCCTCTTCCTAGACCTCTGTACTTTTCAAAGTGCAGAGGTGTGGACTATCCACTCTGCCCCTGGCACACATGACGAGTCATTGGCCACGAAACCCAAAACATATGGTAGCTAAACCTGTTTTTATCAATGTGATCTTACACTTTCCTCTTAATCCATGTAGCGTGAGAAACAGCAAGTAATACTTGTGAGCAGAGGCTCAGCTGCCTGAGGTGTGTTTGCTGTGAGCACATTCCCCTCTCTGCCAGAGCTTGCTGCTCCCAGAGAGTTGTCAGGACAGTGTGTGTGCTCCCCTCAGCCATTTGTGAAGTTCATAGCTTGGCTTAAAGCTGCCAGGGAAGGTAGGGCTCAGCTAAGCCAATCCAAGCTGCTGGATTTTTGTGTTGGAGCTACCCCCACAAATGCAGGTGTTTGTATCAGAGGCAATCAGGGGCCATGGCCTCCTGCAGAGGAGCAGAATTGATAGATGGGGTTGTCTTAATCAACTAGCTAGATCTGCTGGATCATTTAGCTGTACTGTATAAGAGGACCAAAAAACTGTTTAAATGGGTTCCATAACACCACAATTTGCAGTTGTGCAGATCAATTTTGTGGCATAATCAGCGACCTTGTCTCACTTGCATTGACCTTCTTTTCTTCAGAGGAGTGTTGAGTGCGTATTGTGTCTGATTGCTGTACTGTGTATACCACAATTGCAAGATTGACTTGCCTTATCCATTCTTGGATCATGTAAAAGGGTTTTTCTGGATTGCTTAAAAGATGGAATACAAAGAGCAGGGCTGAGCTTAGGACTGCACAGAGGTTTTTGCATTGTTGGGTATTATAATTGGAAAACAACTTGGCAAATGGAAATACATCACAATTATTGTAATATGCAGCTTTGAGATCAAAATAAATTAAGACTCAACACTTGTAATTTTCAGGACAGAATTTATTTCCAAGCTCACCTTGCTGAAAGAGCAGTGGCAGAATGTTATCCGGATGGTTCAGCAGAGGAAGAAAGATATTGATGCACTCGTGAGCCAGTGGCAGCTCTTCAGGAGTTCCCTTCAGAGTCTCAACAGATTCCTTGATGATACCAACAGCTTCCTCACGGCTGTGAAGAGCCAGGACTGTTATAGCCTTTACCAGCTTAGAAATGTAATTCATGATTTCAAGGTACTGTATTTATTTCTCATGCATCTAAAATAGATGCATTTTTATCCCAGCCTGAAACAACTTTTGCCCAGTAATGTAAAAAGCTTTAAAATCACATGCCTTTTTTGGGGAAAAATGGTTGCTGACACTTTTTCTTAAAGCTGAGCATAGTTGAGAAAATACTGACATGGTGAAGGGCTCATTATACTAGGAAACTTCTTGGTCAGCATTGACATTTAGTAGCCTTGTATGCTGAAAGTCTTACCGATATGGAAAGGGAAATCCAGAGTGCCAGAAGATTAGACAGACCCTGGTCAGTAGGTGACCTCTAGGTCTGTGTATATCTTACTGACATGGCTGCTGAATTCAGGCCCTTTAGTTTGCCTGAAGGAAAAAGGCACATATGAGGCAGGACAGGCCCTGTAGGTCCTGTGTGTGCAGGGATGGGCAGGAGATGCCAGGAGCAGAGGATAAAGCACTTGCACCTCTTTGTTTTATAGGAAAGTAAAAACAAGCAGTGGTTGCTCAAGGTTTCTTAAGGCAATCCAAAACCTTTCAAAAACGTATTACTAAATGCCATTTGCACAGTTCCAGGTTTATATTGTGTACCCACACACCTAATGTTGATGGATTAACACATTATCAGTATTCCATTTGGTGCTTGCCTTGTTTATTTCATCTTTATTTTTACCTGCTGTATACAGATGATTTCCAGTAGATTTTACAAGTTAATGCTCATGCTTTTCCTTAGTGAGAAAAGCCAGGAAGTCTCCTCCCTCCTACTCTAAATTGCCCTTTCCCTCCTGCTGCTGTTCTGCAGAAAGAAACAATGATCATATCTCCTTGTGTTACCAATTGTTTAGAGGCAAATTTGTTATAGGCAAATTATTATTATTGCTGTCTTGCTTCACTTGGATATGACATGATTAACAGAGCTGTTATCTCTGAAAAAATTTATCTAAGTTGTTGATGGTAGAGGTGCTAACAGACCTTACACTGGCTTTTTGTTCTGAGTAACTCATACAACTGAATTTCTATCTTTTTGTAACTGCTACACTTTTACCCTATAGATTCAGTCTGTGAAAAGCTATTGTAGAGTTTTATAAATCAAAATATCAGAGAGGGTATGAGTTTGCTGAAACTAAACAAGCAGGTAGGAGAAGATCTATTCACTACTCTCATGAATATGAACAAAGTAGTACCTTGAAACTCCTTCTGTGTGAGGCATCTTCCCAAGTGAAATATCAAGAACTCACTCCTGCAACTTCCAAAGAACAGCTTAGAAACTTTTTTTTTTTTTTCTTTTTAAGAGTAAGACAGTGATTCTTCAGAGGTGGCAGGCCATGTACACCTTAGTCCTCGACGTTGGGGAGAAGCTGCGCGCTGTCTCCAGTCCCGAGACCAGCGCTGCTCTCCAGGAGGAGCTCAGCCAGTTGCAGCAGAGTTGGGGGAAAACCCAGGCCCTGCTGGACAAGAAGATGATGCAGTTCAGCGGCACCCTACAGGTACATGATGCCCTCCCCATCCACTCCTCTGGTGTTGGGCCTCGAGAGCTTTCCTGCCCAACCATCTCCAGGGCTGAGCTTTGCAGGAGCAAGGCACATGCTCAGCTGCTGCTCACCCAGAGGGGCTCTGAGGGAAGTGCCTGTCTGTGTCATTAGAGCCTGTGGGAAGCCAAAACTGTGGTCTCCTGATTCTCCAAAGAAAATTGAGTTGGAATCCATTTGTTGCTACAATGGATGTTCCTGCTCTGATTGTTCTCATGATCACCATAGCCTGGAGCTTAGTTCCTGCTTTGAGCTGTGAAGCCTGAGCTAAAATTAGCTTAGAGAGAGTTAATGTGACTTGCTGCTCTCATGTTGCACCTCTAAACAGAAGGGTCAGCCATATTTATCTCCTTAGAGCAATGAATTTGCTTTCATGATTAGGTAGCACATAGGTAGGTCTGAAAATTGAATACTGTCATTGATACAATCCCCAGTCCAAAAACTCTGCTTGGGTTGAACAAAACAAAATGAGCAGAAATGCTCTGTAAGGCAAGCCTTAAATACCAGAGCCTTCAAGTTCTGTAAATCCAAGCACCAAATCCTTGTGGGTGGTACTATGTATCGAGAAAGAAAATTCAAAAAAAATAGAGCACATGATTCATTACTTCAGTGTTGAAGATGCTATTTTGTAACATATCCACGAGGTGCAATATGTCATGATGGAGTATCCTCACTCTTTATACTTCCCTGGGTCTCCTTGAGCAGACTTGTGACCGCTTTGAAAAGCAAACCAAGGAATTGGAAAGCAGACTGCGAGAGCTAAAGGAGAAAGTAAAAGATCCACTCCCTGTAGAACACGAAGAGCTACACAAAGCCAAGGAACACATGAAGGTATGAACAGCCATATTGTATTTAAATAGATAGTCTCTGCACACCACCTGCTCCCTGTAAAATCAGTTTTCCCTCTTACCTGATCTTCAGTGACACTGAATTTCTATCTTTTACACCATCCTGTTTGCTGCCAATCTGCTAAGTCCAGCTGACCAAGAAGATAACAAGGAGGAGGAGGAGTAGTAGTAGTGTTTGGAAATTTTTTTCCTGCTTCTGCTCCCTTTACAGTCTGAATTTATAAAATAAATAGTTTCTTAAAAGGGGAAAAACTTCCTTGTCTTAGCTCAACTGGCTGCCATCCCTATGACTGAATCTTCCTTTTTGTTTTCCAATCCATTTTGGACAGGGAGCTCCTCAGGCAAGAGACCTTGTAAGTCTGCAAAGCACCACATATACCTTCAGGATCTGGGAATAATTACAGAGAAGGAAAATTAAGAGTAAGGGAGTGGCAAAATCCCTTGCAGCCCATAGTGCACCATGAAAGTTAAATGGAGTGAAAAGCTTTTCCAAGGGATAGGAGACATTTGTCTGGACTGGTCAGTCTTTCATCATCCTTTTATGAAGTGAATTGTTGACCTATGTAGTGGGAACAAATAAGCTTATTAATGAGCCAAGGCTTTGAACTCATTATCAGCTGTCTGAAATCTTCTTTGTGAGTGCTGGCTGCCTTTCCCACGGCAGCCCTGAATTATCTGTGAGATGGCAGCACACAGCTCCTGCCTCTCGTTCCAGTAAGAGAAATTCAGCCACAGAGGCATCAGGGTCAGACAGTGCCAGTGCAGATGCTGCTCTCAGGTGTCACGGTTGAATAAAATAAAGGACCAAAATGGCATGGTGGAGAAGGGATCCCCTTTCCTCTCCCTGCTTTTCACTTTTATATGGAATAAAGCTATTTTTCTGTCAGTCCTGGACCTTATATGAGGCGAGAAAAGTCCCATGAAATTCCACGGCTCCATTAATGCAGGGATTTGCTCCTTTGCTAGGATATATAAATACATGTGTGCACATTTGTAGGGAGTAATTGTGAGCTCAGGTAAATTTTAGTCTCAGGTTTGTTTGGTTGGTTTTTTTCTCTAGTGTTGAAGCTGGATCCAAGACCTGTGAAAATCCTCACAGGGCTTAGAGCCAGCACACTTCTGATATAACCACTCACAGGGTTTTTTCCCTTTAAAATGAGACAAATTGGATTCCTCTGCAAGAGGTTTTTTTTATTAGATGAGCCAGTGACACTTCCCAACAGCCTCTTAGCAAATTGGCACCTAGGACCTTGTGTGTTGAGTCTCGTGTTTCCCAGCTGCTGGCAGTGGTGCCTCTGCTTTCTAGGTGACAGTTTTAACACTGTTAAGGAAAATGTGTAACTTCATTATAAAGAGCAAGGGAAGTTGGAGGAGCAAAACAGGAGAGACAGCATGTCTGTGTGAAGGAGCAGTTTAAAAGCTCCACATTCCTTACAAATCTGAGGCAGTGCCTGTGAAATCATTCATTAGGGAAGGGAACTGATTTTATTTTTTTTAGCATTTAAATAAATAACCTGAATTTGGAGCAAATGCAGGTGGAAAGCGACTTGCCTAAAATAATTATAATAGAAACAAACAAAAAAAAAAAGAAACCCCGAAGAAGTGGGCATGTTTCAGCCTGGGTGTGAGATGCCAAAGGCTGCCCTGGAGCGTGGGGAGTTGCAGGGGCCAGGCTGGGCTCCGGCGCTTTTGGATGCAGCGGTGGTACCAGTGGATCAGCTGGAGCACATCCCGGGGCTCCGGTGGGCTCAGGGAGACCCCCACCAGCCCCAGCCCCGTTGGAGAGCCCAGCACAGGCAGCTGCACATTCCCTGCACTCCTCCCCCACAGGCCAGGCAAGGGATTAGCGAGCAGGTTTGGAAAGCCGAGGAGCTTAGTGCCAAGGCTTGTGCTGGTGCGTTTCCATGCAGGAGCTGGAGCAGTCGCTGGCAGACTGGGCCCACGACATGAAGGAGCTGCAGGCCATGAAGGCGGAGCTGGCACACCTCATCCTCACCGAGGACATGATGGTGCTCAAGGAGCAAGTGGAACATTTGCACAGGCAGTGGGAAGAGCTCTGCTTGCGGGTGAGTCTTCACCTCCTCTGGGGGTTTACAGCGCGATGTGTGTCCATGGCGCCTGGCAGGAAAGGGGAGAGCGGGTCAGCAGATGGGGTTTCCCTTGGGTTTGGCTCACTCTTGCAGTTTTGGGTGGGAAAAGGGCTTCTCCTGGTGCAGCTGACCCGGGCTGGAGTTTGCCCTTTGTGTCCTGGCCACAGCCTGCTGAGATTTTTGTTGCAAACCCTTTGTAACTAGTGAGTCCCGAACTCCACAGAGCCCAGATGCAGCTGTTTACTGGAGTAGGTGCCTTTGTTCTGGGCTGCCAAAGGGAGGGAGGGAGGGCTGGGGGGAGGGATGAGCACAGGAATTGCCTGAGGGCATGGAGCAGGGGAAGGAAGGGGGAAGTGAAAACAAAATGCCAGGAGACTTGATAAAGAAAACTTAAATGTGTTGAAATAATGACTCCCTGGGTTTAAATCCATTAAGAACAGACTTGTCTTTTCTGTAGCAGTAAAATACTGTGAAATATTTGCATTCTTTGTGGCTTGTTGCTGTATTACACCTTATTTAGTGTTGCGTGTAAAATTGCTGGAGAGCATTTACAACAAAGTCACATGGACTTGATTCATTAGGTTATTATGCAGTTTGAATGTGTTTAGTTTGCCCTCTTAACAGGATTGGAAGAAGTAAAATAATTTGGGGTCTTACTTTACTCTGGGTTGCGCTACACACCAGCAAGCTAAACTCTTGCCTCTCTTTACTCTCAATAGCTTTTATTTTACAGTTTGTAAAGAAGTATCAAAGCAAGTTAGTCTTCTGTTTCTAACTCTTACTCAGGCAAAGGTAAAGCAATCTTGGTGGGGCTATTGCCAGAGTAATGAACAGCTGTGCTTATTTCACAAACTGTGCTGTGATGAAATAGTTATTTGGGTTAATTTTTTGCATTGCAATGAGAAAGAAGAATTGAGTATCTTTATCTTAAACACGGCGGTTAGTCTACAACCAGTATTTTCTCTGTTATTGCTTCTGAACTCTGAAAATAAATCCTCCCCCTTCCTGAGAAATAAGGGCCGTTATTTTTAAATCAAAATGCCTGAACCATTTTCCTAATGGGAATCTGTAGTTAAGCCTATAAATGCAAGAACTTTTATGTTTTTTATTTTTTGGTGAGCTGCTGAAGCCTGCTGTCCCCACTGTGGTGAATAGCGCTGAAAATTAAGCTATTTTTTTTTATGTACCTCACTTTAGTCTATCCAAGTAGTAATTTCCTGCAGTAATTTAAGTTCAGATTTTATTCGAAATTTCCATTTTAATTTCCTGAGGGAACAATGTTTAGCTCACCCCGTCTTGGAGAGAGGAAAGAGGTGACATTAATGTGACTGTGTTAAACACACAGAATCTGTAGTGGGAGGAATCTGTTCGGGGCTGTAGTGGAGGGAGGCACTGAAATGTTTGCACAGCCCTGATGAGCCTCCGGAGAGCCGGCACTGATGCTCAGCGCTGGACACCAGGGCAGGAGAGCAGACTTTGGCGGCTCTGCTGTTAGCACAACTGCTTTGTTTTGGCTTACAAACGAGAGTCAAGATGTATTGCGTGAAGAAAAGTCTGCAGAATAAATGCAGAGAGGTGAAAGAGCGACGCGGCCGCAGCTGTCACCGCCGCGGCAGCGGGACAGCCAGATGCCTGTGCTCGGCTGGGCAGGGACACAACACGCGGAGGGAGCAGATGCACTCGAGGGATTAGCGTTTGCAGAGCTGCCCTTGCAAGGTGCATGTAGGTCACAGATTTAACTATTCACATCGGCGAGCAGAGCATCCCATCCTGATACACGTCAGAGTACCGGTTGGGCCTGGGCCTTGATGTTCTTTTAGCCTCCCTTGGGAACGCACATCATGCTGTGGATGCAAAATGGAGGTGGTACCAGGGCAGCTGGTCCCAGGAGAAAGTGCTCAAAGCAGTGGATTGAAGGGCTCATGTTCCTAGAAGCTTGTCTGGGATTTTTTGGGTCATTCCTGTTTTACCCCCAGTCTGTATTGCTTAGGCAGCTAAAAGGTGCTTCATGTTCTCAAAATCCTGCCTTGCCCCTGTGCTTAGCCGGCAAAAATGGAGTCGGGATCATGTCAAGATTTAGTGATGTCTTTACACACGTGCACAGTCTGTTCTTACACCGACCAAGTTAACTCTCATCTCCACACGAGATGTTGCAAGTCATAGAGGGAGGATGAGGGGTTTACCCTTCATACCTCTGAGGCTGACAGTACAAGGGAGCATGCCAGAGCAGAGACTCCCTTGGAGAATTTCTGAGGTCCCTGGCATCTCCAGACTTCTTCTGATGGAGAACTTTGGAGACTGTTTCCCTGTGTCCCAAGACAGTGCTTTCAACCTCATCTCTTTGCTTAGATCATCATGAAGGATTCGGAAATCACTTCCACCTCTCCATCCCCTCCTTAAGAAAAGTTAGAATTTAAAGGACAAAAGCAGTATGTTGGGAGATGGCTTGCTGCCTTCTCTTTTGATCCTGCTGTTACATGGAGCTGGTCTTGCTTCCACACTGAACACTTTAACTTCCCTCTGGAGTACAAAATAGTGTTAGAGATTACTCTGTAAGAATCAATAATGGAATTTTGAGGAGTCATGCTGTACAAGGTGCATGTGAGATGTGAAGAGAGAGTGTTTCCTGCCATGGGGTGATATTTAGAGTGGCCATTCGCAGCCAAGACAAGCAAAATGTGATGTTCAGTCCTTAGACAAAGTTTATTGGTGAGGGTGAGGGGTTGTTTCTCTTGTTTCAGTAGAACCTGTACTTTTTTCCCTTCCTTTGTTCCATATATCTTAGTATGGGAATCCACAGAAGTAGATAAGTGAATACAAATGCATATTTAAGATCCCTAGGCTAGAAACAGGCACTATTAGCTAGAATGAGAGTGACCCTGCTTCTTTCTGAGATGCTGGAGCAGTGGTAATAGCTCTGCTGGTTCAGGCAGTATCAGACCTTAATTTCTCTGTCTAGACAATTCGTTTATCAGTCCTGACAAATGTAATTTTGATGGGGGGGGAAAAATCCGTAGTTTTCAATGAAAAGGATAGATTCTTGATGCTAATTTTTTTGGAAGTTCTCCAAGAACTGGTGAGCAAGTGGAAAGGAAAGAGGGAGGCTTTTATAGAGATAAAATGATTGCAGTCAGGAGTTGCGAAGTTTCTCTTGCAGTGGCAGAAAAACAAGAACTTACCAGGGTACTATTTCTCTTGTGTTATAAACAAGACCATACTAAACAGTATGTAGTAATTAAATATTTTATATTCCTTCTTTGTTTGGCATTTTCAGGTTTTCACCGAGTAACATTTTAAATTATTATATAAGCACATTATTTATAAAACTGTCACTCAGTTTAATTCTTCTGAGGGAGAGAATCTGGTATTTGCTTGTCAACTTTTTGCCCTGCTATCCAAAATAAGATGTAATAACAGCCTGCTTGCTGGCTTTGAAAAGAAAAATAGAGATACTTGATAACTGCTCCTGCAAAATGGATTATGATCAAATGCAGTCTAGAAATTAGAAGGCTCATAATTGCTGGTTTCCTTCCTGAGAAGGCTGTCGCTGGAAGTTAATATGTGTGCTTTTCCATAGGTGTCTCTGCGGAAGCAGGAGATCGAGGACCGGCTCAATGCCTGGATCGTGTTCAATGAAAAGAACAAGGAGCTGTGCTCCTGGCTGGTGCAAATGGAAAGCAAAGTGTTGCAGACTGCAGATGTTAGCATTGAAGACATGATAGACAAATTGCAGAAGGTGAGTAGCAGTGCCACTTTTCTTCAATTGCATTTCTGGTAGCTCTTTACAGAGACACCATTCCTCATGTACTCTTTGCTTCTTAGGAGTGATACGTGGTTTAAAACCAAGAGGTATGGGCTCTTGTGAGAGGATGAGCTTTTCTAGCATCATCTCTTATCTTCTTGATGTTCAGACTTGGAGCATAATGCAAACAGAAATGCCAGAAAGGCATGGGGTGAGAGCTGTGTGAGCTGCAGTAGTGGGGGTCTGCATTGTTGGGGTTTTGGGGCACATGTGCACACACAGCACTGCTCAGAGCTTTCCCTGCTGGGGATCAGTGGTGTCCTGGGAGTAGCTCACTGCTCTCACCACCTCTGTCATCTACACAACTGGTAGAGGGCAAAGAAGATTGAAGGACAGGGGTAGGTCTTATGCCAGGCGAACAGAAAGTTTCCACAGCCAAAAATAAAACTTAATTTTGCCTCTTCCCCGTGGTAGTTAGTGCCTTGTAATACTTTTGTATTAGCTTGGTTTTAAAAAGGACCATTATTTTTCTGCTGTGTTCCTCCCCATGGCTAAAAGGTCTCAATATCTAGTTCTAGATCTATCTCCTCTGCATAAGACTACCAGCAAAATAAAGCCATTCTAGACTTGAATTTGGGTTCCTTTGAGGTAACTTCATTGAAAAATTACTTCAAATCTGGAAAACAGATAAAATTAGAACATTCAGTTGCTATTTTTAGAAGTACTTACTCCTGGTGCTTGCAAGTCTTTAAGCTGCTTATTTTTTCATAGTGGCATCAGTGTGAGAGGGCTTCTTCATTGAGATTTTCTTCTGTTAAGTGAAAGAGTTGTTACATCCTAATGTAGAAACCCCAAACAAACCTGACTTCACATCACACCTGTGGGAAAAGAAACATAGTTTCGTTTTGGTTTTACTGTTTTGTTTTGCCCTGTAATTACGCAATGTTTGTGTATATTTATCAGGACTGCATGGAAGAAATAAACCTGTTCAGTGAAAATAAGCTTCACTTGAAGCAAATGGGCGATCAGCTAATCAAGGCTAGCAACAAGAGCAGAGTTGCAGAAATAGATGACAAACTTAACAAAATCAATGATCGCTGGCAGCACCTCTTTGATGTCATTGGGGCACGGTAAGAAAATGATTTTCAATGTTTTCTATGAGATAAAAGTCAGGGGCTTGTGTCCTTGACCATCAAAAACAGACTGACGTGATTTTTCAGTTCTGTTGAAATTTATTATTGAGAGTCAAGCTGCAGTGAATGCTTTTTTTGTAATGACTTGTTGCTGTATTATGACACCAGATGTCTTAATTTATTTAATGGTAGAGGGCAGGGTGTAAGAATTCATATAAAATACAATTTTAATGATGCGAGCTTTGTAAAAGGAAGAGTCACAATTATCTCTCCGTTGCATGTGTTGAATTGCAAGTTGATTTTTAAGACAGTCTGGTAGGTGTTCATTTGGGCTTTTTAGGAGAGCCTCCTGTTTTAACAAAAACCTCTGTTTGACCCTATGTCCAAAAGCACAGAATTTAGGAACAGATTCTATTCTGTCTCTGTAGACAAGTCAGATTTGTAAAATAATAATGTTCCTTTACATTCGAAAGTGTATGAAATTTTATTTAATATCAGTGCTGTTTCTTTACTCAGTCTCTCTCCTAAACAAAACTGAAAGACCATATGATTTTTTTTTAAATTTAGTATCTTTTGTATGATGGTGAAATGGAAAATACTATCAGTTGAAATTAAAACAAAAACCTGCATAGTCTAGGCAACGACCACTTCTTAAAGGATTAAACATCTTTATTATACTTGACAGAGTTAAGAACATCATGATCATTTTAGTATTAGCCTTACTGAGACGATCCCATTTCATTATTATCTCTGAGTTTCTACCACAGCTTGGCAGGAGGAGGATGCTGGGCTAGTCTCACCCCCTGCTGAGTTTATTAGTAATCCAGAAATAATAAGGCTAACACCAAATTAGTATTGGTCTAAACTTTTCTCCCAAGGTTTTGTTTTGCTAGTAATCCCCCTCTGTGGGCCCTCAGAAGCTCTGTTGCTGGGTTTGGGACAGATAAGGCAGGTGGTTGTGCTGTGACAATGTAGTGCTAAGTGTGCTGGGCCTTAATCAAGAATGAGATCTGAATTAATGCTGGCACATGAGCCATGAATGATTGAGCACAAGGTGCCTTCTTAAGGTCCTACATTTTGCAGATAGTCTTGCAGTGGTTGTTTCAAGGTGTCTCTGTGTTTGATCCAGTGCAGGAAAGGAAGCTTCACTTTTATAACAGCACTTTTCCCATTCTCGTCTGATGGTAATGTGTCACTTTTAAAGCACTTTTATGATCATTGGTGTTCTGCTGTGTGTTAGTTTTGAATTGTAGCAATTTTAAAATGCAGGTTAAAACTGAGGTAAACATGGCACATTTCTACCATTCTTTAGGAAAATATTCCAAAGAACTGGTGGAGTATTTAGAGAGATTTGGACGTCTTATTCCAGCACTCTGTGGCAACAGAGCACTTGTTTGTCTACCTGGGATGTCTTAAATCTTTACCTTCAGACAAGTGTACAGTGGTGCTTTGAGGTACATTAGTGTGGATTTGCCTAGAGCATCAACAAGGCTGCCAGTATTTGATGTCTAAGTGGATATTGCAACTACTGGAGGACTGGTGTTATGCTTTATGATTGTCCCTGTGTTCTTGATCCCAAAATGTCTGTCATATGCCAGCTTCTATTTGCGATTTCCACCAATTTTCTGCTCAGCAGCAGGGTAATGAATTGAAAGAACCTGGCAAAATGTGATTCTAAGCAGCTCCCTCGGTGGTCCAAGATTATCAGGCAGCCCCGTGGGCTTTTCTGGTCCTCTTGGACTTAGTACTAGCGGAGGTTCAGTGTATGGCAGCATTTTGCAGCCTGAGTGCACATCTCCTCCCTCGCCTAATCCTCCTTGCTTGGGCTTGGCTCCCAGCTCAGTGGTTCTCAGCTGCTCAGTCATAAATTACCACCAGACCTGTGAGCATGGATTGGGATGCCCTGTGCTGATAGACTGTCTCCTTCCTTTCCAGTAAAAAAACACAGTATTTATGCTGTGTTGAAAGAGCACGTGTAAAGAGAGTGGTGGCAGAATATTTTGGCCCTGCTGGATTGAGCCCTCACAATCCAGACGCCCTCTCACGATCCCAAACATCTGCCATCACCAGTTCCATTCAATAGATAGGAGGGTGGGTTGGCTCCAGGGAGCCCTTAGGGAATGGTACAGGGGCTGTACACCCACTGTGGTCCTTTGGAAGAGAAACCGTGGCACTGCACGACTGCTGCCATGTCAACACACCTGTGCAAGGCCCTTTTCTTTGGCACTGATGTCTTGGGAAAGAGAAGAGGAATGGAGCAGATGCCTCAGGGCATGAGTGCCAGAGGGCCTTGGAGGGTTTGAGGGTAGGGGAATTCTGCCTGGAGAGATGTGATAAATTTGACTGTGGTGAGGAGAAAATCTTATCTTTCTCCTGAAGTAATTAAATTAGAAGGTGGATTTGCTCCTATCTTTTCAGATCAGTAGCTGTGGCAAGTATATTGAAGTGTAAATTTTCTGAGTTTTTGGGTGCCAAATCTGCGACCACTTGAAACTTTTTTTTTTTTTGACAAGTATTACAATTTCATCAGTTTCTGTTAAACACACAGTGAGCTGCTGCCTTTATTCGTACTTGTGGGTGTACCACAGCCCACTGCACCTTGGCCCTCAGTGGCTCACCCACCATCACAGGGACAAGGACCAAATCATGCTATGTCTTCATAGCAGGCCAAGATTTGGGCAGGAAGTGAACTACAGAGCCATCAAGTAGGGGGAGAAAATGTATATTGAATAGCTGTGTGTTCAAAGCCAGTTCTTCATTTTGGGCACTGAATCGTTCTTGTAGAAAGGCACTTTTTGATCCTGTGGTTCAAGAGTATGAAATAACCTGTATCCACAAAGGAATCTGATTCAGGTTGGATTCGACTCTGTGGTTGCTAATACTCCATGGCTGACCCTGCAACCTGAGTAGCGTTTTACCTTTTCTGTAGTGCAGTGTATGGCTGTGTGATACCAACACGAAACCAAAGGAGCCTGGGGGCAGTGTATCAATGCAGAGCATTCCTCCTGATAGCTTATTTCACCTTCTAAAACCAATAAACGTCCTGGGACAGATGGACAAATTAGGTGAGCTCCCCATTTAGTCCTTGAAGTGATTCTCTTAGTTCATGGTGACAAGCTTAGATTTGCCATATGGCTGCACTTGCAGGACTTAACACTTCCATTGTGTGCCTGTGCTTGGCTTGTGCAGTGACAAAAGCTTTGCCATGTGTGTTGCACCGAGCCACGCTCTGGCTGCAAACTTGGAAAAGTCTCAAAATGTTAATGTTCATGGGATAAAGTAACCATCAGGGCATTAGCATGCTTGGAAAGGAGAACAAATGAATTCCTGTTCAACTCAGAAGATACTCTTACTAGGGAAGTTTCTCCTGCCAAAGTCGTAGTTGATGGATGGGGAATGCAAACATACTAACAGGCAGAAAGGGAGCCTTGTGCTGACTGTAGAAACGGACACAGAAAAGCTCTTGCTTTTGTTGCTGAAGCAGTAGGAGAAGGAGTTCCCGCACATGGGTGGTAGACAAGCAAACACCTGCAGTTTGGTCTCTGTAGTAGCTGATGTTGCATTTCTGTACCTCTGGGCATCCTGCATCTCTTGCCACTGCTGCTAAGCTGTGGACGGGGGATGCCGTTTCTCAGCTGCTCTGGCTGGGGGCACACTGTGATGTGTTTTCTTACTTAGTGGGTCTGGTCCTTGTTTTCAGCTTCATGGAGAAAGGCAAAGTTTTGACATATGTAGCAGGAATGGGTTCAAATGACTGCGACCTTTTATGCAGGCATGAAAATGCAGGGAAGCTAGAAAGGTCAAATGTGCCTTCTCATTCTTTTAAATGGGAATCCTTGGCAACTGGGTGTTTTGCCTGTGTTTGCAAGCTGCCAGCTGTCATTGCAGCGTCCAGGAATCTTAAACTGCCACAACCGAAGTCAGCCCTTCCTTCCCACATTGAACTTTGGAAAATCTAGGTGTTTTGAGATGGTTTCCTGCATACCCTGGGGGGCTGAAATTCCCAAACATCCTGAAGCTTCTCAGTTTGCACTCAGTTGAAGCACTCCAGTGACGTCACTTTGTGCTGTGCTGGGTGTTCACGGAGGCTTTTCTGGGGAGATCCAGTGAGCCACTGCTCTGTGATTCCCTCTCCTCCCTGCACCCTCACTGTGGCTGGGTTGTCCCAAAAGCTGCTCAGGCAGCAGCGGGCCTGGCAGGTTTGGGGACTGAGTTCAAACCACCCCTCAGCTGGTCTCTATTTTCCACAGCCTTGCTTACCCTTTGGCAGGACAGACTATCAGGCACCACATGTTGCTGTGCTGTCACAGCCCACAGTCAGTGTGGGTGCACTCCAGGTTCAAAGGTCTCTGAATTGCTGCGGATCAATATTGCAATAATGCAAGGGAAGCAAAATATACTGCAGAGAGGCCCCCATGTAAATGATAACAGCAATGTCCAGCAGAATCCGACTGGTTTGTGTCAGTACCAGTGTAAAATCTCAGTCTTGTATTTATTTTGGTAAAAAAAACCCCTGGATAATTTAAATCTCCCTCACAAAGTGCCTGCTTTCTTTCCGTGTTCCCTCTGTCCTTTGAGGATTACGCTTTGCTTTGGTGCAGAGGCTGTGACAGAATTCATTATTGTATCCGCCGTGATGGTTGGGCTTATTTTGGTTATGCAATGTGTGCCGGGAGCAGGGGGAGCTGGCAGTGCAGCGAGAGTCCTTGTTTCCTGCGCGCTGTTGCCATACCCAATGTCTGCCTGTAAAGCTGGGGGAATTATTTCCCCATTTTCTCAGACCTGCCATTTCAAATATGGTTTTGAACCACCCTGGACCATGATGTTAAAACCATGGAGGTGACTGGGCATGACTTAGCTATGCAAATGTCCAAAGCCCTCTCCCTCCATGCCCTATCTTCCCCGGCACTGTGTGTCCTACCGTGAGAGCGACCAGCAAGCCAGTACAGGTCTGCAGGAGATTATCTGAATACTGAAAAACCTTTGATTTCAAAATCATTCTTTGCATTTTTTGTGGGATTATCCTAACTTCTTTATTTTTTTCCTGATATTGGCTGGACGGGGAGTGACTTGTAATCCAAGGTTCTCCGACTTCCGCCTTTTTTTTTCTCACCCTGTGATCTCTGGCAGTCATAACACAGAGAAAACATGACAACGTGTTTTTCCACAAACGAATGATATCATAAATGAAGATTAGGGGTTATTTTGTCCTCCGGCATAACAGGCTATTTGCACTGGAGGCCTTCTGCCTGGTCTGGAAGGTTAAAGAGAGGACAGGTTAGTGTGTGGGAGATTTAATTCGTGCTTAAATACCTGGGATATATGGTAAAGGCGAGAGGGCAGAATGCAGGGGAAGTAAGGATACATCTTTGTGCGTGGTGCCTGTGCGTGGATGTACGTCCTCTCGTTTTTTTGGGTTTGCTTCAAATTGACTCTGCTGTAAATCATCCGGGGCTGAGGCTCCAGTCCCTCTTTTGCACAAGAAATGAGCACTGCATCCACCTTTCTCGGTGCCGAAGGCTCCAGCTTGCAACCTTTTTGTCGCCAGCCGCAGGCAGCCGCCCGGCATGCGCTTCCTCATGTGCTAATTCTCTTGTGTCAGAATAAAGCTCTTGTGGTTTTGTTCTGAGGAGGGATGCGGCCGTTCGCCAGGTAAAAAAAAATACCAAGGCAAAACGTAGGGGTTAAAATGGGGGGGCGCGGGGGAGAGAGCTACGGTGTCTCCCCAGCTCGGGGTCGGGGAGGAGGAGGAGGAGGAGGGCGAGTCTCCCCCCGCCACGCGGGATGCTAAAGCGGCGGATAAATAGGGCATCTGTGGAGGAGGGGTTTCCTCTTCCATGCCTGCCTGGTCGCACAGACGGTCCCCCTTGCAGCTTGGGATTTGCAAGCTGAGGAATGGTTTTTTCGTGCGAACAGTAAGTGCGGTGTTGGTGAGCGGTGCGGGTGCGGTGGGTTCTGTGGGAGCAGCGGGACCCGCCGGCCCCGGGCGGCCGCGGCGGCGGGGGGAAGCGATGCGATGCGCCAGTGGCTCCCTGCAGTTCTCCCTGGACAAGTGGATAAGTGGGAGATGGCGGCGTGTAAGCAGCAGGAATAGCACTAAGGAGCCTCTCGCTTACAGTCAGCCGTGTTTGGGGGTTGGCACCCAAGGCGGTGGAGATCTGTGACAACAACCTTTGGACTCGCCGGCGGGTGACGCGAGAAAAGCCTCCTCCGGCTTCACCCGCTGCTCGCTCCCTGTGCGCACACAGCCCACGGACACGGGGCTTCTGGCATTGTACCAGGACCGAGAAATGTCCTTGCATTTTAAAATAAGGCCTAAAATTTGCCTTAGGCGTCACCTCTCCAAATCGCGTCTTTTGTTCCTCACACGGTTAAGCTCCCCCTGCAACTCACTGAACAAAGGTTTCCTGGGTTGTGCATCTCATTTGCTTTACCGACTGGTAAACAATCCTGTCAGCTGGCAGGGCAGTTTCAGCCCCTCCTCCGAAAGGAACGTACCCAGTCTCATTTTCTGATGACATTTGTGCTTGTGAAGGAGGGTTTGGGATATATATATGTCAGAATGTTGTTCATTCCTTCAGACACTAGAATTTGAATGTTACTGTTTACCTTATTTGAGGTTGCCCCTGCCTTTTCTTGCAGCATTTTGACATCTAAGGCAATGCAGTTGGCAGGCATTTTGTATTTCTTTTTGCTTGTGTGAATAATACATTTCAATCAACCTGGAAGCTCCTTCTACTGATATATACTTCCTGAGTAGTTACTACAAATATCCTGTTTATTTCTGTGGCTGTACAATGATTCAGCCTGAGACAGCTTAATGGGTTTCTCTTGTAACCCAATGTGGGCAACTTCACTGTGAGGGTATTAAGACCCAAATCCAGTCTCTAGTCAGGTCAGTTAGTCCTTCTGTTGACTTTTGCAGCCAGCTTTTAGTTATAATCTCCCAGTTTTGTTCTTTTTCTGCCACTTCTATTTTGGTGTGAAGATTAAGACATTTAGAAACTGGCTTTGTTTGGCTTATCCCAGGCATCTTATGCATGTGTCTAAGTGCTTTTATGAATCAGGGTGTTACTTTAGTTGGGCCTGTTGTAAAGGACGAGTCTGAGTTTGTTGGTTTTTTTTTTTTTAGACTAGTGGTGATATTTATTGGATTTTTAAAATTACTACTAATTATTTTGCTTCTGGAGGCATGTTGAATGGTGGCAGGTGAACTCTCATTGGGAAGTGAACAATGGATAAGTAGGCCTTTTTACAGTAAACAGTACGTTTTCCCTATTTGACCAAATAACCTGAGAATTGAAGTTGGTAGAGGACAAAAACCATCAACAGTGGTGGCACCTTCCATCCTATGGCTAACTGGGAGGAACTGGTTTCCTCTGGTTCCTCCCACTGCACTTGAACTTTTATTGCTGTTAATTCACTGTGTGTTGGGTGATTGGTCCCCTGGACCTGGGGGGAAGCTTTTGTCCCTAAGCTTGGAGGCTTGCACTGTACACCTCCGCCCAGCTCCCAGCAGGACTGGCTTTCCTTACAAATGGTCCCTTCAGGATGCATCTCAAAACAGTTCATGAGTTTTCTGTCAGGCAAAGAGCAGGTGATGCGCAAGAGTACTTGTGGTGTGTATATGTGCATCTGAGAATGGTGGTTGCAAGTGTAAGACTTTTGTGGATGTAATTAGTCTGTTTTACTCTGAGCTTTAGCCAGAGAAATGGCAGCTCCTTGTGACTTCTGTGGAAGCTGAGGGTGCTCAAGGAGGATGCTCAAGTTTTTCATCATTTTACTTGTTGCTTCAGTGTAGAACCCTTGTGCTTTACCTTGGGCTCTGCGTGTGCTGACAAGAGCAGATCAGCCAGTGTGAACATCTGGACAAGGCTGCCCTCCCATTTACCCACTGCACTAGTGTGAACTTCTCTTGGGTTTTTATTCCTTTTTGTCTGCTTAGCTCAAGTTTGAGATTAATGACTTAGAGCATTAAGGGTGGTTACATGACTGACAAATGCCATATTCTATGCAGAATACGTAACAGATTAAATTACCTAATTACAGTGGCAATTGCTAAAAATTAAGTATAAACTTCTATTACCACAGTGATGCTGTTTGATACTGTTGCTTCTAATAACACTAGAAGATAAAGACCCACATAGTTATGGTGGTATCCATAACTTGAAATATAGAGTGGTTTCTAAGACAAAATAATATCGGAATGGTGGTGCAAAACACCACATTTGGAATCTAGAACTGTTGCTTTTTAAATTTATCAAGTGTGCTTTCAGTCATAGAGGCATTTATTTATGATCTCTTATCCCTTGGTTTTGCTTTGGACTTCCTTGGCTGTGTTTACCTGCCTATTTCCCGAGATGCAGACTGAAAAAAGATGTTTTGCAACCTGTGAATTTTTCTGTAATGCAGTTTAGGAATGGGCAGCAGGTGGATACAGGCAGAGAAAGGGGCACAGGGAAGCAGAGATGATCCTGAGCGGTACAGCAAGCTGTGGTCTCAGCAGGTCAGCTGTGGCATCAGATGCTCCCAGTGTTTGGATCTCTTGCAAGTCGCCGGAGGGACATTTCCAAAGCACTGGTGGGAAACGTCATAGATTATGCAGAGAATAAATTCCCACAGGATACAGTCAAGGACAGTGCAGCAATAAAGCCTTGTTTTCCTCCCAACTGGCCCGAAATCATGCAGAGTTAACAATGCAACAGTGTAGATGTTTGGCTCAGACTCTTTCTCCGGCCTGGCTTTTCTTGTGGCTCTTGCCATTGGTGCTCAACACTGAACTTATGTTGTCCCATCTCTCTAGGGAGAAGCGTTCCCAAGTCACTTGTCTTTGGTGGGCCACACTCCCTGAGGAGTCACAGGCCCTGCTGAGCATCATAACCATCACATCCGAATTGACTGGTGGGAGTAGGGTGAGGGAAGAATTAGTTCTCCTGGGTAAATTACTGCCAGCCCATGCTAGCACAAGAAAATGCTGCGATGACATGTTTATTGAGTACCTCTTAATAGAAGCAGAACCAGGAGCAGGAAGATTTATATGGCAGCTGTTTGCTTGGGAGCCAGATGCTGTCTGCATACAGGGTTGAACTTGGGAGCAGAGTTCTAAAAGGGCTTGTTAAGGAAAGTAAGAGCAGCTCAGTGCTTTTGTCATCTGCTGGATTCCTCTCTATCAGCTGCAGCAGTGGAAAGCACAGGCAGTGCAAAGGGGCAGAGGCAGCTGCTTTGCACTTTATACCAGTCTCAGTGGCTTTGTGGGTGGAAGGCAGGAACAAGGTGGACCACGGACTTGGGCCAAGTCCTTCAGGCTGGCTTGCAGGGTTATGTCAGTCAGACAATATTAATCTTAGTTTTTGGACAGTGCAGAGTTGCTAAATCCCTTCCAGGAGTCCTAGTGGAGGACTGTGCTCTTCTCACCCTCTTTGTAAAACAGCTGAAAGTACCGCCTGGTCCTTTTGGGACAAGAGGTAGGGGAAGGTGCTTTTCATGCTGCTAATCAGTATGAGACTCCAGATTTGCTGGCTGTCTCTGTACCTTCACAGTAACCAACAGGACTGAACAAATCCAGCAGGATCATTCCCACATCTCCTCTACAAGTGCTTTACTTTAAATCAAGTGTCTAGCTGACATATGTATCCTCTTTGATTACCTTAAGGTTGCTAATAAGATCAGTTGTTGCTTACAGAGTGGCATATTCTTTATGGGTTAGCTGCCCTGCATATCTCCTGTCATTGTATCAACAGGCAGCTGCAAAAGCTGCTCGATTACAGGCAGTTTGGACCCCTCTCATGTAAAACCTGCTAGTTTGGCAGCAGGCAGGACAGTGGGCTAGGAAACTTTCCATTTTCCTTGTAAGGGGGGGGGCAGGTCCTTTGCATGAAGCCACCCTGCAGGTGCCCTGTCAGGGCACTCCTGCCTTGGGTAATCTGTCCCTTCCTGCACTACATGAGATCACATCCCTCTGCGCTGCCCCAGACCGAACTTGCACAACACTGGTGTTGCCAAGTACATCAGAGTTCATCTCAGACTCCTCAGCACTCCCCTGCATTTTGGGACATGCAGTGATCCCCTTGTACAAGCTGCCCTTGCAGTCCCACTGCTGGTTTTGTTTAGCTGGTGACAGTTCCCAGCCACAGTGGCCAGTGAATGGGAAATGTCTCAGCCTTTTCACACTACATACTTTAACTTTTTGCACTGCACTTGACTTAAATAAAGAGGCTCATCTGGGTAGTTGATAGAGCAGGCAGTAGCTAAAGGCTTAATTTGTAAGTTTGCATTTTAAAAATCACATGCAAGGTCCAAAAATCCATCCCAAGGCAGAGGGACATAACTGGAGGTCAGAGGGAAGCAAGCAGCCAGGAGAAAAGCACAGGGAAGAGTGCTGGCTAGGAAGTGGGTTTTCCTTGGGACATGGGTGGAATGATTTCACCTGACGATAGCATCTACAGTGTTGCTGTTTATAGTACTGCAGGGTAGAGCATTGGAGTTCATGGGGAGAAACACGTGCTTTTTGGTACAGTTCGTCTATCTTGTGATCTGGATGTTTAAGACAGGTCTGGTAAAAATCAGTATCTTTTTTTTCTCCATTAACTACCAAGGTCTAGATGGCAAGTTCTGAAATAAGTCTGAAGTCGGAAGAGATAAGTGTCACTGTGGTGTTGCCTCTTTGGTAATTCTTTTGAGGAATTGCAATAAATGAGAATTTCAAGGAAAGATTTGAGAGCAGTGAGGCAGTTTAGCAGATGTTCCTCCAACACATGGAGACAAATTTTCCAAAATATAAAAGTGTACTACTTGGATAATTTGAGGGGCTGATAAGGGGGTTTGACATGGTAATATGCTGTCAAGTCTGGAAATAAAGAAAATTTTGTCTGCAGTTTGAGAGCTGTGCTACAAACAGTGTAAGAAAAGTTAATAGTCTCAATGGTTCATTGCTTGTCCACTGCTCAAGTCTCTCTACCCATTGGATATTCTCCTCTTTCAGGATGGTTTTTTAAATTCTTCACCCATCAGGAGAGTCTGGCACATCTCTGCATGTTCCAGTGTGGTGTTCAGGAGAGCTTTTTATGTTGGGGTGCTTGACGTTCTACAGTGGTTGTTGTTCAGGCCTTCTCCTCTCCTGCTATCATCCAGGGGGTAGTGAGGCACTGGAGCAGGTTGTCTGCAGAAGCTCTGGATGCCTCATCCCTGGAAGTGTTCGAGGCCAGGTTGGATGGGGCTTGGAGCAACCCGGTCTGGTGGAAGGTGTCCCTGCCCATGGCTGGGGGTTTGGAACAAGGTGATCTTTCAGGTCCTTTCCAACCTAAACCAGTCTATGATTCTATGATTTGCCCAGGGTGTTGGACTGGTGGCTGGGGCAGATCCTGCCTCTGCTGGCGGAGTGGTACCTTTTGCTGATTAGTGTGGGCCTGTTGATTGCTGAAGAAGACACTGAACATAATTCACAGCAGCAAAATCAGACCATAGGTACCCATCTTAGTTTAACCGTGGCGTGTTATGATACAAATTCCCACTTAGGCAAATGTCCAGTGCTCACTAGCAGATGAAAATTCACCCTGCTCATATAGTTTCATTAAAGCATTCACACAAGACCACCTCGCAGCTGTAGAGCTGGGACCTGCTGAGCCAATTTAGGTAGGTTTTGACTAAAACATGGCTCTGATTTCCAGGCAGCAGCTTAGTGTGACAGTAAGTGCTTCATAAAGCCGTACCTGTCACCACCTTTTGCGAACATCCTTTCCACTGATTGACGATCTTTGTAACAAAATATTCTTCCTGATTTGCTTAGGGTGAAGAAACTGAAGGAAACATTTGCTTTTATACAACTTTTGGACAAAAACATGAGTAACCTTCGCACGTGGTTGGCCCGGATTGAATCTGAGCTTTCCAAGCCTGTTGTTTATGACATCTGTGATGACCAAGAAATCCAGAAGAGACTGGCAGAACAGCAGGTGGGAAATACCAGCAGCCAGAGTAAATGAGCTAAAATGCTGCTGATTTTAAATCATCTGTTTCTTTTCTTTAGCTAGCCCTTCTAACTCTTTGCTTTTCATGGCATGTTCCTGCCAAGATGCATTACATGGAAAATTTTATTTGCTTGCAGTAATTTCAGTATTGTGTTGAACTACCCTCACTTCACCTTCCCCCCTTCACCCAAGGGAAACATGCAAAATACAAACAAAAGCATTTTAAATTTGCTCAGTTGAGTACAGCAGAGTTCCTAAGGGCTAGGCAGGGCACAGACAGTGGGCAGAATACATGAGGATGACTTAGACTGACAAGGCGTGAATGCTGCTCTCCTGCAAAGTGGCTGTGACTGATTCAAGTGTTGTGATTTGATGCATTGCCTCACTAGCTCAGTTCTCCTCCCCTCCTTGCAGACAGTAGAGCAAGCTTGGCAGAGAAGGATGCTTGAGCTTTGGAGGGTGGACTTGTGCAAACATACCTTTGGCTGAGGCCTGATCCAGTAGACAGGCCCTGAAGGTCCCTCAGGGTTGGGTGAGATGGTGCATGAATCCTGCTCAGGCAATAAGTGTGAACCAACCTCACCACCGTTGGATGAGTGGGGGTGGGCATTTATCCAAGGCAGTGGCTCTCCAGGGGGATCTTAAGAGATGAGCTGGATAGTCCTGGACTAAATTTCTCTCACCAGCAGCCAGGGAATAAAAAGGAACTTCTCCAAAGCACAGACTTGCCGGTGGAGTCAGCCTTTGCTCAGGGCTGTGCTGTAAGTCTGCCCAGGTTCAAAGTGCTCGGCTGTCATCTGGCCTTTGTGTTAAACGAGAATATTTGCCCTAAAACTAGGGATCACAAATAAATCTGTCAAGCTTGGAAGCTTTATAGTATCTGCTTTTAAGAAGACCTATTGGTATCCTTCTCATCATTCCCATCTTTTCTCTCTGGCTTTTGCTTTCGTGTCTAAGGTCCAATCCCTGAGCGACCCAGACCTGAGGGCTGTGTTGTGTCCTGGTTCATAGGGCTGTCCTTGCACTCATGTCCCACACATCACAGGAAGGCTCAGCTCCTCTGTGACAGGAGTCAAACACCAGAAGCTTTGGCCCCGTGCCTCTGATGGTTTCATCTTCATTGTGCATGATCATGTAAACAACAAGGAAATGTTTTCTACCCATCCAAGCCTTTTGCATTCTCAAAAGCGGTGATAAATTGCCAGGCAGAGCAGAGTGTTGGGCACAACGGAGTTGTGTCCAAAGTAATTTATTTTTATTATGAGCATTCAAGCTTCAGCTGGCTGTAAGAGCCATCATTTGCTGGTCAAAGCTACTTATTGCTCTGTTGTTTGGATTCTGCTTCAAACACAGACCCCTTGGGCACCTGCAGGCTCCTTCTACTGTAACTTTTTAACAGGCAGAGTATGAGAAGATTGTGCTGACTAAAAAAGACCACAGGAAAAAAAAAAGCCTTTTTTGCTCTGCATTAGAGAAACATTTATCCGAATGCGACAAGTAAAAAGATCTTTTCCCGGTTTTGTCTGAACAATTATTTCAGCAAGAGCAGAGTGATGGTGAGAAATATGCCCTACAGGCTTCTTTTATTTGACATCCATGACTGGAAAAGCGTTACCTGTTCAGTCTTGAATAATGGTATTTAAAAGTGCTATGCATCCACAGGGATGTTTTATGGCATGTTTGTTCAATTAAAGAATAAAGATTACAACGTGAGTAATAATAATTTTAAGATTGAAAAGGTTTTTCACTAATGCAGAGCTCTAGCAGTGTGTAGTTCTGTTTAAGCTCTCTGGGCAAAACACTGTGCAGAGTTGAAGGAAAAGTACCTTTTGGGGCTCACTGTATGTTCCTGGCCCCCTTATTTAGTTTGTGTTTGTCTCACTTAATACATTCAGGACATTTGGAAAACAGCAAGAATTCTGTCTGGGTTATTCCATGAACCCAGACATAACCTAAAGTAATGAGCAACATTGCCATAGTGCAATTTAGAATTAATTTCTAATCTGTGGTCAAAATTCTCATTTTTGTTAATGCATTTGTAAATCCAGTGGTATTTAATGAATTCAGAAGAGACTCTCCAGGTACGAGTAGCAGGGTAGAGCCTGCTCCCAGCTGTAGAACCTGTGTTGAAAAGACCCTGATGCATCTTCCTCAGAAAACAGCTGTGAATCCTTAATAACCTGTAAAAAATTCTGTTTAGTTCCTTCTGGCACTCTCTCGTTCCATGTAAAGATTTTCGCTTCTGTGTTCCTTAAAGCTGTTCATTACTACAAATCCCATAAGCCATTTTATGACCATTTATGGCTCAGCTCTTCCTTCAGGTACCCGTGTAACCACTGAAGATTGCCAGTGGGTGATACTCAACTCCTTGCAGCTTGTTGACTTCTGGGAATATCTTCCTTCAGCTCCTTTTGAATTTACTATAAGCTGTGTCTGCTTTTGTTTGTTTTATTCTGGGGGGTTTGGGGTTTTTTTTTTTGGGTCTAGAGCAAAACCAATTCTGCTTCATATGTTCACTGAAATCAGTAATACCATTTAGTGGTAGTTCCAGTTCACTGTTGTCAGGGAAATACTCATTTGTGTTTGTTACTCTAGTGTTATTCGAGCAAAAGTCTTTGTATCCTTCATTAGAAAGGCCAGAAATGGATTCAGAAAATAGAAATGTAGTGGACGTTGTCATTTTATTAATATTTATAGTTGGTAGCATTGTACAGAGCTGCCTTTTCAATAAGAAGTGTTTAGATGAGGCTTTTTTGCCCCCCTGTCATTCAGTTATATTGACTTTAGTAGTACTGATGGGTGCAGAATGAGAGGACAGACTTCCATGGCTCTGGAGAAGAAACCTGTAGTGTAGATTAGACATAAGGTCTTTGCCAGACCCTTTAACACAGCCTGTCAAAATAGGAGCTCTACAAGAGGGAATAAGAAAAGTAGTATAACACCAGATACTTGTGTGCTGTGTTTCGGTGTTTCATGCTAACAGTCTGTGATCATACAGTCACTAAAATACACATACTGTACTAGGAGTTCTCTGACAAGTCTTACAGTGCAGTAAGCTGATATGAGACAGTCACCTTGTGCTGTCAAAATTAATAAGAATTTATTTATGGCATATGTAAGGTGTGGATTTCGAATGCACATTGAAATTATCCAGACTGTTAATGAGAAGATGGAGTTTAGACTGAGAAACCAAATCCCTTTTTGTGTGGCAGTTGTGTCCTGTTGGCCTGTCATCTGCACAGCTCAGCCCGCCATTCTGCTTTCTGACGCTAAATAAGCTCTTCCTGACACACAAATTGCTCTTTCCCCATCCTCTAGAGCATTTTGAAAGGGTATGTCTGAAATGTAGCTGCACATTTCCTTCCACTCAAGCCGTTCTTTTGCCAATGGCAGGATCTGCAGCGGGACATAGAGCAGCACACGGCAGGTGTGGAGTCCGTGTTCAATATCTGTGAAGTCCTGCTACACGACTCAGATGCTTGTGCTAATGAGACAGAGTGTGACTCCATCCAGCAGACTACCAGGAGTTTGGACAGACGGTGGAGAAACATCTGTGCCATGTCTATGGAAAGGCGAATGAAGTAAGTCTCTTTTCCTTACCCTTCCTGAAGAACCCCGGGGCAACATTTTGAAGAAACGCCGTGGCTTTTGCCACAAGCTGAATTTTGAGAAGGGAGAAAATAATTCAGAATTAATAGCTGGCTTGTGATAAAACCTTTCCATTTTTGCACTCAGAATCGAGGAAACCTGGCGTCTGTGGCAGAGGTTTTTGGACGACTATTCTCGCTTTGAAGATTGGCTAAAATCATCTGAAATGATAGCAGCAAGGCCTAATTCTTCAGAGGTTTTGTACACGCATGCAAAGGAGGAGCTGAAGAAATTTGAGGTGAATTTCGTAACTTCCTTTTTTATGCTGAGCAGCAGGCTGAATGATCAGGCTGCTGAGTACTAAATGTCTGTTCCAAATGCCTTGGTTACTGGACAACACTAGTTTGGCATTGGTGATATAGAGAACATAAATAATGTGCCCAGTGTGCGGCTGCGAGATGTCTGACTGATGTATGTGTCTCCAGATTTTTTTTAAAATGTAGAGAATCCAATACTCTGAACTGACAAGATTCTACTTATGAGTTAAAGATTTGCTTTTTATGGGCAGGAGACATTTGTGGGTTGATACTTACATTTTTCTTCCTTTTCCTAATGAACTCAGCCTGAGCAGATGATTTAAAATACGGGTCCTCCTCTGGATATAAATTTGCAGTTGGAAGGTCTGTTTTTAAGGGGAGGGCATCGTCTCTCATGACGGATAGTATCATCCGCATCCTTTCTCTTGTCAGCAAGGGAATGAGTCCACTGCTTTGCCTTTCAGGCATTCCAGCGGCAGATCCATGAGCGCCTCACGCAGCTGGAACTGATCAATAAGCAGTACCGGCGCCTGGCCCGCGAGAACCGCACCGACTCGGCCAGCAAGCTGAAGCAGATGGTGCACGAAGGAAACCAGCGCTGGGATAATCTCCAGAAACGAGTCGCTTCCATTCTAAGGAGACTCAAGGTAACTGCACAGTGGGGCGAGAGAGTGAGGAGCACTTGCTGTAGGAATTTCTCAAGAGCAAAACATGCACCTGAGCAACTATCTTGTGTTGGTTTGTGTCTTGAGCTACCAGTGTAGGAGAGCAGCTCTGGGAAGGTCACCAAGGACATGGCATAAACCTGTCCTTGGTAGATGGGCTCTTGGTAGCTGAAGAAGAGCATAAGGATGCAAATTTGGATGATCAGTTGCCAGTCTCACTGCTCCTATCACACTTATCCTCTCATCCTTGTAATGTTCATGCGCTGGCTTCTTTCTGTAGATAGGAGGCAAAGGGACAAAAGGGCCCCAGTGCAGATATGGTTTGGACTTTGCAACTCAGCTCTACTTCATGCCAAGCTGTGATTCACCTAGAAGGTTTTAAGCATGGAGATGTGATGGAGAGGCACAGCTCCTGCTGTACTGCCTGCTTGATGAGGAGTGTTGTCCGAGGGTGTATTTGTGACACTTCGAAGAAGTATCTTGCTTGTCAGTTAAACTGATCTCTGGGCGGATGTTCTGTGGGGGAAACTTGCCACTGCCTGATCTTTAAATATAGCAGTGCTGCAAGCAACTGACAGGGAAAGCTGTTAGGTCACAAGAGTCAGTGGATGAGGCTGTGGGAGCAATGATGGCGTTTGATCTGTGCAGTTGTGAGTTGTTGTGTTTGGGATGTTGTATGATCCCCTTCCTGAACAGTAAATCCACCCAGGAGAACAGGCAAGCTCCATGTCTGTTGGCAGCTTCTGTGGGGGATGGCAGCAGGGAGAGTTCCTCCTGGCTAGCACACCAAATGGTGCATTAATTACACTGGCATAGTCATCCATGATCCAGCTTTCTCCATTGTAAAATCAGTAAAAACTGATTTTAATCTCATAGTTTTAATGACTTTAATTAGGGATGGGGTTTGCTTCCTTTGTCTTTCTCTGCTTTAAATTTAGAACAAATCAAATGTCAAGGCTGAGTCCAAATAACTGTTACACTGGTCTAATGATGTGGGAGATGGCCTACAGTGTGGAATCAAGATTGTAACTTTATAGAAGCATCTTGCACTGCTGAAGTTTTATTTCCTCTTTCATACAAATAGTTTACTAACATAGGGCACCGTTCTAGCATCACTACAGGGAGGGAACAGGTTTCATACATGGTGTGCTGCCATTTGTGCCCTGAAGGCCTTTAAGGTAAACAAGAGTTTTGAAAAAAACCACTGTTTTCATAAGGGTCCTGTGACCATCTTTTTTAGGAGCTGCAATCTTGTAACACTGGCTCTTTTCTTCCCATCCAGCACTTCACCAATCGGAGAGATGAGTTTGAGGGGACAAGGGAAAGCATCCTTGTTTGGCTCACAGAGATGGATCTCCAGCTGACAAATGTGGAGCACTTCTCCAAAAGTAACTTTGATGACAAAATGCGACAGTTAAATGTACGTATCCTTATGGAACAGTTGTTTAATGTAGTCCAGCTGATCCTGTTGGGCTGCCCTCTCTTGACAGAATCATCTCCTTTCCTGGAACTTTACAATAGCCACCAGATCTCCATAGGGCTATATTTGTTTTAAGACACCAGTAAATTGTGAAGACCTGTTGTCTGAATCAAGATTAATCTGTACAGTATTTAATTCAGATTGTGTTCAAACTCAGTTCTGTCCTGCCATTTTCTCCTGACACTCCATGTCAGTGGCAGTGGTACCTGGGCTGGAAGGCAGCAGATGCAGGTTTACAGTAAAAGCTACATTCCTAAATTCAGGTGTTTCTTTTTCTGGTGAGAATTTTTTTTGAATTGGCATCCTCTGAGCGCATTGTTGGTAGCTGGGACTTTCAACAGCAATAAGACAGCAGTAATGTACAATGATTCTAAAGAATTGGGTTGGTCTTTGCTACCTGCTCATACGCTCATTTCTCCATTCTCCCTGCACTGTTAATTGTTTCGGGATGTAAATTTAGTGTTATGTAGGATGGAGGCCCAAGCAACCAAACAGGCTTCTTTGCTACTGAGACAAAGATTGTGTGTACTGAACAGAAAAATAAACTCTGATTAGCTGCACTCTTGTGTCATGATCCTCTGCAGGCTCAGGACTCTGCAGTCAAATTCACGTACACATCAGTGGAAAATGCCATTTCATTTGGAACTGTAATTCTGCTAATAAAACAAACCTTTGGACCTTTTGATTAAAAAAATATTTGCCAAATTAAATTAGACAACAATGTCAATCTAGTCTTTCACTGCAGTGAGCCAAAAAGAGGGATAAACCTTAGGCTAGAAAGTGCTGGTGCAGAAGTAATTATTTTTCCTGTATGTTCCAAATAGGGTTTCCAGCAGGAAATAACACTGAACACCAATAAGATTGATCAGCTAATCGTTTTTGGGGAGCAGTTGATTCAGAAGAGTGAGCCTTTGGATGCTACTCTGATTGAAGATGAATTGGAAGAACTTCATCGATATTGTCAGGAGGTGTTTGGGCGAGTTGCCCGGTTCCATCAAAGACTGACCTCAAGGGATCCTGTAAGAATCAACAGTTGTTTTGATTGTTGGGACAAGATTTTGGTGTTTGAATTGTAATGCTCATTGCTTATCCCTAGCAGCTTCACTGAATGGTTTGAGCTGAAAGGGGTCAGGAGCTCCATGGTAGATGTGCCAGCTTTGTTAAATCTTCGTTGCTGTTCTTGTCTCCTCACACCTCTCCTGGTGGAACTCCATCTGCACAATCTGGATAATAGCATGATGAAAGTTCACATGGCTCATATTTATATAGTAGTGGCTTGAGGACTTCGAAGGTTTTTTGGTGTTTCTTAGTTTTTTGTAATTTCAGTAATGTGCTTAGAATATCTCTTTATGTATTTGTGAGGCTCCGTCTGTCCATTTTGTTGTGAGAACCCTGAATGGGGAGAGCAACAGGCACTTGGCTTTTCCCTGGGAACAGATGAGTCTCAGTTTGCTTTGGCTCCAAATGGAAGAACATCTATTAGAAAGGCAGGTGAAGGAAGTAACAGGAATAACTACAAGTAGCTGTTCAACCCTGCCTGAGCTTTGTTTCGTTGCTGACCTTTGAAGTCCATTTGGAGCTGGGTACCCCTCCCTGCAAACTGAAGAGAGATATTATGGTGGTGGTTGAGTGTCTGGGAAGAGGGCAAGTGGCTGCTGCTGACAATTGTTTTGGGAAAAGAGGAGGAGGCAGAAATGATGTCTCCTTTTAATTTTAGGCACATGGTCCTTGATTGCTGCAGCTGACCACAAAACCGTCCTGTGTGGCTCAACCATTAGCTCATTAAGCAGTGTAGATCTCTTGTAAATCTTACTAATATGCAATAATTGTTACTTATTTGTAGGGATTGGACGATGAAAAAGATAACTCTGAAAATGAGACAGATCAAGAAGACTCCAGAGAAATCCAGAATGATCCCTGGCATAAGAAGGCCATCAGTGAGGGGCCCTCATCGGCACAGTCCCTTTGTCACCTTGTGCCCCCTACTCAAGGTCATGAGAGATCAGGCTGTGAAACCCCTGTCAGTGTTGACTCCATCCCACTCGAGTGGGATCACACAGGTGATGTGGGAGGTTCTTCCTCTCATGAAGATGATGAAGAAGCAACATACTACAGTGCTCTGTCAGGTGAGAACCAGTGTCCAGCAGTTTGGTTTGACATGGACAACTGCAGGATGTCCCTTTGGGGGAAGGGAGGGGGATTGAAGTCTTGTTCCCACATGTTGGTTGGTTTTCAAGTACCATTAATAGGTGTGAGAAGTCTCATCTCTTAGGTCTCTTGATGAAAGGAATGGTGTTGTCTAAACCAAGCTTTTGTCTTCAGGAACATCAGGTTTTTAGAAACGTTACTTTTCAAGAATGTTTGAAAATTGTTCTTTGTCTTTGCTGTCCCTGATTGTTTTGTTGCTTTTAATAGTTGGAAAATATTGAATAGTGAGGAAAATGACATTATTCTTTTTTCAGATGTAGAAATCACTGAAAACCCTGAGGCATATCTTAAAATGACCACAAAAACTTTGAAAGCATCTTCTGGTAGGCACCTGCTAATGCATGTGTCTGAACATGGCAATCTCCCTGTGCTGCACGCTATATTCCTCAACCTCTCTCATATGTAATGTCTGACTTCCTGCCTTGTGTGGACACCATGTCTCATCCTGTCATGGTGTTCTTACGCTGCAGTATCCACATGTACATTACAAAGCAGTCCAGAACATACCATTTAGATTTTGCCTGGTAAATGCCAAGGTGGTTAATGTGCATTTCGTTGTAATGATCCAAACTCTTTTGGTACTTTCTCGGTGGTTTGCTCTGGGTAGTATCACTTTTTTTGGTTGTTTCTAATTGTGGTTGCATAATTACTGAAGGCAGTAGCTCCAACTCTGCGAGTACTTTTTGTGGTGCATGACAGAACCGTGTGTGTCCTGTCTGGTAAATCCAGAACAAATGTTCTCCAGTTCAGGACGTGTCTATACTTGTCCCTACTGACATGCATTGCAGATGTGTGATGGTATTGCTGGGATGCAAACTTCCCAAAACCACGGTGCAGCCTTTTTCTTTTGTTTTTTTGACTACTCATACCTGTATTCAAGCATTTTCCAGAAGAAAACAGAATGTCCCATAACTGCATGGCTCTCATCTCATTACCTTTGAAACACTGTTGATGTTTTGCAAATGTGCATGCTTTGCAAGGAAAGCTGCAAAATTGTCATTTTTATGCCATAACCTGATGCCATTTTATTCAAAGCGCTTTCTAACTTTAAACAAAGCAACAGCTTCCTCGTGGAGGTGGGATTTTGCACTCACGGTGAATGGTTTTGTTTTTATTTGTTTCAGGAAAGTCTGTTTCAGAAGCTCATCCTTGGCATTCTCCAGGTAGCCCAGTCTGCAGGAAACACAGATACAACCAGGCAGAGATGGCTGGAAATGTATTGTCTGGTCCAGAGACAAGTACTCCCTATAAGCCAGACTATGTGAGTTGGAGGCTCTGTGAGCACTGAACCTGTTCTACACAGTCTGTTTGTTGTTTGTGTAACTCCATCCTCTTCCCTTCTCCAGCATCGAGGAAAAGATTAGCTGTGGGGGTAATGTTCACTTCATGCAAACTTAGGTATTATTTCTGGTGGCTCAGGTAACCAGTGAGAGTCTCTATCCACTTGCTAGAAAAGCTTCTTTGAAGCAATTCAGATCAATCACGTTGGGCTCCTGGTCAGACTCAGTGTCTAGAGGAACTTCCTTCCTCAGTTTTCATAGGACAAGTCTAGGAGAATTTAACCCCCTCAAAGGAGAGAGTGTGAATATCTTCTCTTGCTACTTACTGACAGATCTCCCTTTCCTAAGCAGACAGATTTGAAGGGTCCTTTTCTAGCATGCAGCACACCATTTAATCTGCTTCTAGGCACTAAAAAAATGTGCCAGAATGGCTTATTGTTCACTGGTACCTCAGCCTTGGTGAGGTTTGCCAGCAGCTGCCAGGCTCAGTGGATCTGGACTGATTGTCAGCACTCTTCCAGACTGGGTGGTAGTGGTATCTGCCTGCTTTGTCATCAGTAATCCAGTCTTGGAGCCTTAGAGTCAATATTGCCAAGACCCGGAATCCAACAGAGAGCATCAGCAAATGTACATTGTCTGGTACATGCAGTGCAAAAGCAATTAATTTACCCTGTCCAGTCTTGCAATAATTAGCACCACTATGGAGTGTCCTTGTTTACTGGAGAGGCACAGAGAGCCACTATAAACTGTTAGTAGAGACACAGAAGCCTAGTGCTAAAATCTGACATGCAAGATCTCAGCAGCAGCCCAGCCACCCCAAAGTAATACAAAATAAGTTTAACCTTTGACAACTTGTTAACCTGCAGGGCTCACCCACCAAAATGTCCTTCCAGGTGAAGCAACTCAGCTCTGCAAGCAGCAGCAGCAAAGAGAAAACTCCATCTGCTAATATGAGTGATGAAGAACCCCAAGATGACCAAGAGCTCATGAATATAGCAGCAGCAGAGAAGCAGTCAGGTATGGGAATGGCTTTTGGGCTGCGGTGTTTGTCCTCTGACTCTGGGGGCACAAATGCAGCACATTTGCCTTGGGAACAAAATTGAAATAAACTACTATCATCTAAATTAATGTATTTTGCCAAGTTTCGCTGAGCTGCCTTCTCACCCAGTTCTGTCCAACCCACTTGTGCTGTCCTAAGCTTTTACATTTTCTGCCAGAATTAAGACTTTTCTCTCTCATAATATACTTCTATCTCTTTGCTAGTTGTAGTGAATGGGAACAATTTCACTTTTGCGTGACACTGAATACTGCAGAGACTTCTAATCAGATTTCAAAACAAAGAAGTGTGTCTCTGTGTAAAATAGGATTGCTATGTTGAGCTATTGGTACTCCATATAACAAGATGCTACAGCACCCATTTGCAGAAATGTTTTGTCAAAGCTGGTAATATATTCTGTTCTTCCCTCTCTTCACTGTGGTCCTTTTGTCCAAGTAGACCAACAAGCTGGTTCTTAACCTTTTAGGACCTCATTCCTCATTTCAGGTGCTTGAGATTGTAATAACACATTGTACTGCAGTCACACAAGAGAACTGTGCTAAGAATGCTGCAGCTACATGCACCAGCTTACTTTGTTTATGTGTCTGGTCTCACAGATGGCCCAGAATTGTGTCCTGTACATGGGATGAATAGGAAAAGCTCTGAGAAGGGCTTAGATGTGCTTCCAGAAATACTGTTAGTGATTGCACAGGTGGCATCTCCCTGTCCTTTACCACCGAATTGGTGAAATACAGAATCGTAGAATGGTTTGGGTTGGAAGAGACCTTGAAGGTCGTGTAGATCCACACCCTCTGCCATGGCAGGGACACCTTCCACTAGATGAGGTTGGTCAGAGCCCCATCCAGTCTGGCCTTCGACACTTCCAGAGATGGGGCAGCCACAACTTCTCTTGGCAAGCTTTTCAAGTGCCTCATCACCTTCAGAGTAAAGAATTCCTTCCTAATATCTATTCTAAACCTGCCCTCTGTCAATTTAAAGCCACTTTGTCTTATCACTCCATGCCTTTGTCAAAAGTCCCTCTCCAGCTCACTTGTAGCCCCTTCAGGCCCTGGAAGGGGCTCAAAGGTCTTCCCAGAGCTTTCTCTTCTCCAGATTGAACAGCCCCAGCTCTCTCAGCCTCTCCTTATAGGAGAGGTGCTCCAGCCCTTTGATCATCTTCATGACTCACTCCAGCAGCTCCATGTAGACATAAAACACAAACCCAAGTTCTAACTGCTGGATCACATTTGTCCTGAGATGAATTTTGGTGTCCAGCAAATCACAACTGCACTCATGGAATTCCATCTCCTTAGATTTTTCTCTGTTCTTCCAAGTGCATTAATGTGATTAAAATCCTCTGTAGCATTGCTATGTAACTTGACCAGTAACATGACACTTACAGGCTGCAGAATCTCAAGAAAAAAATGTGACTGGATAACAGTAATACATGACAGCAATTATTTGGCCTTGAGTAGATTTGAGAATCATTTACTTTTTCCTTCAGTTTTACACACTCTGCACATTACTGAAGATTTACATGTATCTTATTCTGTGATTTGTAGGCATTATTGACAGGTGGGAGCTCATCCAAGCTCAAGACCTCAGAAATAAACTTAGGATGAAACAGAAGTTGCAGCAGTGGCAGCAGCTGGACTCAGATCTCAGCGACATCTCTGCTTGGCTTGATAAAACCGAGGAAGAGCTGGAAGAGCTGCAAAAAGGGAGTATTCCAACGAGCATGCAGGCATTGGAACAAAGGGTCAAGAGGTTGAAAGTAAGTTATGGCCTACTGAGAAGTGAGATTTCAAGATGCTGATGCTCTTTATCACTGTGTTGGTTCTCCTGGGATCTGTTGGGCAGTACAGATGCCAGTAGGAGTGTGCAAGTGGCACAGAGGAATTAAACTGCTCTCAGCTGAGAGGGCTACAGAGAGTTGTTAGGCAAGGTGCTTCTGTCTTCATCTGCAGAAAGTTGCAGACAGTAGGGCTGGGTACAGCAGGCAGTCGGTCAGGCTGAAATAAAACCCTCTCCCTTTGTTTTCTCGCAGAGTGGCACCAACATCTTTTCCTTGTGCCATGTCCCTCTATGCAAACCAGAAACAGATTGAAAATTAGCCAGGTCAACGGGCTGCAAAGTCTAGGCTTATTTTTTTTTTTAAATTGAATTAAAGGTGTAGCTCCAACAGGGAGGCTGAGAAAGATCTACTCTAAAGCTGTGGGTTTTAGCAATATGGTGTTTGCAAAGAATGTTAGCTCTAAATAGCACCTTTGCCCAAGAGTTGAAAGATTGATCCTTTTAAAATGTGCACTTTTTGGTAGGCAAATACAGATTTCTCCTTGGATAGAATGTATCAGTTATAAACAAGAAACAAATTAAATTCAGTCTGTGCTGATCTTCAGCCAAGTAATAGAACAGTTAGAGAAACAATAACATGAACATTTGACAGCATGTGTGGTCATACAAGGTTGCCTCCTGTTACTCAGCTTCCGCGAACCAGGACTATATTAGGTCTGCAAGTTGAACCAGCAGGTTACCAGGGTACATGTAAGTGCTGGTCCCTGGGGCTCAGGTAATAAAATGCCTCAGGTTGAACTCAGAGGGCTGAGTGTTCCTGACAGCTGTGGAAGTGCAAAATCCTTGTGTGCTCACCCTTCTGTCAGTAGCCTCCTATGGAGTCACCCAAATCTTGAGGTCACTGGTCAGTTTGGCATCACACTTGGGATGATGCTCACACACAAGACACTCTGCAGGACAGAGGAGGGATTTCTTAGGCATGCTGAGAGTATGCTTAAGCCTACGTGTCCTGGAGTAGTCCTTAGGCCAAGGAGAATAACTGCACTCCAGTAAGGTTGACTCTGATTCCACCAGCCAATCTGGCTTAGGCACCAAGTGCTAGGAAAGGTTTGGTGGTGCCTCTTGGGTGCAGGGACGTGCTTTCCTTCAACCTAGGGTTGGGTGTCTGACCTCTTCAAGGAGCAGAGCTTCACTTCTCTCTCCTGCATCTGCTCAAGAGGAGTCCAGCTGGCTGTAAATCCCCTTTTCAGACAGCTTGGCTTTATAGGGGTGTCTAAAAGAGCAAGCAGACTCTAAGAGGTGAATTTCATGAGATGTCAGGACATCCCAATTGCCCTGGATAAGGATAAGGCCAGTCTGGCTGCAAACTGGTTTACTGGTGTTCAGAAGTCTGTGATGGACCATTTGCTTTGTCTGATATCAAAAAAAAAAAAAAAAAATTGTTGCTTGGAGGAGGGAGACACGATTCTTTTTTGGGTAAAATGTGATTTAGACCAGCAATTTTCAAAAGTGGGATGCAGATCCTACGAGTATCTAGATTAACACTCTTGTTAGAGAGGCTGCTAAGAAAAGCAATCTGAGCTGTGTGCTTTGCAGGATTCATCCCGCAGCTCTTATTTTCCTACTGCAAGAGCAGCTTGAAAAAGACTGAGTACCCTTGATTCAAACTGCAAACCTGAGGGTGCAGGGTATTGTTCAGCATTCATTTTTTAAAAAACCCTTCCGAAATACGGGCTCTACCTTAACATAAAGGTGATTAGCTGATACAGCCAGGACTTCGCAAATTCCATATTATTTCCCCCTGCAATTCTAAGGGAGTGGAGGGAAGCAAGCAGGACTGCCTTTGGGGGATCCTCCACAAGTCAGAGAAATGGGCTGACAGAAACTCTGACTAGAGAGAAGAAGAATTTCTCACAACCTGGTGTGGGACCAGGTGCCCATATGGGATGGGAAATCTCCATCCTGCAAGATACTCAAAATTTGACTGGATGAGGCCCCGAGCAGCCTGCTCAGAGTTTGAAGTTGGCCCTACTTGGAGCGGGAGAATTGAGTGCAGACCTCTAGATGTCCCTTTCAGCATTATTCTAGATTGTGAGGTGGCAAAACCTTCATAAATGAAGTAGAAATACCCTGTGATGACCTATGGGAATATTTGTCTAAGTGTCAGGGAAAGAGGTGGCTCAGAGCGATGAAGGGCAGATGCGGATTAAACCATAATGCCTGTGACTTAGGAAGAAGCACGAGCCCAGACAGATTAATTTTTTCGAAGTGAAGGTTTTGGGTTTAAAAAAAAAATAACATATAGCAGGCCACCTACCTTAATATGTTTCTTAGCAGTATTGAAAAGCCACCAGATTCAAACAGCTTTCCCCAAAACCTGTGATTCTTCTCAGTGCACAGTTTTATTGTAAATAAACAACTCGTCTTTCAACATTCATGAATGTTCCTAATCCTCTTTTTCTACTAGGACATGCTTAAAGCATTTGATAACTACAAAGCAGTGTTGCTTTCTGCTAACCTGAGCAGCAAAGAATTCCAGAAAGCGGATAGCACAGAGTTCAAGGAGCTTCAGAACAGGCTTCGGAAGGTGAACTTGCACTGGGAGAAGGCAACTCGTGCACTGGACAGCTGGAGGAAAGGTTTACAACAAGCCTTACTGAATTGCCAGGTGCATACCATGTACCAGCTTATAAGGGAAAACTCTCTTTGGGATGCTACTGTGAGGGGTAGATAAGGGGAGAGGGCACATGGGTAATTCCTGCACATCAGTGGAACAGTCACAATCCAAGACTTGGTTTTCTTATAAAGTTGACTCTGTTGGGTTTGAAGGGCTTGGTAAAAATATCTTGCAACTGAATAATAAATATCCTTTTATTACATAGTTGGAATAGTTTAGAAACCTATTCTGTACCCTCTGTAACTGTGAATTTTAGGGTGACTTTCTGATCTGGGCTGTGCATTTTGCAGGCAAAGCCTACTAAGATGTTTTTTCTCTTATGTGCAAATCTTTTGTTTCTCCAGGACTTCCATGACCAGAGCCAGAAGCTAATCCTGTGGTTAGCAAGTGCTGAAAGCCGAAGGAATGAAGCACAAGTCACAGACCCAAATGCTGACCTCAATACAACACTGGAATGCCAAAAGGAGCTAATGGTAAGTGTAGTCTTAACTGCAGCACCTCAGCTCTTCCAGTGAGTCAGTAGCTCTCACCACAAAATAAGAGCAGGATGTTCATGTCTCAAGATGCCTACAGTCTGTCCTTGAACCTGCTGTAGTCGGGCATGTGGATGGTTTCTGAAACAGTCCAAGATACTGCTTATATGAGGCAATTTTTCTGTTACACGTCATAATTAAGTTGCTTATGAGCAGTCTTTATGCTGGAGCAAGACCTCCAAAATTTAATGTCTTCTCTATATGACTTACCCACTGCTAGAACTATTTTTAAATGTTTTCAAGCAGGTACAACCAGTCTCTTCAAGAGAACTTCTTTTCCTATGTAGCTGTAATAGCCATTCCTATGTAGTGTGGATTCTCAGGCAGGTTGAGTTGTTCTTTAAAGCCTTCAGAATTCCTCCTTTTGTGACAACATCCTTAAAGTTGAGAGTAACAGTCTGTTGCACTGGTTTTTGTTTGTTTGTTTGTTCTAAGCAACTGGAGAAAGAGCTGCTGGAGCAACAGCTTAATGTAAACTCCCTTCAAGAACTCATTGGTTACCTGCTGCTTAAATCAGATGGTGACTACATTGAAGAGGAAGAGAAGGTCCATGTAATTGGAACAAAACTGAAACAGCTTATTGAACAAGTCTCTCATGACTTAAAAACAATACAAGGAAATCTGGTGAGTTAGAATTTAAAAACTTTTTTCCTGCATCTTCCTTAATGAAAAGTAATAATTTACTAAAAGTAGAGGTATTTGTAAAAGGCTGAGTTAAGTTCTTCCACCTTCAAAAGCTGAAAAAAAAACAGTTAAGTTTGACTGTAGGAAAAACTTCGGCACCACAAGGCTGGCAGAGTATTGTAAGACAGTGTTCAGGCAGGTTGTGCTGCCTCCATCCTTGAGGGATTTGAAGAGCAGAGAGGATAAAGCTTTAAGTAAGGCTTTTGGTCAGGTCTCATAGCTGGCCTGGCTTTGAGCAAGAGATTGGACTAGCTGAGCTTCCTGAAGTCCCTTCCAACCTGAATTTCTATGATCCAGACCCAGTATCAGGCTGGGAGTGTGTAATGAACACATAGGAGTTGTAGTTCATAGCAATGGGTTGCTTATCCTAAGAGCTGTCAGAGATATTTTCAAGTTAATTCCTGTGTACACCTGTTCCTTTGTAATTCCTTTGGGCTGGGCATAATAAAGCATTTCTCTATGCCAGAGAACTGGAGCATCAGTTCACCACTGGTTATGCCCATGGGAAGAGGCAGTGGGCTGTGCACCTGCAGAGGCAGTGAAAGGTGGCTCTTAGCACTTCATTTGCTGTGAGTTTTGAATGTGCATTTTAAAGAGGAAAGTATTGTTATCTTTTAGGATACAAAAACATTCCTGCTAGTTCCAGATGACTTGGACTCAGGAGACTATAATCCAGAAGCAGAGAAATCCAGCCCTGCTGTGAAGAAGGCAAGTACATTTTTCTAATATTTTGCTATCAGCATATAGCATATTTTGACAGATTTAATGTAAAAGTTCCTCAAATGTAATCATTCTACCTTTTAGATCAATGTATCTTATTACAGCATTTATAGACAGGCTTAAAAGTCTACAACTGTCTTTTCTGAGAAAGAGAAATTCATTGTGGTTTCTGAAAGCTGGACACTAAAAGCTATTTCTCTCAACAGATTGTGGCAAGGAGAACTGCTGATGGCAGAAACAGCAGCAGCACAAGGTATTATTTTATATTCACCTGTCTCTTGAAGGATAGTGAATATGGCAGAGGTGAGCTGAGTGCCAGCAGAAACCTGGGCAGCTGTTCCTCACAGGTTGACACACGGGTGGAGGTGATTTCGGCCTCCCTGTAGTGTCTCCTCTGCCTCCCATCCCTGAGCTGCACCTTGGTGAATGGATTCCTTTAGCACTCCTGCTCCAGGATCTCTGCAGTGGTGTGAAGCCTTGGTTTGGCTTTATTTTTGAGAAAATACTATTTTGTGCCAAATGGGGGATATTTTAGGTTTTAATCCTCCTTTCATTCCACCAGCATACCTGGAAAAAGAAACTTGCCATTGAGAGCTACTTAGTACAAACAGACCGTGAGGGACAAAGGAAGAACTTAACCCCCAGTGCATTTAGGACCTGTTCAAAGATCTCAGTAATGCCAAGGCAGACAAGAACCTCATCAGTGTGAATGGTTCTTTCCTTTGTAGTTCACCACGTATTTGGAGTGGTTTGTTTGCCTCCTGGGAAAAGTTAAGTTTGCATGTGAAATAGGGTAAAAACACACTGTTCCAAGCTATTGCAAGTAAATGTTTCTTCTTCTGTAGTAAGGACAGTAAACCCAAACCAGCAGCTAGCTTCCCACTGAGCAGTCCTGCACGCTGCCAAATTATGGTTAAAGTGTTTGATGTGTTCTGTTCTCCTGTAGATACATAGCCCTGCATCTCAGAAGGGTCATGTGAACCCTGGAGAGGGCTCAAATTCTAAAGTGCCTGTTTTCCCTTACTTCTCCTTTCCAGAAGTGAAAGCCATCCACAACCTGCACAAACAAACCCTCGGTCTCCCTCCTTCTTTTACCGAGTGTTACGAGCAGCTCTACCTCTGCAGTTGTTCTTTCTGCTACTTTTGCTCCTGGCTTGCATGATTCCATCTTCTGAGGAGGACTACAGCTGCACCCAGGCAAACAACTTCGCCCGCTCCTTCTACCCCATGCTGCGATACACCAACGGGCCTCCACCGACCTAAAATCGCCCTCACTTACACCAAAACACTCTGGGAGGTGCTTTTTTTTTTTTTATGCTGCCAGCATCTATCAAGCAGCAAATTTCACATCTCAAAATGTATATCTTGACGGAATTTCAGCATTTTTGTACGGAAAACAGACTTTTTTTTTTTTTCCTATAGATTTTTAAACTGTAAGCAACACACTTTATACTTCGATGCAATAGATACACTATTTTATTAGGGGCAGTGCTCTTAAGCTTGCAAGGTGTTTGAATACCGAGTTGTTAGATGCAGAAATGATGTCACAGTAATCTTAAACATAGCAGTCTGTCCTGGGTTAGCACGACAGACAAGCAGTTGAAGAGGGACTTTGCTTAACATGATTACTGCACACACTTCACGTTACCTGTATCTTTTGGTACTGTAGTCACTTTGTGGAAGCAAAAAAAAATTACATATTTTTGAATCTTTGTTACTGTATTTTGTTCACCTAACACATTAAATAACGTGATGCACATTTGTTTTGTTTGACATAAAGTGTTTCTAGTGGTTAGGACTGCTGTGTTGTCTTTTTATACCACTTTCGAAATAAGAAATTGCTGCATTGCATGGAAATGGTTTATAATGCACATATTTTCTAGATGAACATGATTATGTAGACTATCTCTGATGTATACAAATAGTGTAATGACTTTTTTAATGAAAAAATTTTTTCAGTTTTTAACCTGCTGAATAGTGTACAGTATTTGGGAGAGAATTGTGCATTTTTATAAGCTTTGTTTTCAAAATGAGACTGACACTTGGGCAGTGGCTGGAGAAACACTTTGTACAGTCAGCATTGCCACTGCTCCTCAGTTGTACAGTTTGAGTACTGTCATTAAAATTTTGCCAATGTCTGCAGAACTATTGGTGTGTCTGGTGGGGGGAAGCAGCTTTATGTTCCAACAGTGCCGACCTTCCCATGCCTATGTGAGTCAACTTTGCTTGCTAGTGGAGCAGTGATGGAAGAAGCACCACCACACTCTGGCTTATCAGAGCAAGGAATTACACATCCAGAAGTGGAGCCTGTGTTTGGTGGCACAGATCCTTTCCTTTCCAATTGTTGGTGAGTTTCTGGAAGAATATGAAGCTGATCCAACTAACACTTCTTACTAGTTTGAAGTGCTGAACTGTTTCCCACCCTGGAACTGACTTGCTGTACTGGGAGTTACGGCAGTGCTGGAGAAGGGGATGTGCAGGTTGAGGAGAACTCAGTACAGTATAAGGGCTTTGGATGAATGCTTTTTGTGTTTGGTTGTAGTGAAAATCACCCAGGAATTAGCCAATTTATGTAATGCTTATCCATAGAAAATGAGATCTGTGTTTAGTTCGTGGGAATTCTCCCACCCTTTCTACATGTGTCTCCACTGGTGGTTGCTGATTCCCCATCTTCTGGCAGGGGCATTTATGAAGCTGTTTTGTTGTTCTGATGTTCAGAGAAAGACCAAACCAACAGCTTTTTCCCAGCCCTGGTGGCAAACCCACCATGGTTTATTTCCAGGATATTAAACTAAACTAACACAGCTGTGTTGAGGTGCCGGACTTGTGCTCCAAGATACCAATTTCACAGCTATAGCTCTCACACTAGTGCTGTATCCAAAGGTAAGTGATGGATCCTCCCCACCCCTCACACAGGCACACACACTCTCCTCTCTCCCTCTGCCATCATTATTTGATCTTTTCAGAGCAAGTACTTTCAGAGGGAGCTCATTTAAGTTTCTGTCTCTGTAGAAGTCATCAACTCTAAACCATTATTACATTGCCAGGTTGTCACAAATGCCCGTGCAAACCTTTCTGGCAAGAGCTAATAGTCAGTTGCTGACATGATATTCGGTTCCTCTGCCATTAAAGAACCTATGCAGGGGGGAAAAAATTGAACAATGTTAAAAGGTCTAAAGAAAATTTCATAGCCTACAATTTCCTTTCATTATGTACAGTTATATCAAATTGTTGAGCTGATGTAATATATAAAAAGTGGAGCTTTCAAGAAATTATCTCAAAATGTCACCAAAAAAAGTCTGGGAAATAAGTTCGGGGGAAAAAAAAATTATTTTAAATAATTTTATTTCCAGTTGATTGCAATCACTGCACTGTAGGCTGACACTGAAGTCTGCTTTAAACAAGTAATTTTGTATATCCACCAATTTGTCATCATCTTGCTCAGGAGTGGGTTGTTAGCGGTCAGGGAAGGGAAAAAAAGATTAAAAAGAGAGGACAGATGCAATACTCAGAACAAGCAGGACCTGTGCACGTGCCTTGTAGGGGTGAAACCAGCCCCAAATTAGTTTTGAGTTGAAGTCTTCAGGCAGGGGGATGAGGCCTGAATCTCTCTTCAGCTCTCTGTACCCCAACCACACCCTCGCCCCCTCAACCAAAATAGTCAAATCCAATGGGAAGGGTCCGGGGAGACTTAAGAGCAACTTGTAGCACCTAAAGGGGGGCTACGAGAGAGCTGGAGATGGGCTTTTCACAAGGACGTGAAGTGATAGGACAAAAGGGAATGGCTTTAAACTGACAGAGGGTTAGGTGAGATGGTAGGAAGAGGGTGTGAGGGTGGTGAGGCCCTGGCACAGGTTGCCCAGAGAAGCTGTGGCTGCCCCGTCCCTGGCAGTGTTCAAGGCCAGGTTGGATGGGGCTCTGAGCAACCTGGTCCAGTGGAAGATGTCCCTGCCCATGGCAGAGGGGGTTGGAACAAGACGATCTTTAAGGTCTCTTCCAACCCAAACCACTCTGTGATTCTGTGATAAAATTCAAACAAGACAAAAATTCTTACCTCAGAAGAGGATGATCACTGGTGACAGCTTGAATAGGAGCAACAGGCAACTCTCTGGCAACTCTCTGCACTTTGAGGGTCTGTTAAACCACTGTATTGAAGCAAATACAGCAAATATCTTTCATACTCCCCAAGGCATCAGGAATAAAAGTTCCAGCAATTAAAGGGATGCTCTCCTTTCACCACAATGATCCCTGTATAGATCTCTCATTCAGTCAATGAGGAAGTAACATGATTATGGAAATATGCATATTTATTGAAAGAAAAAAATCTTGAAGTGCTGCCAGTCTTAGTTTGCTACACATTTTGGAAGGACCCACCCTGTTGGGCACTATGTCAAGGGAGATTGTTACAGCACATCTACTCATCTTTCCACCACACTCTCCTCTCTGACTGGCAAAGTGACAGCACTAAAAATGGGTAAAAAGTAATTTGCAGGAAGACAGAAGTGTGGAAAAGGTCTCACATTCTTGGAGACAAAGCATTTCACCTGTCTGAAATGCTCCACATTTCTTTAAAAAAAAACCCCAAACAAATGAGGTTGTTTTACCATTTGGCTCTAGTTCCATATTTGAAAGGAACCTCTAACAGCATGCACAAGGAAAAGTTTGAATCTTTCTCTCTGCCTGTCTACCTTCCTTTTTTTATCCCTTTCTTTCTCCCTTTTTCTCTCTTCTTTTCTTTCTCTCATTTTTTTATCCCACAGCAAACAGCCCTCCCGCACGAACCAGGTTTTCTCACCTCTGCAAACATCCCAGAACTGCAGCACAGTTTCTCCAAGCAGAAGCAGCAGCTCTGCCAGGCCCCAGCCCAGCACAGAGGTTGATGTGCAGCCAAACAGTGAAGGACAGCAATAACCCAGCCCCGTTGCCCTCTCCTCCTCACGGCCCCCGCAGGTCCTCAGTGCTCCGTTCATTCACACGGAAACTGGAAAAGCCCCCCAGTATCCACATGGAAACAGTGTGGCTGCTCTGCTCCGGCCTGGCAGGGACACAGGTATGCTCCACACCAGGAATGCAGTACCTGAAAGAGTCTGGGGGGTACAGATCCCTGATAAACCCAACATCTGTCCCAGGAGACACAGGCACCCCTGTTCAGCCGTTCTGTCACACACCTCCCTGTGCTGTTTGAGACCTTTGGGCACCTCCTCCTTACCTGACTTTGAACACAGCTACAGGAATCCAGACTCGACAGCTATTGACTTCGGACCATTTTAAAACACTGGTAGTAACTTTTAATAAAATTGTGTTCAACAAGACAAAAAGCAGGTTAAAATCACGTCATTTTCCTATTTGCACTGTGTTAGTAGCGGCATATATGAATAATGATACAGGGCACAAATCTGCAGCATTGCCCTTTTACAGAGTCAATCCACAGCAAATTTTCATTTAGAAGCCCATTTCATGATTTATACCCAGCCTTTCCCATTTTCTTTTTAAGAGGCTTGTTCCAAGACTGTACATTAATTCAGCACTTTTAAAGCAAAACAAACAAACAAAAGAATCACTTAAACATTTCTGTGAAAAACTGTATTAAAAAAATTATACAAGATAAGGAAAATCACCAAAAGAACAATACAACAGACACTGAGGCCAGAATGTGATCAAGCCCAAGAAACACTGAGACAGTTTTGTTTCACAGCAAAATGTCCCTCAAAATGAAAGTACCAATGAATTCCAGATTCTACTCACATTTTTTTCCCCCTTTTTTTTTTTTTGTAGCAGGTATTACACCTCTTTAGAAGGGCACTCCTATATTACAGTTTCTTAAAAAACAATAAAAAGGTAGCAAGTAAAAATTTGGATCAGCAGCAGTATCTGGGTATCTGGTATAGTACAAGATCAAAACAAGACAATAGATTTGTGTAACTCACTGAAAAGTCATTATGCTCCTCCTATAAAAAATACTGACCTTGGCTTTAAAAAACCACCAAGATTAAGTTTGACCAATAATCCAAATATGCAAATGGCATATTTTACTAATACAATACTAATACATACTAATCAATACTAATAATACTGTTACTTACTAATCAAAGTCCTAATCCAAAAGACTTATTGGCTCAAAATAGACATTTGGTGTGATCCTAATTTAATTTCACCATACCTGAAATGCCCAGAACATGCATGTGTTATATTTAAACATATCTACTTAGAGTGACAGTTGCCATAATGAATGATGCCACCCTGCTGATCACTGGGGCCATCAGCCAGGCTGTTTCACCTGGATATTTTTGCTCAGTGCAGCTTAAACACACGCAGAAATCAGCACAACGAGGGAGTTTAACCCCACCACATCTTCAGTGAAATTCAAACGAGTCATCACACTTGCAAAGCAAAGTAGTGCCAGGACCATTATCCCCATCCTCACTCTTTGAGGCCTCCTATATGAGTTATGAAACCACAGCATAAGGTGCCATGCGAGTTGAAAACAAGCAAGCAGCAGACCTCAGGGCAGCAGGCAAAAACAGGTCCCAGTTTATATTCCCATCCACTTCCTCATCCCCTGCGAGAGGTTTTGGGTGGGCAGGGCAGAATTCCACACACCAGTCAAAAGGGAACGGAAGATGGTTTGTTCCTAATGGATTTCACAAGGCCTGATTAGCAGATCATACACAAATGCAAACAGTTAATATTCACAGAGCAACCTTATGAACCTAATCATTAGAACAGATTTAACATCATTAATAAATATATAAAACAACATGTTAATCTCACGGACAAAACACATTTCAAAGGTAGGCATTGACCGAAATATCCAGAGGGTTTGGTCATTGTTTAAAGCACTGAAGAATTATACACAGATAATACTGTGAGTGTAAAGAACAGGCTCACAAAATACGATCTTAAGCTCATTTTAAACTTTCTGAAGAGGCTCTGAACTGGCCCTAGAAGCTATTTCAAATGACCTTCAAACAAAGGCCCTTACAGCCATTGCATATTTAAGAATGAACTCCTTTACATATCTCGGCACTTTAGATCAGCTGCAGAGCAGGCATTCCCCAGGGACCAGCACACACAGGTAAACAGATCTGTCCCAAATAATAATGCTCTACATTTCATACCATCCCATGCCGAAAGAGGAAATTGTCCAGTCAGTGCTTAAAAAGCCTTGCTGTGGGAGACAGAGACCTTGGTGCTCACTCCAAGCTCTGCCACAGGCTCCTTCTGCCACCTCAAAACAGTCCCTTACCTCTCTGTCTCAGTTCACCTGCCTCTGAGGAGGAGAGGCAGTAATTCCCTGTCCCACAGTGCTGTTCTGAGGCTGGATTTCATAAGGTGCTTTTGAAGAGTCTCAGAAAAGGCACTGTAAAAGTGCAGCTGTTGTAACGTCAGAAGCATGGACAGAGGTGTGCATCCCACCGCTGTTCCCAAGACACCAATGTGCAAATCCAGAAGACCTGAGAACTCACACCAGGTCACGCTTCAGCAGCCCCCATCACAGCAGTTCTGTTTTCTCCCACAGCTTTGGAAAGGCTTCACATTTCCAGGTCTCGACACAGTTACTGGGCCGCCCCGTTTCGCAGGCTGTCTCCAGGCTCCATTTGTTCTAAAGAGCCAAACTCGGGGTGTGTGGCTGGGGAATTCCTTTGCCCTCGGAAAGTGTGTGCATTCAACATCTCCAGCAGCAAGTCATACACTGGGACCACGTTTTTACACTTCATGCTCAGGAGATGCTCCATTCCCTTGTTACTGCGCAGGAGAACAGAAAGTTAAGTCAGAGACCTGGTTCCAACAGTGCAGAGAAGAAAACATGCTCACAGCTTCAAGAGAGTTGGTTTTTTATTTGAGCTAGGAGGAGTTAGCTGCTGTGGTCCCCAAGATCACTTACGACTACCAACAGTGCCAACTACCCAATACTTTAAGTGTGAGTGTTTTACTATTTAGAGAACCAAGATTTGTTTTACACCACACAAACTGACTTCGGGAAGTAATTCAGATGTACCACCCTATTGCAATGAAAGATAAAACCTCTTGGATGCTGTAAACATGGGAGGCCACCCACTGAATCTTTGTATGAAAGGGGAATTTACTACACGCATTTACTGACTACCTACCTCTCCTGCCTGGCTGAGGATGAAGAATTACCCTAACTAATTTCAAGCACTTTGTTTACTCTCTGCATGTCCAGTGTCATATTTTGCAGATGTCTATAGAGCTTAAAAGTAATCTTTTTGTTATTCATCAAGATACAGTGACACCTCGTTAACTTGAACACCTAGTGCTGTGTCAAGGTTTGGACTAACAGCGTCGTTGCAGTCACACATATATTTATACAACAGTTGCACTCAAGGGATTGAAATCTAAAGGGCATTTGCTCAACACCAAATTTTTCCCCGTGGAAATAGCAGCAGACAGCCAGCACATAGCTGACCTGGTGGGTTGGATTGGGATCGGGGGCAATGCTTCCAAATAAACAAGGTTCTGCTACAATTCAAGACTTAAGAATATGTTAAGGGTAAAGAAGAAATTGGAGCCCCTCTCCTACACCCAGCTCTCAAGACTCCTGCATCATTTGGTAATCAAGACCGAGTGCATCAATTATTTCCAGAACAAGGCCTAATTGACTGACCAGCACTAAGGAACATAAAGGAGACAGGACACAACCAGTAGCATCCAGATTTTGGCTGAGGGAGACACAGCATAAAAAAAAAAAATCTTGGTTTAATGAGAAAACATAAATTTTGCAAAGACTCACAATGTTTATTCACAGAATGGCAGAACACCTCCTGCAAAGCTGTGACGTGGAGTCACACCACAGAGGGCAATCCAGGTGATGGCAGTGCATCACACACATGAGACAGGTTCAGCTCTGCCTGGTGCTGGAGGTTCTGCAAGGCCAGCTCTCAGACTCACCCCCAGTTCACAAACTCACTGTTAAAAGCTCAGCACAGTCAGGTCCCTACTGCTGCCACCTGCTCTCCCAGGAAGCTTGTTGCAAAGGTGACTGTCCCTTTTCCAGTGTCCCTACAGATAACACCGAGCTCTCCTTTGTGTGCTCCAGCCTGGTCCCAGGACCTTCTTCCCTGGACACACAGTCCAAAATCAAGCCACAAGACAGCCTAGTGAATAGCTGGCCTCTGGGTAATAATTTAAATTACAAACAGCCTGAAAATTAAGTCATCTGTTTGTAGGACCCTGCGTTTCATTCTGTTGTACCACAAACAAAGATAAACAGCTCAAGGAGGTCCAGGATGAGGCAGGGAGAAGAGGAGCTGCTTCCCATGGAGAAAGCAAGGTCCTGACATTGCAGTAACATCAGTCACTTGGCAAAAATGCTGTGGTTCCAAACAAAAGACAACCAATTTGTTCTGGGAAAAACATGGCACCCAAAGTCCACTTTGCTCCACCGAAGCCAACACTGCAGACCAGTTTTGGACGAGACTTTTATTTTGGACAGAAGAGTTTTGATGGCTGGGGGGGGCTTTTTGTTTGTTTGTTTGTTTTTTAAAAGACTGAGTTTGTGTTGTTATATATTGTTATATCAGGCAGATACATAATGAACAGTTGAACGTGATAAGCATAAGACAGCATTTTAATATCACATCACTTCTGAGTGCCAGCAAGCACTTGAGCATGCTGCCTGTTCTGCTGTGCTAGGAAGGAAAGCCTCACAGTGACAGAGGTGAAGAGGATCCCCTCAGGAGTGCTCTGGAGTTCTGCCCTTCCTTTTTGGCTGTAATGAACAAACACTGATGCTTTACATATTACACGCACTCCGTAAAATGTACCTTGCGTGTCTGACGTGAGAGAGGAGCATCAACAAATTGGCCAGACGAGTTGTCTGCTGCTGTGAGGGGATCCCACTCTTCGCAATAACCCACACCAAAGCATCGGTGACCACGTTAAGCAGGTGATGCAGCTTCCTGTTGCTTTCAGGTTCTTCTGCTGACAAGGGAAACATGCCTAACCAGAGAAGAGAAAGAAATATTTGCTGCTCACGAGGAAGGAAAAAAACCCAATGACTGTGGGTCATTTTTCTGATGTGACTGCAGTGAAAAATCTTAAAAGTTGGGGGAAAAAAAAAAAAAAAAAGAGATATTGGGGATGTGGAGAAGGAAGAGAAGAAATCAGCACTAGGAAGATCTGGAAAGACACATAACATTATTGATAAAGCAGAAGAGATCTGGGACAAAACAAAACAAACAAAAAAAAAGACAAACCAAACAGAAACAAAAAAAATCCTTCCAGAGACATTTGTGGAACGACAGAATTCCAGAACACCTTGAAAATTAGGAGCAGAAGATTTTGACAAGAAAGGAGAGCAGGGAGAGGTAAAAGGAGAGATTTTTTTGAGAAGTGAGCCTCTCAAGAAAATACAGCTGATTACATGTGGGGGTTTTTTTGGGTTTTTTGGCTGCTGGGTCATGGTGGGTATTTTAGGAAAAAAAGAACAGCTTTTGTTGTCTACTGCAATAATGGCACCCATAGAATCATAGAATCATTTAGGTTGGAAAAGACCTCTAAGGTCACCGAGTCAGACCTTTAACACAGCACTGCCAAGCCCACCACTAAACCATGTCCCCAAGTGCCACATCTACACCTCTTTTAAGTCACACCAGAGCTGGTGACTCCACCACTTCCCTGTGCAGCCCTCTTCCAATGCCTGACCACCCTTTTGGTGAAGAAATTGTTCCTAATATCCAATCTAAACCTCGCTGGTGCAGCTTGAGGCCATTTCCTCTCATCCTCATCATCACTGAAATTTCTCATCCTCATGAAATCCCATTTCCTATCATCACCATTATCATCATCATGGCTTTCCAACCACTCTGCCCCCCCTCCTGTAGCACTGAATGAGCTTATTGTGGCAAAAGTGTAGGACCCAGCACTTGGTCTTGTTGAACCTCACACCACTGGTCTCCGACCACAAGTCCAGCCTGTCTGGATCCCTCTGCAGAGCCTTCCTGCCCTCCAGCAGATCAACACTCCCACCCAAACAAGTAGGCAGAAAAGTGGGATGAGTGGGCAGCTGGACTATTCCCCTTCAGTACTGGACTAAGAACTATGCAGCAGCTTCTTGCTGAAAGCAGTAGATGTAAAAAGTTTAGCTGTTATTTTGTTTTTCGATTATTTTGACAGCATGAACTACAAAACGTTTTGGGGCCAAAAATCGTTTTTACTGCAGATTACCCTAAACTAGCAAACACACACTACTCCTTGCCCTGTGTAAAAGCTTGCAAAACAAAGCAACTGTCCTGAAATTCATCTTGCAGAACTGTTGAGTACTTTCAATCATTTCTACCAACTGACTGCTGTTCAATAGAAATATTTAAGCCCAATTAATCACGACTCAGTTGAGTAACTAACTTTACTAGAAATAGGAATTAAGGATGGGTTTGTAGACTGCACAACAGCTTTGCACATGAGCAGGATGCAGAGAGATAGGAGCAAAAGTTCCCATGGAAAAGGACAGACCCGCAGCCTGGGCCATGGGCCCCACCTTGGGAGCAGCTTTCACACTTTGGGTCTTTCGTGCAGTTCTCACAACAGGACACAGGCCCTAATACCAGCAAATGATACTGCCTGGAAGTTTGTCAAGCAACAGCCTTTACAATCTATCAGAGAGAAGTCCCTTTCTCTAATCCTCTTTCAACAGTTTTATCTCACTTGATATTTCAGTGTTTTTGAGGCTGATTTCCCAGACACCCTGAAAACAAAAAGCACAGTTTGGTGAGTATTAGACCCGACCACATACTCACTGGAATTGAGGAGGATCATTGCCTTGACACACAGATACTCCTTGTGCTGCAGCTTCAGCTCTCGGAACCTTGAGGTCATGGCCAGGAGCATATCAAAGATCTCCAAAATTCCTTCCACGCATTTCCCCTCATCCCTATGGAAACACATACAAAATGTTACTGGAAAAGTAGAATTAAGGTGCTCTGACTCAGAGAGATAAAATTCAAAGCACAAAAGAGGCTGCAAAAGGCACATCTATCTCATCTTTGGGAGAATTTAAAACATTCTCTCATGAAATCTAAATTGAAAATTACACTGACATAAAAGGTCAGCACTTATAAGAAACTGATTTTCTCTCTAAAGTGCAAGCAGGATTGACCATAAGTATGATCACATTTCTGTAAGAGGCTTTATCCTCTCAGCCAGTATAAGTCTGGGTAATCAGTTTGAAACCCTGCAGGGAAGGGCACAGGACCACCTTGAATCATCTTCCAGATTTGTTTCACAAGGAGTTACCACAACCAACAACATCATGGTTTTACCTGATGGAGGCCTCAGAACTTGGTGAAAAAATAAGACCCCCTTAAATAAGTGCCTTGGAATAAGAAGACACTTTTAAAGAATAAAACAGTCCCTTGTCCCTACCCCCTAGCACCTTTTTCTTCGAAGTTATTGAAATATAAACAGATTTTTTGGGTTTTGGTGGTTTTGTAGTTTGCTGGTCTTTTTTACTTTTGCAAGTGTTTGCAGAATACAACTTTCTCCATTTTGGATAGCAGAATTGGTCCCATTTTCTGATTAAAAAAAAAAAAAAACCAAAACCAAAACAAAAACAAACCTAAGCAGTTCTAATGATTTTAAAATTAAGCAGCAGCACATTTCAAACTGCTGAAGTGATTATTCCAGTTTTGTTTGTTTGTTTGGGTTTTTTTTACATGCACTCTACTTAAAAAGCAACTAAGCTCTACAATGCAGTGTCCAGAAGGAGGCTTCTTATACTCTTTGTAACAGGACATTTTTTTCCTCTAACATTTTTAAGACGAGACAGATTTAAGCACAGCAGTGCAGGAGAACTAAAGACATTTACTGTTTCTGCCTGAATACCACCCAGTTTCCCGTGTTCCTCACAGCAAAGGAGAATTTTAAGCTTTGGAGAAGGACAGACAGCTGCCAGATTCCCAACAAGGACACAAGCATCAGAGAAGTACTTGTCTGCAAAGATTATATAGGAAATGTATCCGAAGGCTCTGGGAAGATCCTGGAGTCCCTTCCAGTGCCTAAAGGGGCTCCAGGGGAGCTGGAGAGGGACTTGGGACAAGGGCCTGGAGTGACAGGACAAGGGGAATGGCTTCACAGTGACAGAGAGTGGGTTTAGATTGGATGTTAGGAAGAAATTCTTTACTGTGAGGCTGGTGAGACCCTGGCACATGTTGCCCAGAGAAGCTGTGGCTGCCCCATCCCTGGCAGTGTTCAATGCCAGGCAAGAATGGGGCTTGGAGCAACCTGGTCCAGTGGAAGGTGCCCCTACCCATGGCAGGGGGTTTGGAATTGGACCATTCTGGGATACTAAGTTCAGCTAAGATAAAAAAATCAAGTTACAGACCAGTTTCGTGTAAGGACATCTTAAATAAAATTACAGCACATCCAGAAGATTGTAAGCTCCCACTCTGCCATGTCTTGAGGAAATGAAGGAATGCATCAAATAACATCGCTCTATTCAGCACATATTAGCTTCTGAGAAATTACATGTATCACACATTTTCATCAATTTCTTATCATTGCACTGAACAATGCAGCTTGCCCTTGCACTGAATTTAACACAAGTAAATTATCATTTATTTCCTGTATTTTATAAATTCAATTTATTTCTCCTATTAGCCCATTTTGCCTTCTGTATCTGTGATGATAATTACTAATTTCAGTCCACAGAACTGGTACAAATCTGAATTTCCCCAGATTGAAAGGGCTGAGAGACATTTTAAGACAACCCAGGAGAGTAGATTGTTTCCCTGACTTTTTACTGGTGTGAAGCTCAGGTCAAATTCTTCTAAAGTTCTGGAGAAAAACATCCTTACTAATCCATAATCAACCCTCTTGGTACATGATGCCAAGGAGAAATAATCTTTAAACTTGAAAACACCCTTCTTTGTCTTGAAAAATATTCTCAGTATTCAACAGCAAGCTAGGAATTTTAAATCCCTTTGGGCTAGTCCTGCAATGTTCATTATTATAGATAGCTATGAAGTCTGCAGTAATGGGAGGAAGGAAAACAGGTAGGAAACCTACCTAAAATAATTCAAATACTGCCTGACACTATATCTACTTTTTAATGAGGGATGTAGGGATAAGTGGACAGGAATGTATCCCTAGTTTCAGCATCTAGAGGCACAGAACAAAAGGAACAAAACCAGCTGTAGATGTGAAAAATGCAGAGAAACTTGACACTGTCACACCACATGAATCCAGGAACCTGCAGGTTCCACAATACTGTTCATGCTTAGCATTCCTTAAACCCCCATAAGGACATGGAACCTCAGGACATTATTGTTGCAAATACCAGTAAATTACAGTGTTAGATAGAATGTTGATAGCATCTCCCATACTTAATCCTCTTCCTCTTACCATTCACCCCAGCTCCAAACATGGTAATATGAAGTGTTCTCAAGAAATTTATTTCTTTTACCTGTCTAATACAAGGTCTGGTGCAAAAATCAGTTTCCCGGGATGGTCAATTGATCTCCACATCAAACCAATCATTAGAACTTCCATCCAGCAGCTCTCCAAGAGTCTCACTTGGTCATAGAGGCTGAGATCAATGAAGCCTAAAGTGATGAAAACAGCATAAAATAAATCAACTTGTTTCTTTCTCAGTTTTGATAAAGAGGAATGAGCATAGGAGAAAAAAAACCCCTGTGGGTTGTGAAGAAAGGCAGACAAGGGAGCACTGACACCTGAAGTGCCATGCTGCCATTTCAAATAGGAATAAAAATATTTGTTATTGTCAAATCTTCCACAAAACATTTGGAATAGAGCAGAGTAGTTTTCTAGTGCATTTACTCCCATAGAGCTGGTGAAGTCAAGTGACTGCAGAGGACCTGCTTTATGCTTGGCCACCTTGGCTTTCTGTGAGGCACCCGGGAATCACTCACACTTGTCAGAGATGGCTGCATTGTGCTGCTGCAGAGGACTCCTAGGAAAATAATCTGTTCTTTCCCCACAACACATAAGGTTGTTGCTTGCAGGGTGTTTTTTATCTCATGGCAGGCATGTTCTTGGGTTTGTTGGGTAACTGTGAAAGAACCCACATCTTGGTGCCTCTATGTTTTTCACACCCATTGTAAATGAAATGTGTTAATCCCATCCCTTTTCTGCTCTGTCCTTCCCCAAAATTTCAATAAACCAGAAAAAAAAAAAAAAGGCAAGGGTAGGCAGCAGAGGCAGTAGTGTCCTCATTGCCTCCATCCATGGAATTCCAGAAGCAAGAACAGAATTAATGCCATTGGGCATAAACCTGATCTGCATCCGGGGCTGCACCAAAATCAGCGTGGCCAGCAGGGCAGGAGAGGTGAGTGTGCCCCTCTGCCCTGCTGTGGTGAGTCTCCACCCCGAGAGCTGTGTCCAGCTCTGGGGTCCCCAGTACAAGAAGGATGTGGATTTATTAAAGCAGGTCCAGAGGACGGCACAAAGATGATCCAAGGGCTGGAGCACCTCTGCTATGGAGACAGGCTGAGGGAGCTGGGGTTGGTCTCTCTTTGGAGAAAGAGGAGGCTCTGGGAAGACCTCACTGTGGCCTTCCAAAACTTATAGGGGGGGTTATAAAAAGAGGGAGAATAATCTTTTAAACAGGAGATAAGTGATAGGACAAGAGGGAAATGGTTTTACACTAAAAGAGGAGAGATGCTAGAAAGAAATTCTTGACTGTGAGGGTGGTGAGGCCCTGGCACAGCTTGCCCAGAGAAGCTGTGAATGCCACAACCCTGGATGTGTTCAAGGCCAGGTTGGATGGAGCTTTAAGCAACTTGCTCTAGTGGAAGGTATCCTTGCCTATGGGGACGGGACAGTCTTTAATGTCCCTTCCAACCCAAATCATTCTCTGATTCTATGATTCTGATCCTATAATTTATTTCTCTCCAGAACTTATGAGCAACGCCTTAGCACTGCAGCACAGCCAGAAGGGAGAGACAGCCATTGCCTTCCCTGGGGAAAATAACTGGGGAAAAAATAATGCCTAGAAGTAAAAAGTGGAATAAAAATAATAAAAATAAATATACTGGGGAAAAAAATAATGCCTAGAAGTCAAAATAACTGGGGAAAAAATAATGCCTAGAATTAAAAAGTGGAATAAAATTTACACACTCCAAAAGAGCGGAAGTGTAGATTATCAAAACACAAGTGGGAAAGCAGACTGCTCAGTCAAGGAGTAAACCACAAATATGATGAAGTGCCACTCGGAGGTCAAAACCAAGGTCAGGCCACAGTTTTTAAAGCTGAGCTCCTTTGTCTCGGTCCCTCAGCCAAGGTGCTCCATTCTCAGATGAGCTGGCATCTACAATTCTGCAGGGTGACAAATCCTTACGGCCTGGCCGTGGGAGACACAGGTTTCCTGTAATTCTTCCCAGTTGTCCGAGGTCTTAAAATACACACAGGACTTTTGCGCTGCCAAAGAATCTGCTGTCAGTAATTTATACAAGCGCTCCTTGTATTTTAACATTATTAAACTACTAGGCTGGAAGAGAGTCAGTGAGAGCCTGAGGCTGACATAAACTGGGTAATGCTCACTCTCTCTTATCATCACTAAACATTCTGCCTTTTGACGCTTGTACAGCCTTGCTTCTGATTTTATGAGAAGGGTAAACAGGAGCCTGTGAGTGGTACCATCCCTCGTGTCCTCCCCGTCACTGAATTTACTGCAGAATGCACAATGGATTAGCTGCCACACACACTCATCGTTTGAAAGTGCTTGTGGAAAAATAACCATGGAAGTGTGAATAGTACAAACTGACAGTGGCAGTTTCCTGGGAAACAACAACAGATGAAAGACATTTCAGAGTTTATATTTAAATAAACATTTACATCGGCGTGTGCTGATTTCTCTGGCATAAACAGCGAGTTATCAGGGTTAAAAACTCTCTCAGGGGAGTGAGGTGTCAGAGCAAGTCCCAGTGTTGAACCTACAGGTAGTTAAAGATCCAGATTTATCACGGATGTCATCTGCTAAACTCACATTATCAGCAGCAGCAGTAGGATTTATGACCATTGAGCACAGCTCTTAGGACTACGCTTTTCCTTTTCCTAACAACTTCATGCTCTAAAGACTGAGGACAGCACAACTTCCACTGCGGTGTCAGAAGTCTCATTTCCCGCAGACTAATTTTTCTGTGGCTGTAGTACACATCCTTTAAATTGTGTGCTCCATGTCTTACCGTTTAATTATAAATTGCTAAGACAGCTGAGAAAAAAAACTTGTGCTGGATGTGTAATGACTAGGAAAAGGCACACTGCTCTGGTCAGCAACACACTAGGTTGCATAATCAATCCAAATTTCAATGTTGTGGCAACATCTTATTGATTTGCAATACAGGTTCAGCGATGAACCATGTTGAACTCTTTGAGACTAGGTCAACAAAGCAAAAGGCAATTATAGAAGCTATGTTCTGCTGCCTGACAACTGAGAAGTAAAATGCTTGGAATTCAGAAGGCAAAAAATCCAAATGTCACCTTCTGTTTTACTGAACAACAACAAAAATACTATCCATTAGGCTGAAAGTCCAGACAAAAATACAGCCACAGAGTAAAATTCCTAACAAAAGATTGTCAGTAAATATTAAAGATGAAAAAAAACACAAAATATAAACATGTATTTCTCCTACTTAGGCAAAATATTACCATTAATGTAAACATCTATAAGGAAAAATAAAAATATTTTCTTTCACTTTCAGTAAGTGCCAAAATAACATCCAGTAATAACTTAGAGATGAAAATGGGCTTCTAACCCCGGTACACAAAAGGAAACATTCAGCATTTCAGGAAGTAAAATTACTGCTCACTGGGCCTTTACTCAAGAAGTCTATATTTTTTTCTAAGACTTCACCTCCAGGAACCAGGTATGGATTGGCATCAGGCAAGAGTTTTTGACAAATTAAATTCCATGTCCTAAAATTTAGTCTTCGCAGCTTTTTGATAAAAAAACCCCAAAATCTATATTGAAATAAATGCTCCAACTGCCATGTAACATGGCAATATTAGTTATAATTAGGTGTATATTAAACATCACATCTATTTTTGGCATTATTCTAAAATGCTGTTTATTTCTGTTCTGTGCAACATGAGTGATCAGAGAAAAACAAACACAAGTGATAAAGTGTCAACATTCACAAGAACTGTTTTGAAGGGCTTTGATGGCTTCAGTGGATTTTCTTCATACAGGTCTCTTAATGCCAAGAAAAAGACATTATTTCTGACATATGTTGAAAATAAACTAAAAGTGATTGATTGTCAAAATTGGGGTTGGTTTGGAAACTGATTTTTTAAAAAAATAATAAAACTAATCATCTCAACTGTCTGAGGTTTTGGGCTTGTGTTTTTTTTTTTTCTTTTTTTTTTAAAAAAAAAAGAGGTAACAGAGGTAAAAGATAGAAGTAATTAACAATCAAAAAATGGAAAAGGTTGGGGTTTTTTCTCATTGAAATATTGCTTAAAATGAGGTAATTTTCGAGGACTGATTTTCCTTCACAATTCACTTCCTAACAGAGAAACATAACTATGTGGAGTCCACTGAAATGGTACCTTCTAATCAAGTTTTTGTGATCAGACAAGAAACTATAACAGTAGAAACCATTTAACACCTTATGATTACTTACTTCACAATTATTTTCAGAGTTTCTTAAACCAGTAAAAATAAGGATAAAGGACGCAGGTTTAAAACATCCCACACTAACAACAAAAACACCATCACCTTGCAAATGTCCAGCGCGGCTTAAGATGCTCGTGTGGTGCAAACATCTCCTCCCCAGCAGCTCAGCAGGTGACCTGGGATTTGCACACCCTAAACCCAGCACACCTGGGCCCTCCAGCACAGTGGCTGAGCCTGGAAACTAATCTGCTCCAGCAGCTGGATCTGGTTGCACCACCAGCCACCCCACCTAGACCTGAAATAGGATACGCTTCCCTTACCCTCAATTCTTAATTTAAGGATTATATGAAATATTCTCCTCCAAGTTTGTTTCTTGCACTGTGTGCACACTCTGCTTCTAGAGGGAAGGATTCCTGTCATGTTTTCCCAAGCGTGTACTCAAGCAGCAGCAGCTCTTTGCAGCGCACACAGGGGCCAGAGCAGAGCTCACACAAGCACACTCTGAGCGCCTCTGGCATAAAACCCAAGAGAGGAGCAGTGGTGTGCTGGCTCCTCAGTCCTGATGGTCATGGGGTCAGGAATATCAGTCACACTCCAGAATACATTAGCCATGCAAGCTAAACACAGCTGTAGGGATCACTCTGTCTGAAGCTCAGGATCAAGCCCCGTATTGCTACACGTCTGCCAATTATTCGATGTTTTCAGCTCACTGCTGTTGTCTGGTCACCTTAGGTCTGGCTAAGGGGCCACTGGCTGTGGTTTAGTTTATGACAGCGTCCAAGTTTTTCTCCACAGCTTAACCAGCTATCATCTCTGTACGGTGGCGGCTTTTATTCTTTATTCTGACTCTTTTAATCATGGGTACTTCAGGGGGAAGGAACTGAAAATGCTCACCAGTTCTGGTTTGTGAGAAGATAAATGGTGCATTGCCAATGTGGACACATTCAAGACATTCCAGGCACTAACACATATTGTTGTGCTTCAGTGCATGTTCTTTGTGTTGCCAACAACCAACAGCATCTTACTGATTTTTGATTTGAAGAAGTGCACACGATAATTCTGAGATCAACACTTTGCTCCACTGATGCTTTTGTGTAGCAGCTCTGTCAAATGAAGTGATTGCAAACACCCAGAACTTGGACACATTTCAGTTTTCATCAGCTGTATTAGGAGCTTTCTAGCAGGATTCAAGGAAAGAATTTGGTGTTAAATGAACCTTCTAAATCAGCTTTGTGAGGTATTTTATAGCTAATGAGGTAGAAACCACATACAACACCAGCTATGCTTTTTAGCAAAATGAGCTACTATGTGACTAACAACAGATGATAGAAAATTATGGGCTAGGTTGTTGTCTAAATCAAAAGACTTCCAGGTCAATTACTGAGAGCCATAAATTGTGCATTAGTTTACTGGATAAAAAGATTGACTTTCATACCGCACACTTACTGCGCTGCTCTTTCGGAGTAGAGAATGACACACCGACGGTAAAAGCACTGACTAAAACAAACAAGAACAAGACTGAAACTCTTACCGGGGATTTTTTTGGCCCAGCCAATCATGTGAACCAGCTCTTTGTCTGCCAGCTTTGTCAGGGACATCATCATGGAGGCCTCCGTGAAGGGTTTGCTGGGACGGCTCACCAGCACGTTGGGAGGCTCCGCTTCCAGCAGCGTTAAAACGAACTGCTCCGGGCTGACGGTGCTGAGCAGGATCTCCTTCACCCGGGTCGCCGCCTCGTTGTACTTCTTCGCTTTGCCCACGCAATGCACCCGGTCTTCGGAATTCCGATGGCTGCGCAGGATCCGGTATCCACAGCGTTCCCTTCTGGAGCCTGACACGAGAGAGGGAGGCACACGGCTGCACCGGAGGATTTTTCTCGCAGGTTGCATTATGTAAATCCAAATATTTGCGGAGAAGGGGGAAAAACCCTTGAATATTGGATGTTCTAATACCGAACATCAAGTATTTAGGGCATTCAGCACTGACTTAACTTAGTTCCCACTGACTTCAGCTGGGGGGTTTCGTTTATTCTGCTTAACAGAAATGAAGTTTAAAAAGGTTTATTTTTGAACTTCAGTTAACTCGCTTTAAAAGTTCAATGGAAAACTCCCATTGACGTCAAAGAGACATAAATCAGGTGTTTAAAGGCAAATAAAGATAGCTGATTATAAATTCTGTTTTAGGTGTAAACTGGGGGAATAAAAGACTTTCGGAAGTCTGGGCCATGTTACAGATTACCCCAGGAAGAAGCAGAGCTGGGCCTCACTGTTAGCTGGGTGTTCAGCCAGGGACTTACAGGTTGCAACCCATTTTCTCCCAGTGTCCCATTAAGCCAGCAGGAGTTTCTCCAAAGGGAATTCAGACGTCTACAACCAGGAGCAAACATCCTCTTTGGAGGTCTGCCTGCAGAACGCTATTTCTGTTGCAAAGAACAGTCCTTTAAATTCCTATATTTAATTTATGGTTCATTCTGGCAGCAGCAAACATTCTCCAATTCCCTGTCAGTGTTATTGGTGGCATAACTCTTACCTGTTCTTGCATAGCTGCCAAGAGTCTAAAAGTTTCTCCAAACACATCATATGGGGATTTGCTAAATTATTCAGCTATCTGAATTCATTCATCCCTTCAGCTATTCTTTTACAAGGATCACATTCACTCATTTACAACTCATTGGCAGTAACTGATGTGCAAGATTGTACCATATTAAAAATCAGGATATTTAAAAATATGATACTACCGAAGGAATCCTTATACTGGAATCTTCCAACACTTAACGATTCTAATATCACAGCTAAATTGTTCTCTAAATTTTTTAGAAGTTAGTTTTTTATGCTGGTCATCAACAGTTTTACTGACGTATGATTCTCACAGGTTCAGTTTTCATAGATATGAAAATGCCTGTGCTAACATAAATCTATACCAGACCGACATTTATTATTGCATACGTAGAGACCACGGAGTCTTAAAGCATAACAAGTTGTATCATAGGGATTCAGTCCCACAACAAATTTGACAGAAGCATCCTTTCTGCTACTATGTTGACATTACTATTATTATTTATGTCTTTCTGGTGTGTAGCCTAAAGACTTCTTGCCCTGGTCACAGACTCCAGTTCTTCTTCCTTAGGGTATGGGATTAAAGGCTTCTTAAAATGCATGAAGACAAAGAAGCAAAGGAACAATGGAAATGGAAGAACCCCAAGAACCTAAACAGAGACAACAAGCACACCGACCAGGTTACTCAGGTCTGTCGAAGGAGAATGATCAGCCTGTGGTCTGGCCACGACACATGGCATGACACAGTTCACCTGCAGGGACCAGGCATTCCAAGAAAACCTGCTAGAAAGTCAAGAGGATCTGGGTGGCAGCTACTGGCAGGGTGATACCTTCGAATCAGCTGCCAGAGACCTCTGTGTGTCTGCGTGTGTGTGTGTATGCACACAAGAGAGATTGTGCACGAAATACCTGGAAGAACAGAGGGTCCATGGACCAGCAACTGGATAACATTGAATGACTGTCTAAAGCCATACACTTGTGTTTCTGTGACTGCTTTTGGGGAAGAAGGGCTGAGGATCAGCAGCTGGGGTGAGGCTGCAGACCCACAGCCATCAGCTGGGGAGAGGTGGGGATCCATAGACCAACTGTTTGACAGACTGAGTGCCTAAACCCAGCTACTGGAATGATCCATAGTGTTTAAATACACATATTTTCCACTGCTTGTGTTCACATGACTGCTGTATTTTCTGTCTGTTTATGGTCTGCATGGTTGGCTGTGGATGGAGGTATTGTGTGTGTATTTGTCTAATAACAACACTCACTCAGACTTTACATTGGACCTGGGGACATGGCAATGTGGCAGCTTCCCTTGTCAAGCCACTGGTTTCAGCAATTCCTATCATTCTTCATCCCTATCCATCAGAGTTACATAGACCATGACTTGTCCAACTAGGCAATACAGTTCTGGTCCTGGGTTTCAGTTAGCAGAGAGGTCCAAACATAAGCCAAATAAAAAATAAGGGCAGTAGGGACATAAAAAAATTAATTTCAGATATTATTGACAAGGCTTTGTCTTGCTAAATAAAAGTGTTGGGTGAATACAGACCCTCAGTGGTGGAAGTTCCTCAGATGAGATGGTTTTTCAGGTCATAGTCCTGTCATGTCTTCAGCAGCTGTCAAACAGCACTTGCATCAATCTGTGAGAGAGGTGAGATGCTAAAGCCACTCAGGTACAACCTGAAGACACTGAAAATACGGGACAAGGACCACAGAGTGTGCCAGGACTTTTGGGATGTGGACCTTTCAGCTTCACGTGGCTATGACCCTCACTTGCTGCTTGTTCAGTAAACCATGTCAGATATAAAAGTAAACAGGATGACCTTTAAAGAAGTTCTCAGCATTGGAGAACACACTTTACCCAGAAATCCAAGAGACCGGAGAAGACAAATAGGGAAAGCTGGTTCAATGAACAGACCTCAGGTATGGAGGTATGCAAGTGGAACAAGACATTTGGAACTGGAAGTATTTTTCAGCTGGGAGTCCAGTTTAAAGTCTGCAGTATTTGGAGGAAGAATGGATTTTGCATCCTTATGAGGTATATGGGTACAATGAAATGGGGTGAATGCAGACAGGATATTTGAACAAATAATGGTAGAACAAAGTGCTTAGCCAAATAACAACTATCTAGAAGTTGCCAGAGCACCTGAGCAGTAGTTAAGGAAAGATAATACACCAGCAGAGACAATTGGAGCTTGAGACATTATCTTATGATGGATTCATGAAATGACACTTGATGATGATACCCAAAAAGAGGTTATATGCAGAACTACAGAAGTCACAGAGCAATTTCTTCAACCATCTGGCTGTGCAAATCCTTTTCTTCCTGAAAGAGTCAAAGGCCAGTGAGGCATAGACTAATTTCTACAAAGGCACCTGGATGATGTAGTGAACTCTGTGCTAAGCCTCATTTTTGGACTAATGCACCAAGGTCAAGAGGAAAATCTTGAAGCAATTTGTCAGCTTCCAAAAAACGTTAGAATGGCACAGTGGGCTGCAGACTGTTCTGAAGTAATGCAGTGCACAGAAATTACGTATTTTCCATCAGGGAAGACAAAGAGGAAAAGCCGACAGTGAACTAAGCAACTGGAATGAAAGTACAGCTGGAGACAGATGAGGAAATGCCCAGATATCAGGGTGCTCTGCCTAGGGAGACCCACGGCTCTGATTTCCATAGCAGTCTGCACGGGAGAGGCTGTAACCAAAAGGAAATATGGCACGTTGTTTGCACTAGTTAGAAAGCTCAAACACATTGAACATGGGCATCTTGAAGGACAGAAGAAGAAAAATAACAGAGGGACTAAAGGCCATAGAGAGGGCAGAGAAGAAATTTTCTTGGGCTATGAAAAAATACAAACCGCTGCGTGACATGTGTAGTTTTTGTTCTCCAGTACCTGGTGGAGCTGTGAAACCCCCCAAAAGATGCAAGAACATCAGCCTACTAATTAAACACATGGAAAGTTGTTCAGTTAGGGACTGTATCTAAAGTAATAACTGGTTGAAGAGAAAACAGAGAGGAGCAGATGCTTGATGACACAATAAGGAAGAAGTTCCAGCAGTTTGGACACACCCACCAGAAGCAACATATGGTCAAGATGGCATTTCCAACTAGCTCATTGATCCTAGATCAGTTCCTGGCACTGAAGTGAACCAAGTGGGCTCTTCTGGGACTCCACAACCTCTGATCAGCTCTGTTATGCTGTCACCCACACTTCTCTGTGGCACTGAAAATACCAGGCCTTTGGTGCCCCAATCTGAGTTATCCTTTCCAATTCAGTGTTGTGAAGATCTTCAAAGAACATTTTATAGCCTATCCAAAACATAAACAGGTAAATGACCAGGTCCTTTAATGAAGATGAAAGAAAACAATTAAATTTTTAAAAAATAAATTAAAAAGTAGTCCAGTCTCCTTTTCTAATTGAGAGTATTGTACAATTCCATCTACACAGCTCCACTCCACGCTCCATATGAAGACAATTCAGTCAGGTTGCGATAGTGAGACTATTAAAGGTCTAAGTATGTGTGGAGGGTTCTTAGTGTGAAATAGCAATCCCTTTTAAGTTACTTTAAGTTATTCAACTAAGTCAAGTTTCATATACTACCAGTACTTATTATAAAAAAATAGTGCTCCATTTAAAACATAAAACCATCTTCTATTATCACATTACCAGTGCAGAAAGCCACACTAGGAGTGTTATGACATTTCTGCATAAAAAACTTGTTACTAAAGAAAATATAGTTACTGATAAAAAAAAAAAGGAGGGGAAATCTCAACCAAAGCAGATTCTGATTTACTGTTTGTATTTTTTAATCGACATATATTTCCAGAGCAGACAAAGGCTGATTCACTGCACAGTGTGCATAAAACACAGCTCACTTATTTCCACTTTAGTTTATTTCTGCTTGTATTTAAAGAAAAAGAAAACAACATGTAGGCTTGCTAGTCAACCTCCACTGCAGAAAACAGCAGTCTTTTCAATTAATACAATGCATTTCAACAATATAAAGGAACTTCTTTGCTTTCTATTCAAATCCAAAGCTTAGGCAGGACTGAGAAATTTTACCCATACATCTACTAGCATCCAACAGACATGAGTGGTTAGAAAACTATATATTATAAATGATTATCAACCCAGTTAATGTTTGGCTTAACTAGACACAGAGATGTGGATCAATATGTGTAAAGGCAAAGCAATAAAATTCAGCTTCCCAGACTAGGGAAAATCTCTGACCTCACCACCAACTCCCTAACAGTACTTAATAGCTAATATTCATTCCAACCAAGGTAATTCAGGCAATTGCAGAAGTGCAAAATGATCAAATCCCTCATTCTTTCTACTGCACTCTTCTTATTTAGAGCTATTTTGTGCAAGAAAATAGCTGTATTCAGCTGAGAATGCTGGACCAAGGGCAAGACCTTGAGCTACAGCACCACAGACCACACTAGGAAATGATCAAAAGAATATAAGAAATAAGGCACATTGAAAAAAAAGTCATTAAAATGAGACTGTTGTTCACTTACCCATGAACAAGCCACAACACGTATTCCTGGCGATGAAACACACTATTTTTCAAGCAACTCCTGCTTTAAAAGTTCTCTGAAAATCACAAAAGCTGTCTGATGCGGTGGGCAGCCATATGGCATATTGTTCTTCATACTGATTTTGGTCCCTGGAAATTGCTCGTGTAACGAACCAACTGCAGATTCTACCATTGAATATGTTAAAATCAGGTTTTATAAGTGTTTGAGCTCAAAACTGGCTCCAGTACACATTAGTAAATCATTATCCCTCCAGTCACCTCTGAAAGCAAATGCAAATGTTCTGGTGAGTGCCTGTGCCAGAGCAGAGCTGCTGACAAGGAAGATGCTGGCTGCTGTGTGCCCATGAGAACATGACCTGAAATTACAGTGATTTCTATAATAGCTAAAACTCAATTAATACATCTGATGTCCAGGGAACGCCATGAAACATTTTTTTCCCCTGCTTCTTTTCTGTGTGGAAAGTACCTTAAAGTATTTCAACTGCACACAGCAGCCACACGAAGGAGGAAGAGCAATGTCCTGAACTGTAGCAGCCCACAGGGATGTCTGGTTTTCTTTCTGCAGACTTGTCAAATGATGCCAGTATTCAAGGGCAGCATCTCTCCAGCACTTCTGAGTGTGGCCCCTCAGCCTCCCCACTTTGGGCGGGGTGGGGTCTGAAAGGAGCCTTATCTTCAGAACGTTTTCAACACGTGAGAGCAGACACATGGGGAAAAAGATATAGGAGTGGGGGAGAGGAGGGAAATAAAAGGTAAGTCCAGTTCAACAGGGAAAGTGAAAACTCCTTATGGAAGAAGGTCTGTTTGAGCCTCAGGAAGCAAAAAAGCAAAGTAGAGCATAGGTCCTCTAAGAGTGGCTATAGCAAAGTGATGAAGCAAATCCCCTCTCCTTCACTGCCTTTGCCCACTTCAGCTCCCCAGGTAAACACCAGAAAGTTCCAGGAGAAATCAGTTTTATCTTGATCTGTATTATTCAAGTTTGCTGGGCAGAGTTTACTGCAGCGTTTCTGTTTTCTTTGTTTCTGGTGATGGTGCAATTTTTCGTAATTATTTTTTCCTACCACTGTCAGTAGTCTCAGTGCCAGAATTTAGCAGTAGCATTCTTGTTTGGAACAGCAGGGAACACAGACTTCCCACAGAGAGATTTGCAGGTGCAACCTCCAAGACCCTCATTGTGCCTTTGGCAATTATGGTATATTTTGTAAGAAAATCCATTTTCACCTCAATACAAGGCACTCCCAAGCTGGTATTTCTGCGGCTTGTTGGGTTGACTTCTCAACATTTATGAAGGCGACAACGTTCAAGAGAATTTCAGACCAGGAAACTCCGAAAACTCCAAACTTTTCTACTGCCTCCTACTGTATTAAAGATGGCATGTACTGCCTAATCACATTTAGACACAGAAACTTATGTACAGACACATACCCTAGGTGTGTATTTTTTCTCAAGGTGTCTAGGATAATATGCAAAATGAAGACCTAAAGATTTGATGCAAATAGTGTGGAGCTGTCATAAACTGCAATGTGGTAATTGAGCTCCTTTTATCACTTCTGCTTGACAACAAGTCTCCACCGAGCAAAAATGCACTTACAAACCATTCTATCCTATCCAGGGTTTTAGCAGATGTGAACCAAGACATTCACAAAGTGACCTGGGAAAGGAGCAGAGATGGGGAAAAGCCTTCATTAAAAAAGAAAGTGTACTCTTTTACAGCTTTCTGGTTAAAAAGTGGCATTAAAGCATGGCTCTAACAAGAAAACCTTTGAAAGATAATCGCTCTGGTCTGCAGGAAATGGCATTTACAATTCAGGCGGTCTTAAAATCTGTCTGGTTTAAATGTCTGTCACCATGTGTCCATACATCAGCATTACTCACAGGTGCCCCTTAACTCATCAGGCAACCCAGACAGTTCTAAGTAATTTCTGTAGGTTTTTTGTGAAATTAAATTGTTCAGACTCTCAAATTAAATTAAGAGTCTCAAATTTGAGTGCCACTATTTAAAAAACTATTTTTATAAAAGTTACAATTCGTTTTATTTTCCTGTTATGGTTTCAATCTGCCATTCTTCATCTGGCACGCTGATTAATGTCCTTTAAATATTCATTACTGTAGGAAAACATGTTTACGAATATGTGGCGAGATTTAAAGGAACACAGGCAGCATGAGTGCAATCTATAATTTATACTTGTAGTACCATAGTGCCTATGGGGTCTAATCACAAACCAGGACTTTCTGGACAACTAGAATAAAAGGATTAATTTAAGGCAAGCATTGTGGAGGTCCACCTTATGACATCATTCTGGGGTCAATCTTTACAAAACCTCCATTGGAAAACTTTGAGTAAAATTCTCAGTCGAAGATGAACAAAAGACAGTGGCACCATTCAGAAAGGAAGGTTTTGAAGGGAGTCTTATTTGCAAGCTTTTGTTTCTGGAGGTAAGACCATATTAATGAAAAACACCAATGAAGCTGAGATGCATCATCACTGCAAGAGAAGACAGGAGCTTCACACAGAAAGAACCATCTGACTTGAGCAAGAGAAACTAAATGTATTTCAGGAGTTCAAAAAGAATACGAGGAGCAATTGAAATTGCAGTTCTGCGCTGAGAGTTATCAGCTGGAAATGAACAGGGAGGCTGTAATCTTAACAGATCATGGTGTGATTAAGAACTGCCAGCATGATGTTACCATGAAAAAGGCAAAGAGGATCCTGGGCTGTGCGCAGAGAAAGGCTCCTGCAGAAACAGAAATGTATTAATGCTGCTGCAGTGAGGAGAGTTCACAGGAGTACTCTCCATGATTCTGGTCATCCAAGTGCAAACTGGGTTATCTCCACCTGGAGCAAACTGAGGGACAAGATACTCTGAAGAATTCCAGACTCTGTCTACTTTCCTATTTTGCAAGAAGGTTCTGTGGGGCTATGACGTAGCCCCTAAGTATGACCAGGTCATTAACAATAAAGAGAAGAGGAGCCTCTAAGCTCAAAGACAATATTGCCACAAGAACAAAAGGGCATTGTCCAGCAATAAATGCAGAATTAAATCAGCAATAAATTCTGAAGAATGTTCCTAATGAAAGGAATTATATTCTTCAAACAGCCCTCAGAGCAAAGCAGTAGGAGGATGAAAACAGTGCCTAGCCTTGAAATAGAAGTAGGTGTATCTACATTAAATGGGATTAAATGAGATTAATTCATGAAGGGCCAAGCACAGTGACCTTCTCCTTTTCACTCCATAGTTCCTACATGATGTTTTCCCCATCTGTTTCTATCACGTACATTGGGGAACCTATAAGAAACAGCAAACTTTCACTGTGAACATACACTGGATATTGAAATGCCTTTCAAATTATTTTCTTCTTAAAAGTAACCTTTAAGTAATCATCCATAAGTGTACAACTACATTGAGGCCGCATCACTCTAAGTACAAGATAGGAATAACAGAAAAGGTTGGATAATTCTGAGTGGTGCAGTGATAAAAAGTGGTTGTTGGCAACTTCTGCCCCAGCAAAAAGCCTGGCAGCCAGAGAGCTGGTTCTTCACATGATGGGTGATCAAGCTGCTGAGGGATGATTTAGGCGCCAAGAATTCGTGGGATTAAATAGAGGGACTGTGGAAAAGTTGCCATGTCCCCAGCTGAGAGCTGTCAGCAGTAGTTTCACATAGGTGTGGTCTCATTCTTACACTCCTCCCGAGGCACCCACTCTTGCCACTGACTGAGGCAGAATACTGAGTTAATGAACTACTGCTTTGATGTGACACTGCTGTTGCTGCAGTACATCCACCAGCAGAGCACAGCACAGGCTGTTTCACCTCATATTAGCAGAGATTTCAGTTTAGCCTGAGGCTCAGGAAGCAGCAGATCTTGGGTTCCCATTCTGCAGAACACAGCAGGAAAGTAACCTGCTTTCCCGAGCTCTGCAGAGGTTATATGATTTTCACATTGCCCCTTCCCACAGGTTTTCTTCTGAAAAGTCTTCTCCTGCTTTAAGAATCAGTGCATTCCTGCCTACAAAACCAGCCTAAGCCTTGCCTTAATTGCCTGCTATGCCTTATCAGGATTTCAAGGAAAAAAAAGCGGGGAAAAAAGTATATACAGAAGTGGCTGAAGGGAAGGGAAAAAAAAGAGCCAGCAAACCCCAAGGAAATAACACAGACATGCAAAACTCACCACATTTCATCATTCCCACTTCATAGCATTTCCGTAGCCGGCATGCCTGGCAGCTTTTGCGCCTGTTTTTATCTATTGTGCATTGATTGGTGGCTGGGCAGATGTAATCATTGTGTCCTGCAGCAGAATAAGAAGAGAAAGTTTAATGTTTCCAACCATCTCTCTTCCTCATTTCCCAAATCAGGAATGTTCCTGATTTGAAGAATCTCGACCTTCTCATATGCATATATCTAAGCTCCATTAATTTAACTGATGAAAAAATGGACACTTATCCTATATTAAAAACATCAATTCGCAGCCTCAAAATTAACCAGACAACATAGCCCAGCTTTATAGTGATGACTGTTAGATAACCAAGCACCTTCTACCAATAACTCATTTTTGAAAATGGAACATACACTCCTGTGGAAATTTGCTCCCAACCTCCAACTTCTTACTGTATATTGGGACTCTACAGATGGCAGATACTAGATTTTAATTTTTTTTTCCTCAGCAGAGTTGAAAAGAGCAGTGCAGACAGCTTCAGTCCTGCAGAGATTTAAGTAAACTACAGCTCTATTTACTGAACTCTGAAGTGGTGAGTTCCAGGAATGAAGAAGCTTTTGGAGGATTGATCCTGGACCAAAGTTAATTGAAAAAAAAAAAAAGAAGAAAAAAAGCTCAAGAGAGAAAGGCTGGTATGAAATAATGCATACTGTAAGCACAAAGAAAAGCACAAGTAGAAGGTATAACTTTTAGATACTCTGGAAAAGTGTTTATTTTTTTCTCTGCTCCTTCTCTCCCATCTAACCTCATTACTACTCAGACTCCTTTACATTGTTTAAATTTCATTAATCAATAGTCTGGTCCAAAGGTTTATTACTGTAAACTGGACTTGGGTATGCTCCTGCTGTAAATACAGTCGAATCATTCGCTGTCCAGTACTGGAACTATCTCTTGCAGCAGTTACCAAAGGATTCAAAAATTATTCAGTCATTTACATTTCTTGATGTCTTTTCTCTCAGGTTGTTTTCTAAGTTATTTTTTTTTTTCCAAACTGTAAGAATAGATCAGGCAAAAACACAACTACTACGGTGGTTTTTCTCATTTGATGTGAGTCCAGAAGTTCAGGTCCCCAAGAGTAATTATTTAACTGAACCATTGTGACTATTTCCTTGCAAAATCAAAATTATTTTAACCTTGAATTTTTGAACTGGCAATTTTAGAAAGAAGCGATCAGGTTACAGTTTGTCCCGTTTCCTACTGGCAGATATGACTGAAAAACAAATTACTGTTTATCTCTCTTCACACAACATGGGGGGAAAGGAGGAGGAAGCTCTCTGTTGCACTGTAACCCAAGCACAGAGGAATATAAAGTGATTTAAAACTCTTGTGGCCTTGGGATAATTTAGCTTGCAGGCAGATGTTCAGCAATGGGGACAAACAGACTACACCACAAACCTGGACAAGCTGAGGAGACCACACACAGTTGCTCAGTCATCCCATCTAATTTTAGTTAGACGTTAGCCCGACATTTTAGTCTATGGTAGGCCCAGAAGTTCTTTATTTTAATACACAATATGCTGCCTAACAACAGTTTCAGCTGAGTGCTTGGTAGCGTTTCGTGCCGAGAAGTGAGTTTCTTTCATTTGAATCACAAGCACCATTTCCTGACAGGGTACATTGAGGTGTACAAAGGACCACAGTGGGTAACTTGTTGATGGCCCAAGCGCATGCGAGTGAGGCAGAGCAGGCAAATCATTTACTTGACAGAAAACACTTTGAGATCAAATTCAGTCTCTGTTTGTGACAAACTGGAGACAAAGTTCTCCTCAATTATTTTAGAAGTCTAAAGCACTTGCACCAGCCTACAGAACTTGCACAGTAAATTGAAAAAGCAAACCAAGTTTCGAATTAAATTTGATTCTCATGGTGACACCAATTCTGCCATACTGAGCCAAAAGAAAATATCTGAAGATTGCTGAAGGCTTTGCAGGCAGAAGAGGAAAGGAAAGTGAACACTAAATACCAAAAAAGTGATGGGATTTTCTGTGTTGGTATCCACAGGTAGTATCCAATGTCAGTACAATTAATTTTCCACCCAGAGGCCCCAGATGAGGCCAAAGAACATGATAAATAGACCATTAAAGAAACACAGTGCTCCAAATCTGCAATACAGTGCCTAAGTGACTTCCATTGGCTGTGATAGCAAACATGGAGTCTTACATTCACACTGCAGCCACTCAGCAAAACTGAACTAAATACCAAATATTTAAGAACTTAAACATAGAAGTGGAAGTCTTAGATAGAGAGATCTGGCAGAGTAAGAGGTGCTGCAATTTAGCTCTGGGGGGTGGACACCTGAGTATTAACAATAATCAGGTTAGTGCCTAATATGTGCTACACATATTTTTATATCCTACATAGTGTGTAGTTATTATGTATACTATGACTCAACAGCTCTGGGCAACATACTCTTGTCAAGAGTAGTTCCTGGCAAGCAAAGTCTCCAGATAGTTGCCTACTTTGAGTCTACGACAACAAATTCACAATTACTACGTCTACATTGGGACACAAACTGCCATTAGACTCACAGGTCTGTTGTGCCACCCACCCAGGACTTTGCTGTGGGGCCTTGCCGTGCTCTGTATTCCGCCTCCTCTCCAAAGAAAACAACTGCTCCCTTTGTAGTGTTTCCAGATCTTGATAACATCAGAGCCAAAAGACAAAGCAGTCAGATCACATGTTGCTCTATTTTCGGAGCGCAGCATCATGCACCAGGATTTCAGATCAGTTCATTACTACTAGATCCACTGCTACAGCCCCTGGTCATACAAAACAACCTGTTCGAGCAAAATTGTCAGAAGCTGATTGTCCTACCTTGAATGCTTCTTTTAAAGAATGCTTTGCAGCCTTCGCAGGACCAGACCCCGTAGTGGTACCCTGAAGCATAGTCGCTGCAGACTGCGCAGAAGTGGGCATCCTTTTTTGAGCCAGGATGGTTTGCAACTGGGCTCGCACAGTCACTGCCACTGGTTTTTCTTTTTAACGTTTCTCTGACAGAAAAGAAAAACATCTGTTATAAAAGAGGAGAAATTAAATCTGCACTGCAAAGAGTTTCGTAGTTTTCCATTGTCTTCTATTCTCTCTCTATAGAGCCTTATTTCTGAACACAGGATAGTGTGAAACACTGTTGAGTGTTTTCTGACAAGGTAATTTAAAGCATGTAGTCTGATCCCAGAGCTTTCAGTGATGACAGACTATAAAGTTCTAAAATACTCAAAGGCATAAAACTGGACTGCTGATATGTCAATCAGAGGAACCCTGGGAAAATCATATGGAATGCTGATGGATCTTGAAGAATTCTTGAAAATGTACAAATCCAGGAATTCGTGAACCAAGTGGACTTTGCCTTTCGGAAACTTCACAGGGAAAATGAGAACTGAGACAGCTCAGACTGACATAATAAATGCTACAATGAACAGAGCTGCAGTTTGTACTGTTAGTAAGGCAAAATTACATTGCACATCTGTTCTCAAGTATTTCATCCTTTACATGAGGTTTTATTCATTCAGCGACATCCTGGAGACAAATAACATGAGATGTGAATCTCAGCCCACAAGATTGACTCATGATGTTAGTCAAAGTTTTCTGTTCAAGGGGATGAACCACATTGGTCATCCAAATGCTAAACAAAAGGAAGTCTGAATACAAGAATAATGGAGAAACACAATTAATAAAATACTTTCATTCATTAAAAAAAAAAAAGGCTCTCTATAAATTAGTAAGATATATACACTCCTGAAGTGTTGCAAATAATTCCAACATACAGTAACTATTCTTAGTGACAGAATTAAAATGAAAACAGGATAAAAACATGAAATAACAGCCAATTCCTGACACCAGGGTCCTGTAAACAAACAGCAAGAGGAAAGGAACTTAGATTATCAGTAAGGTGGGATTTAGGTATAGGAAGTACATCCATTGTATCCTTTTTATCTGGATGTCATTTTCTTGGTGGTTTTAGCATGTTGTGCCTTCAAATACTGTCATGGACAAAGTCTCAGCAGCAGTTTGAGAGAAGGAAAGGTGTATAGTCAATTTACAGGTATAAATTTAATAACAGAGGCAGAATTTAGAAACTCTAGATTTTTCCTCATCCCACCTTCCAGCAGGATTAGCAAGGAGAAACAAAATCAGTTGGGATAAGACAGCAGGTAGCACAGTTTATGACTTCTACAGAACAAGGGCAAGTTTAAACAGAACATTGGAAACATGCTGCAAGTGCTGTCAGAGGCTTTAACTAATATATTAAAAGTAGACTTTGTGCTGGTTTCATGACAGGAGGTAAGGACAAACACACCCACATGCCAACTAAAAATCATCAAGTTCATAAGTATTTGAGGAGAACGTGCTCCAATTTCCTAGTAGAAAATTTGAAAAGGAAAAAAAAGCATTTCTTGGACAAATTTCAAAACGGAAAAATTAAGGTATTTTTTGTACAATTAAGTTACTGAAAAATTTTTTTTTGAAAAGCTAATTCATTCAGATATTGCAGGGCAGAAGAGTGTTTAGATGTTTAACAAGCTTAGTCTCCGATGACACACGCTCCCCCGTTAATGGATTGGTGAATCACTGAGTTTTTTCCCATTCTGCCATGCTGGGAAGACTGAGGGGGCACTCTCCTTTAGAGTAGAGGGACTGTGTCACACATGCCTAATATGCTGCTAATGCAAGGAGGAAAAAACATTGCTATTCCTTCCCGTTTCCCTGTATCTGGAAGCAAAAGTAATTTTGCATTTCACATTAGTGAAAGAGGTACATTTTTAAACTTTACTTGGGAGTCGTGATCCAATTGTGAGGGTCAGAAGAGACTCCAAATCAGCTGGAGAGCCTCTCTGTGACTGATTGATACGCTGTGGAGAGCGATGTTTATTGTCCTCGTTAAAGCACCGAGATGTTATGGATGAAAATAAAGAAAAAGCACAGACTGTAACACCTTGGTGAGGAGCGTTGTTTTTTTACCTTCCAGTCATGACAAGTGTTTTTAAAAAACACTCTTTCTTTCCCTACTTGAAAAGTGTAATGATAGCCACTCTGCACACATGCAAGCAGGAAGACTTCCACAGACTGTGGCAAACAGCTTGCACACAGAGGAACCATCTGGAACGAATTCCTCCTGCGGGCCAAGCAGGCATCAGAGCCGCCCATCTGCGACGGCTGCAGCGGCACAGCAGGAGGCTCAAACCCCACCAATTTGTTACCAGTGTCTTCAAGAACAACAGAACCAGCAAACAGTTGAGTCTCCTCACACTGAGGCTCTCAGGCCCGGGCAGCGCGTCCGCAGCAACAGCGATCCCCACGCGTGGTTAGAGACCATCTCCCAGCACCCTCAGGACTGGAGCACCCCGGAATTCTCAGCAGATAAACGAGCTGCCAGGTCCTCCAGATGAGCTGGCAGGAGCTGGATGGATGGCCACAATGCTCCTGCACCAAAGGATGCAGGAAAATGAGGGATTTACCCTGGCTGCCTCTGAGGAACCACGTGGAGAAAGATTTATCGCTTTGCGCCTCCTTGTATTCCTCCCTATGGTTTCTATATAGAGATGTTAAGTTTCCATAAAAAGAATTAAGATTTTTTTTAAAATTAACTAGTAATTGATTTTCTACTAGTCATCCTACTACTCTGAGCAATCTGGTCTAGTGAAAGGTGTCCCTGCCCACAGCAGGGGGATTGGAACTAGATGGTCTTTAAGGCTCCTTTCAACTCAAACCATTCTGTGAAAAACAAATGATACTCCAGGTTTTCTTGATTTCTCTTTAAGTTAGGTCATCATGAGCTACATGAGCAATAGTCCTTATAAATCTATACAAATAGCAGAAGAATTATTTATTTAAACTCCAGTGTGGCAGGTTTGGCTTCCCTTCTGTCTGTGTAGAGAGGGCTCTGCAGAGCATCAGACAGGAGCTCTTGGATCATTCCAACTGCTGTCCCATCATCTGGACAGCTTCAAACACCAACCTACAGCAGCCTTCCCAGGGCTGTCAAAGGTTTGGAACCCTAACCAAAGTGGGAAGAGTTTGGATGTTAGCCCTATTCACATCAAAGCTGCTCAGGGAATTCTTCTGTATGTAAGTGCTACACAAACAGTCTCTCCCAATCCACACACCTACACTGAAAGTAGATTTGCATTCCAGAACTGCCTGCTACTCTGCCAGCTCCAAGTAGTGACTAGTCAGGTGTCTGGGATGAAGGCCTGTGCAGCCTACAAGTCAGAAGGAGATGTGGATACCATGCCTTAGTCCTGTGCAGACATCTTAAAGCTCACCCACTGCAGAAGGAATGTGGGTATCTCCAAATTACACAAATCCTTCATTAACAATTGAGTTGAAACTGTTACCAGGACACATTATTTTTCATACTCAAAATGACTGCTGAAGTTAAATAAGGAGCCCTATGAATAAAAATACAGCTGCTAAAGCAGGAGCAGCACCTGTAACGGCCTGAGCTTTTATCCTTCCAACAAATGTGCCCAAGAATGGAGTAATTTCATCAGCTGATGATTTACACACTGCTTAGGGTTTGCAATATGAGTAAATGTGTGGAAAGAGAACATATTTTTACAAACAGAGTTTCTTGTCAGCTGAAAATTTAGCCCATGACTGCTGTTCACAGCACCTTTACAAAGTCAGTTGAGAACAGCAACGAGAAACAAAGTCAGACTTTTTTGGTAGCAGTCCCCTTTTAACATGATGAATGCTGCTATGTGACTGCCCATGCTAAAACCAAAGAGCAAAGAGAACATTTCCCTTGAATTTCAAGTTATAAAAAGTCTTTACAACTGTTACATGCAGTAAAAAAGAAAAAAAAAACCTCTGGATAAAAAGAAATTCAAACAGCATTGTGTGAAAAGGAAACAAGAATGAACTTTTACTACTTTCACTCAAAGGACTTAATTTGCAAGAGCAAAATTAATTTTTATTACATAAAATAGTACCTTGCAGTCTTGAACTTATGTTTACACAGAGTAAACTGTTTCCACATTGAAGGTGTTTGTACTGCTTTATGTTGGTGTTCTCTAAGGAGATACTGAAAAAAAATCTCATTTCAGAGGTTACATTAAAAAAAAAAAACACAAAACTCAGGACTGATTTGCTCTCTGGTGGAGGTTTTTTGGCTTTGTTTTGTTTTTCAGAGGGACCAAGAGAGAAGTTAAATGTTAAAGGGAAAGGCTTGAACTAAAGAAGCTATAAATAACTTTCAGCAAAGTTTTAAAGCAACAGATAGCACTGACCTGCTCACAGGCAGCATTGGTTCCATCGGTCTTGCTTCGCACCACAGGCTCTTGGGCTGCTCTGCATAGAGCAGTGATGACTGGCAGTGCAGTGTCAGAGGGGAGAGGTGGCCAGGAGCAGACCACAGCGCGCTGGGGCTTGAGGTTTGCCTCGCAGACACACTCTCTGAATCCCCAAAGTTGCTGGCAATGTTGTAATTCATCACAGCAGGGCTGCAGAACGCCATCGCAGAATAGTCATGTCGGTTTTCCACGTAAGATGAGGGAATATAGACTGGACTGTGCTCTGCTGTCAGTGTGGACTGATTGCAGCTGTAGGGAACTGGAGAGATGACACCAGCAGGTGAGTTTTTAATTTCTGTTTTATTGCATCCAATATCCTGAAGAGGCAGCAACTGAGAAAAGTCCTTGTGAGAAGATGCACACAGGGACATTTTGAAGCAAGGTTGAAGGATGCTGTTTAAATATTCATCCTAAGAAGGTATGCGGGAAAAAGAAAAAAAAAAAAAGAATTAAAAAAGTAAGAAAGCTCTGTATTAAGTATTTTATATAAAAGAAGAAAGGAACCACTATAGCAGAAAATATAAAAATGTCTCGTTAAAGCAGATTAAACTGCACTTAAACAATCAATGTAAAAATTCACTACCTTTAAGAAAAAGAAAGCTTTCTAGAATATCCTTAAAAAATAAAGGCTAAGACACATGTTGAGTTCAGACTCCCTTAAAAAATAATAACAATAGTTTTAAAAAGTAAATTATTTAAAGCCTGAAACAAAGACAAAGGTGACAACTTCAATTTTAACAGGAGTAACTTGTTACAACCAGGGTTAAACTACTCTGCATCAGACAGAAAATTACCCCCTGGTCCACAGTTATGGAGTAAAAATTAATTCTGTTTATAACAACTCACCATCTCCTGCTGTAACTATACTACAGTCTTCAGCCCTGTACTACAGGGAACTTCCCTTTTCCATCAAAAACATGTAACAGCAGATATTTTGAAAACAAGTACACACACATATGTCCCCTATACTTTCCAAACCCAGAACTCCACTGCACATCCCTCTCCACAGAGGAGGAAGACAGGTAATGGATGTCAGCAAGCAATGCAACTTCTTCATGAGAGGTCCCTCGATACGGCACCTCTGAAGAGAGTCATTAGAAAAGCAGAAGACACACTTATTTCCAAAGCTGACAACACAACTCCAGTGATTTCATAAAGTCCAGAAGTTTTTTAATTCCCTGCCACTCTCCATCCCCATCCCAAGTACTCTCCATCCTTCCTCTCATCTGGCTCAGCTGTCAAAACAGAGACCTTAAAACACCCACAGTAAATACTCTTCACCAGATTTAGGTATATCCAAATTATTTAAGAGAGAAAAAAAATATTGAAAAGAAAAAAAAGCCCACCAAAAGCATCCTCCAAAGACATAACTCCAGTCCTGGAAGCATTACTTCACAGTAGCATTTAAAAATACTTTTTCCTTTATTCTTCTGCAATTCATTCCAGCTCTGAAGACAGACATAATTTGTGATCCAAAACAATTCTGTATCCAAAATAGTGAGTTCCAGCTCCCTGAACCAATATTGCAGTATACTTTTACAGATGGCAATAAGACCTTAACACAAAAAAATCACAGGATAGTTAAACATTCTCCCACAGCTTTGCTATTCCACAGGTGGCCAAGGTATAGATGCTAAATGTTCTTACCTTTTTTCACCTCACATGACCAAAGAGCAAGATGAGGAAGATTCAAACACAGGTTTGCTGAAGTACAACAACCTCCCTGTCCCCAAAGTTCTCAGCCAGATGACATTTCTAGTATGCCATCTTGGGCAATTGACATGTTTTTCTCCTCTAGGGTGAGGAATGAGATTAAAAACACTAAGAAAAATTTGTAAGAAGTAGTCTTTTAGACTAAAATGGATAGTTGAGAGTCCATCCTCCTGTCTCAGGTTACACTGCCGATGAAACCAAAGATACAAGTAGAAATATCCAGGAACTCGTTTAAATCAGCTCAGGCACTTCAGACCCAGCTGCTGTTTTTTTTCCTTTGTGGGAAACAGGAAAATGAGATATTTCAGCAGCTGTTTGTGTCCAGCAGTTCTTGGAGTTGAACTCCGGTGCAGTCAAAGCAGGAGAATCTGACCTCCCTCCTCACACAATCTACACGCTTCATCTGCCCCCACCAGACGCTTCAAAGCCTCCTCTAAGAGAAACCAAGCATCCTGCAAATTTCACTGCAAAAACCACAGACAATCCCAAAGGTGCTTTCACTCCCAGATTATGGGGTGGGTAACCCTGGGTAATTTTTTAGCAGCAAGTGATTGAACTAAGAAATTATCTAAAGAGTATTTGCAGTGGTTACTACAAGCAGGCCCAATGAGCACACTGGGTTCAACATGCGTTTGAAGCTTCTGTACAGGCAAAGCTTGTATACTCCTTGTAGTTTCAAGGGCTGTATGTATTCAGAATGTGCATGGAAACTCTGCCAGAGCACCCAGAATGTCCAGCAAAAGCTGTCTGTGCTAACTGGGTCCCCCTGCCCCCTTTAGAAGGGCACACAGTGCAGGGGAACCCCAAACCCTTTGCAAAGAAGGACCTGAGCACCATTACAGCAACATCTCTCTTCGGGTCAGCTAGAGACATTCTGCTGTGATACTCCAGTAGATTTTGCAGCAGGCAACTGTTTGTGTTGCCTGTTTTCCTCAGCATTTGGAAAATACATGCTGTAGAAGCAGAGAAGAACACAGAGCTGCTTCTACACGATTTTGTGAACTGAAATCAGCTGAGATTTAAGTCATGTTTTTTCTGCAGAGGGAATCCACTGGTGTGTGTATGCAGAGTAACTGCCTGTTTAGCAAAGGACATATTGTCTCCAAAGGGCAACACACAGTATTTAGAATCACACAGAGAGGTTACCAGAAGCAAGAACGAGTTTTAGGCTTGTTTTAGGGGTGGGAGTTCACACAAGCATGAGATGTCAGTCCAACTATCCTGAAAAACACACTGCTTATGACTTATTTACAAGAGAAGGGACTCTGGGGTCCAGGAGGTTAAAGAAAACTGCCCTCATGGTCTTCAGCAGGCTGTAATATAGTGAAAAAATAACAGTATTGGCCTGAGATAATTAACTTGGGTAGCAGAAATAGTTTAGCCACAGTAGACCATGGATCTACATGAGATCATGTAGTTCACGTTTCCTTATACCCAGAGGTTTTAAAATGGGAAGCCCAGAGGCTCACAAATAAAACAAAAGTGATAAAATTGTCATTATTGCTCAGAAGGTTCTAAAAATCTACTGCTGGACTGTGAAGTTGTGTGTCTCAAAGAAGGACTGAAGATTGAGGGAGCCAGATCTCAAGATCTGAGGTGGGAGAAAACAAACTCCACTAACACCAGTAACTCAGAAGGAAGCACGACCACATTTTTAAGACAAGGATTATAACAAATAGTGCGACAGGCTAATAAATTTGTTGTATCCTGGTATGATGTCCTCATATCTTAGGTACTATTTATTAAACCGATATCAACTATTTCTTAAAGTGAAGTCCTGTCCCAACACTCCCTCTTACTCTGAATAAGGATTTTAAAAGCAAGATTCAACTACAAAGCACATTATTTAGACCAAGTCTATCAGCACTGCACTAGTTCTGTACCAAACACAGAAACAAACCAGGTGTCCCTTATTTTTATACTCCAGTCTTCTGGGAGTCTGAGAATGTTTCAACCCACTTAAGTCAGTTTAGCTTAGCAAGATATTCAACAAGAGAAATGCCACTATTAAGTAAACAGCCACTCTGGCCAGTTCCTTGAGTAACACTCACCATTCACAGAGCTGAGACACTACGGGCAGGATTCACATCTGAGAGAAGAGGAAACAACTCCATCATCTCCAGCACTCAGAGGATGACACCGCTATCCGGGAGGATGTAGGGAAAAAAAAGGAGTGTTATCAATATTCTCCACCAAAAAAAAAAAAACCAAAACAAAAAAAACCCAACACCTAGGTTTCTTGTCTTTAGACAACTCTACAACAGTTGACTGTATCTTGAGAGTCACCGTACAAGACACAACAGGTGAGGGACATGAACTGGTTCAGATGTCATAGTCAAACAGACACATGGGTAAATAATTAAGCCATCTGACCTACTTGAACAAACTCAAAAGCCACTTATTGCACATTGCCTATACCAAGTACCGCTTTAAAAGCCTTGTGGGAAAAAATAATTTTTTTTTTTTCATTTGGTTGGTTTGGGTTTTTTTTTTTTAATTTTTGAAAGTGGAAAAATAGGTAGAGAGGGCAGGGTGCCATGTTTTAGAGCCTTCTTGGGTACATAATACAATAGCTTTTCCTAGAAAAATGCAGCACTGCAAAAAGCAAGGGAGTGATGGATGTTCTCAGGCACCCTTCCATCAACATACGCTACAACATGCTTAGAATTTTATATATATTTTGAGTAAAGACTTCTTGCAATAGAGAATCAAGATGACCTTTCTCTCGGCTGGGCTTAAATTAAAGTGCAATCATTCTCCTTAATAGAGGTGATTCAGCAAGCGTCTGTTCCACTACCCCACAGCTGAAGCCCCTCAGTCATCTTGTGGAGCATTCTGTTAATATTCTCTTAAGTTACATTTTACACAACTCACCGCAACAATAAACTGAATCATTTTCTGAAAAAGTGATCATTACAGGAAAGTCGTTCCACAAAATGACACTTGTGCTTCAGGTTTTGTGAAAAACTTATTACTCATTAAACACAGCAGTGCCAGATATTGCCAACAGAAGGCAGGCAAGTAAAAAAGGTTATTATTACCTGAGAAGGACTAAATGCAACAAGTAGGAGACAGATAGGGAAGCAAAATGAAAACACAGCTATCTGTCCAGACCTCAGATGTTGTACTCATTCCTGCAAAATTAATAACCTGTTCTCAATGACCTCAAGACCTTCTCTGAAGAAAATATTAAGGATCAAAAGCAGACAGGAGAGAATACTTTGAAACTCTTAAGCAAAACAAGCACCTTTTGACCTGTGTTAGCCTTTGAGTTACCAAGGGCACTGACAACTTCTAGATTATTCTAAATATTTATAAATATATTTCAGGGCTCAATGCATATGACATGGAGGCACCAAGGGAACTGGGTTTGTCTCTCCAGAGGAATACAAGACTGCAGTCTTCTACCCCCTGGAGTTACAAAGACAAGAAATCCAGACTCTTTACAGGAAAAGTGCACAAGTGAGAACAAGAGATCACAGTGACAAGGCAGTGTGAGGGAAATTTCAGTAGCGCATATTAAAAATTCTCCACAGTGAAAATTAAACACAGGAATGGGATCTCCAAAAAAGCTGTGAAATCTCTGTCTTGTAGCGCCTTCAGATACCAGAAGGTGCTATAAGGTCTACCCAGAGCCTTCTCTTCACCAGGCTGAACCAACCCCAGCTCTCTCAGCCTGTGTTCGTAGTAGAGGTGCTCCAGCTCTCTGATCATCTTTGTGACCTCCTCTGAACTCGTTCCACATCCTTCTTATGTTGGGGGGGCCTCAGAGCTGGACTCAATACTCCACATGGGGTCTCACAGGGCAGAGTAGAGGGGTGGAATCACCGCCCTTGCCCTGGTGCCCACATTGCCTTTGATGCAGCCCAGGTCACGGTTGGCTTTCCAGGCTGCAAACACACATTGCTAGATCACACTGAGCTTCTTGTCAACCAGCAACCCAAGTCCCTCCTCCTCAGGGCTGCTCTCAATTCGTTCTCCAGTTGCCCCGTTCTCCAGCTGCAGCACCTTGCACCGGGCCTTGTAGAACTTTATGAGGTTCACACAGGCCCATACCTCCAATCTGTCCAGGTCCCTCAGCATGGCATCCCTCCCCTCCAGCACGTGACAGCACCCCACAGCTTGATGTCATTGGCCAACCTGCTGAGGTGCACTTGATCCCACTGTCCATGTCACCAACAAAGATGATAAATAATACTGGTCCTAATATGGACTCCTGAGGGGCCCCATTTGTTGCTGGGAAATCTTTAATTTGTATGACTCTGCTGAGAAGCATCTGCCATCAAAAAGGGCAAAAGCATGTGGATAAAATGCCTCATTTTTCCCAGTAGGACTTTTACACAGCTTGGAGGATTACTGAATAACCGTCTCTAAGTTATTGGCACGATGTAGACATGAGCTGGCACAGGGGGTGAGTCTTTGACTCAAGTCAAGTTCTTTCTGTTTACTCTTTCAGCAATTCAACATCTCTTGTATTATAAATAAATTGGGGGCTGAAAATTCTCCTGCATTTATTCCCTTTTCCCACAGCAGTTCCCACACACAGGTCTGTGAGGATATACAGCAGCACACAGTGAGCAGAGCCGGCAGCAACGCACTCATGCCAGCCAGAAATCTGAGAGGAAAGGGAGGGTGTCTAAAAAAGTCAATATGGGAAGAAAAACAAGTAAATGAGGCAACAGGGATAGAGCAGGAATTGAAACTTCCTACTTTCTCGGGGGAGATACTATCCATCTTGCCTTCTGCTGAAAGCAAAGGTGAGAGATCTTCCCTGGCAGCAACTGTCCATCACTAGGCATAAAGACCTGTGATAGGATTAAGAGCCCTTTGGCCAATGGACAAAAGAGTAAAGTCATAATTGCCCCTAAAACCTGAGCCCCTGGTAATCTATTGGTAACAACATTAGATAGATGGATAGACAAGTGGAACATATCCCCAGATTATGTGAACTAATTTATTTTTGCAGCTCAGGCTATACCACCCTGGCAGATCTGGCCTGCCATAGCTATAAAAGACAGAGTGGGAGTTTCTGTTTGGCATGGATGTCAGCAGATGCAGGATTTAATTTCTCCTGGCTAGGCAGACATGATGTTCCCCGTACCACACCATGCCTCAGGCTCCTCGAATGACCTCTTGCTTTATGAGGCTCAGAAGCAATGGTCATAACCATAGCTGTCTTCGGCCAAAGAAAACCTTCCTTGAAGAGACGCTGTCAGGGAATCTTTTTTTTTTCTTTTTTTTTTTTTCGGATCTAGATGACCTGAAGAAAAAAGAAGTGGGTTTTTTTTTCCTGCCAGACCAATGTGCAATATCCCTTATGCCGCCTTCTCCTCCCCCAAATAAAATGATGTTACTTATTGGGGATTTTTTCCAGATGGCCCCTTTACTATGCAAATGATTTATGCTATAGGATTAATTTAGGTAGCCAAAGTCTGTTTCACTAGTGGTCTTGTTAAACAATGATCCCAAAGCCTCTTCAACTAGCAGCACTTGACAGCATTGATTTCAAGACAGTCAGCTCTGTCTGTCCAAGAAAAACATGCCACATGCACTTTTCCACCACTGCCACTCGGGCAGCCACTAAGGCTGTGGTGTTGCACTGCGCTTTGGGAGATCCTGAGAGACCTGCTTCACTGTGGGACTCTGACAGCAAAGAGGGTCCTGTTTAATCATAGAATCATGGAATGGTTGGGGTTGGAAGGCTTCCATATCATCCAGTTCCATAGGCAGGGGGACCTTCCACTAGTCCAGGTTGCTCAGAGCCCCATCCAGCCTGGCCTCAAACACTTCTAGAAGTGGGGTTTACAAGTTGCTTTGATCCATATTCAAACAAGATGCTTTGGAAATCCGTGGCTGCCTCACGTAATATGTGGTTGCCTTACCTTTACACAGTAAAAGCATAAAACTTTTGTCCTTTTAGTCATAAAACATGAATAAACAATATTTTCTATGATGGTATAGAAATGAAATCTATGTATGAATATGTATGAAATGCAGAACACCTTTAGCTGCTTTTCTGGTTTTAGCTATAGTAAATTACTTTTCTTATTGGAATTTCTGTAAAATACCATGCCAGTTTTATTCATTTTGTTGTGCATCTTCCCATTTACAGCAAATTCAAGACTAAATATTTTCCCCTGAAATTTTATTCTATCTTCCTGAAAAAAAGGATTTTTTTCAGCAGTTTTTTGATACCTGATTTTTGATGACTTAAAAGACTTACAACCACATTAGTAATCACACTGTAACTTTTCCCCCCATCATCACTAATTCACTGAAATAACACAGAAACCAAGGCATTGCTTATCCTTGCCTTTCAAATGATGAAACACTGTTAAAATACTACATGAAATACCAAGTCAGATATGCTTAACATCATACACAAACTTTTGTTGCCTGTGGATATGTCCTTTAAACAAAAAAAAGTTGTTCTAGATTTGCCTCATCTGGGGACAAAAACCTGCCTTTTACTGTGAGTAAAACCCTGTCTCAGCTGAGTCTGTCAGAATTTTGTTGATATTTCCCACCAATGGACATTAGTCTAACATATTAATTAAGACAAAACTGTAATGTCTCCTCCTAGTCTTATTAAATGAAATCTGAGAAATTCTTCTGGCATTCCTGTTTTCTGAGCTTCTTACGTTCTGTCTCTCAAGGAATGGTCCAGCAAACTCCTCTATGTTCATATTTCTTGCTGCTGGCAAAAGCATGTTGCAGATAACTGAAGAAGAGCACAGTAAAGTAATGGGTATAAAATCTGTTCAGCGCTGTGGATCACCACCCCTTCTCACTGTAAGCTCTTTGCTACTTGTACCTTAAGCCTATATTCAGAACCTGAAGTAAATCTATGGCTGTTTAAAGAGGTCATATACTAACATGGATTTATAGTGGTTTTATTAACGTATTTTAATCCATTCTTTATCAGAACATCATTAAAGACACACTGCCTGACTTATTGAAGATGATTCTGCAATTGCAACGTTTTAAGAACACCTCTAAAACTATGGGTATTTTCTTCCCGTGATATTTTAAGTTTTTCAAGTTATCAGCAAACAAATTCACGAGGATGTGAAATAGGTTTTGTGTTTCCACTTTCTCCAGCAATACTTGAAGCTCTGTTAACTGATTCTCATTTACAGCACTAAGGAGATCAACTGCAAAGAAACATCAGATTTACTCCATCCCTTCAGGTCTCAGATTTTTACTGTTATTTCTCCTTTGAAAGCCTGAGGAAGCTGAGCTGTTCACTTGCACACACACAGAGTGACCAGCCTGAGAATGAAGACACTACAGCCATCTTCTTCTAACACTGTGTTACAGTCTCTGCAGTGTTTGCAAAATTTAAGTTACATTTTATTTAAAAAGCTATAGGGAAGTTGAGAAAGGAGAGTAAAAACGAGGGGCAGCCAGAGAGGGGTGATTCTATGCTTGAACTTTGTTCACAAACAAAAAGAGGACTCTTAATAGACTTATCAAATACGAGATAAAAAGTTCTAAAGCTGTAAATTAGAAATACAAAATGTACTTGTTGCTTCAGTAAAGGCACTGCTCTTAAAATTCTCCCTTTCTTGAGGGGACAAAAGATGAGCAAGGAATTTCAAGGGTACAGATGAGGAAACAGATTGCTGGTAACAGAGTACATCAGAATCAAATAGTAAATGACTTTATGTTCAAAAGTGGTTTCTCGTGCAGCCCATAACCATATCAAAACTTCCTCTGCACATAAATGGTAATTGTGCATCATTCTCCCTATAACAAGGCTGCACCCTTCCCCAAAAAGAAATAGCACATTCATCAGCCATTTCAAGGTCTAAACTGCACAATTGTCTATTTATCCCATTCTCTCTCCAGACCAAAATTTATTTTCCCTAATAAAACCTTGGTTATAAAACACCCAAGATTAAAGACCAGATCATTCTTGCCCTTGCTAGCCAAAAGTCTTTGTGAGCGTTCAGGCAGAGGTTCTGATAGGTCTGATGAAGATTTACACACGTGCTGTACAATCTTTAGTTACTGTTAAATAAATCTTTTACCAGTGCCAAAAGCAAAGTTCAGAAACAGCCTTAAGAAACATTGCCTAATTAGGAAGATCCCTCTCAAAAACTGAAGATCTTATTAAAAGTGTGTAAATCTGTATCATCAACTTCAATGGGAAACTACACTGTAAGAACAAAACCTGAGACATTTATCAGACTGAGACCTGGAAATTGAAAAGTCAAGTCAATGAGGAGAGTTCCAGCAACTCCAATTTGCTTTGGATCAGGTCCTACCAAACACTATGATGCTAAGAAGAGGCATTTATCCTTTGCTAGCATATTCATCTGTGGAGTTTTCCAAAAACATTAAAACCCCAATCCCCTAATGCATGTTCCAAAATAGTCCTTCTGCTCTCAGTGCAGCAATCCTACTCTAATTGAATTCTTAAGTCAAAGTCCTAAAATACAAAAAACTTCCATAATTTTCTCTGTATCCACAAATATTTTAAAAAACCAAATCTATTGAAAGACCATTTAATCTGCATAAACTGTTAGACTTTAAGAACAGATTTACACCGGAATCAAAACAAAAACTCTGATAATCTAACTATCTTATTTAACTTACAGAGATTATTGTTCACAATTCCAGAGACTATCAATTGCAGATCTTTGGCAACATTTACAATAATAAATATTTCATTCAATATAGCACATACCTGATTGACACTGAATAGGATTTCTGCTCTTTATAAATGCTGTGACAGCATCACATGTCAGCAAGATTTTCACATAGCAGTTCTGGATTTGTTTTCCTTCTTTCCTTTATCTGTGATTCTAAAGCAGCTGTGCCCACCACCACTTAGTCATCAGATCTCAAATATGAATCTTTCCAAAGCAATGTGATGCCTGCTCATCAGTGCAAGGTTACACAGATACTATCAGTGTATCCTTTCCCTGTGAAGGCAAGACCTAAACAGAAGTTCCTCCTCCTCCTTTCTGACATAACAAGCTTCTGAATTTGTCGTTCACTGCAGTTAAAGCTCTTACATGATGGAATCGTTTCACAAGCCAAGCATTCTCAAGTGTAGCACAGAAATCTGAAGATTAACTAACCAGCAATTCTGGCAGCAAATACTGAGATTTAAAAAAGCTAAATCAAACTTTTTATATCTTTGTCACAGGAAAACCTGAAGCGTAATTAACATTTGCTCTGAAGCAAAAATGTTCTCATCTTAGACATTCTGGGCAGCATAATTAATAAACTCCTTTGGCATTGTCTTTAAACACCAGATGCATAAACACAGACAATGAAACTACATTCATTTTCAAAAAAAGCAAATTAATTAGAAGCCATTTAGGGTTATACCTTTGTTTTACTGAGTGTCATGGTTTAACCCCAGCTGTCAGTTAAGCACCACACAGCCACTCACACGCTTCCCATTGGTGAGATGGGGGAGAGAATTAGAGGAGTAAAAGTGAGAAAACTCGTGGGTTGAGATAAAGACAGTTTAATAGGTAAAGCAAAAGTCACCCACACAAACAAAACAATACAAGGAATTCATTCACTGCGTCCCATGGGCAGGCAGGAAAGGAGGGATACATCATGTTTAACAGTGAGCGGTGAAAACAAATGCCATCACCCTGAATGTCCCCCCTTCTTCCCTCAGCTTTATATGCTGAGCATGATGCCATATGATATGGGATATCCCACGGGTGAATTGGGATCAGCTGTCCTGGCTGTGTCCCCTCCCAATTTAATGGGCACCCCCAGTCTCCTTGCTGGTGGGGTGTTGAGAAGCTTGGACTTAGCGTAAGCAATAATAAGAACATCCCTGAGTTATCAGCACTGTTTCCAGCACTAATCCAAAACACAGCCCCATACCAGCTACTATGAAGAAAATTAACTCCACCCCAGCCCAAACCAGCACATTCTCCACTTTTTATCCCATACCATTTACATCATGCTCAGGTCCCACACTATTCAACACATCCCCATTATCCATCAGCCCCTTCCTATCCTTTGATACAATACACAGAAAACACTCCCTTAGTCTATAGACCACCCCTGCCAAATGTCCATCAAATGTCCATAAATGTTCACAAATGTCCACAAAATGCCCAGTGAGTTCATTTAGTCCATGATTTTGTGCTCAGTCTGGTATGGTGGCCACTCAAGACAGCATTGTGTTGTGTGGAGTTACTGGGCAACAAAGCCAGATCAGGTCAAGTCACTGCTGCACTTGTAAAGCTTGTCCTCCGCTGCTTCTGGTAGCTCTTGCTATACTAATTCCTTAACATGCAACTGAAGTCCCAGCTTAAACAATTTAAAGGTATTTCCATTACAATCTCCACCCCTGGTCACTTTGAGACAGGTTATATGGTTTAACATTGCAATGAACTCCTCCACTTGCTCCTGATTCAACTTGGATTTATCCACAGAGTTCTGCTCACTCCAGGTGGAGCCTTATCCATGAGCCACAGCCTCTCCAGGGCTGTACCTGCTGCAGCATAGACTTATCCACAGCCACAGTCACTTTGAGGAGCACCTGCTCCAGCGTGGCCTTACCCACAGCCACACTCCCTTCAGAAGTGAACCTGCTCCAGCACGGCCTTGCCCCTGCCTGCAGGCCCTCCAGGGGTGTACCTGCTCTGCCATGTGCTTATCCGTGGACACAGGGGTTCAGGTGCTCCAGCATGGCCTCATGCACAGCCACTGATGCCTCAAGGTGTACCTTCTCCAGGGTGGATGCATCCTTGGGCCACAGTCCCTTCACAGGTTCAGCTGCTGCAGTGCAGACATGACAGTGGTCACAGGTGCTTTGAGGTGTCCCTGCTCTGGCAAGGGCTCATCCATAGCCAGGAACATTTTGGGGTGTCCTGCTCCCACACACACTCATCCCCATGTCGCCATCCCTTTGATTCGAGTTTTCACTGGAATTCCAGCCTGTCCAGAGCAGCGCAGGAACAGCAGCGCTGCCCAGTGCACTGCCATGGCCGTTCCCAAAATGTTCCCAGGCACAGCAGGGTGAGGCTATTGGCAGCACAGCACTACAGCAGCAAAACAGCCACTAACGAGCACCAGACTCTCAAATATGGTCAGGCAAGTGAGCCCCAAGGACAATCACAGGAGCTGCCAATTAATAGCTAAACAGCCCTGACTTCGATTAAGCAGATTCCAATCAAATCTATCATTATCTTAAACCCTTCAGTCCCCTTGCTGGGCATCAAAAAGCACTGTTGTGGTTAAACCCCACCCAGCAACTAACACCACCCAGCTGCTCACTGACTGCCTCCAGGTGGGATGGGGGAGAGAATTAGAAGGGTAAAAGTAATGAAACTCGTGGGTTGAGATAAAGACAGTTTAATAAGGAAAGCAAAACCAGGAATTCATTCACCACTTCCCATGGGCAGGCAGGTGTTTATCATGTGTAANAAGGGTAAAAGTAATGAAACTCGTGGGTTGAGATAAAGACAGTTTAATAAGGAAAGCAAAACCAGGAATTCATTCACCACTTCCCATGGGCAGGCAGGTGTTTATCATGTGTAATGATGACTGGGGAAGACAAATGCATCGCTCCAAACATCCCCTCTTTCCTCCTTCTTCCCCAGCTTATATGTTGAGCACAACCCCATATGGTCTGGAATATCCCCTTGGTCACCTGGGGTCAGCTGTCCCCACTGTGTCTCCCTCCCAAGCTTCTCCTGCAACCCACAGGCCACTCACTGGTGGACTGAGAAGCAGGAAAGGCCTTGATGTTGTGCAACAAAAAACCCTCTTCTGAGCAACAACTAAAACATCCCTGAATTATCAACACTGTTTCCAACACAAATCCAAAACATAGCCCGTGCTAGCTACCATGAAGAAAAATAACTCTACCCCAGCCAAAACCAGCATAATGTGTTAACATTTATCAAAAACAAAAACCCCGCACAAACCCAAAACCAAACCAAAAAAAAAAAAACAAACCCAAAAGCTGAAAATTGGAGACAGGCAGCAAGGTCCAATTCTCAATTATACATCAGGATCACTTTGAAAAGGCTTGATTAGTTGCAGAGCATAAATCTAATTTACTCTAGGGAAGCTGACATGCTTCATAATTTGTTTGGATAAAGCCTCATGTTATTCATCATTGGAATTTTGACCCCAAAATACCTCCAAGTCTACACAACTTTCTGAAATCACTTGTTGGAACTAGGAGCTGAAAGAGCTCTGCCCCCTTTGCTGTCAATAGCTTCTGTGCAAGCATAGCCAGGACCAGACCGAGGTAATATTACTGCCCACTCAGACAGCCCTCCCTATAATTATTTTATGCTAATATAACTTTTCCTAGTATCAGATATGCCTTTCTACCTTGTTTCTCTCTGCTTTTCCTTGAGCCTTCTCACCTCCTCTCACTACGATTTTGCAGGTACAAACACAGCTGCTTTTAATTTGAATTTCCTTTGTTTTAACAGATAAAGCTTTTTCCAAGCTACAGGGGATTTAAATGCCAGTGCTTTTTGATGATTAGTTGTTATATGGAGTGTGATCTGTGTCTATCCAATCCTATTTATGTCTGTGACAATCCTTTAACACTGTGCAAGGGCGAGATCGTGTTCCCTACCATCCTCAGTGCTAAAGTATTTTTTGCTAAATACCATAGAAGTGCACCTTAGTTTTTTGCACATATAAGGGCTGCTTTCCCCTCACATCCTGGCATAGCCCCTAAACAATGTGTACCAGGCCCTGGTCCTGTAAATCCCTTACTCTAAATACCTGGATACCAAATGTGCACTGGGAGCAGCATGAATTAGTTACCTGCGCACTGTTTCTTTCCTCTCCATTTGGATCTTCTCCCATTTAGGAGCCACAGCTATTTTGGATAATATTAACAAAACCCTTCAGTCAAGGCTAATTAAGACTGTATGAAGGATTTTATGTCTTAGATAACCAGATGGAATAAAGAGTAACCAGATAAATGATCAGGGACAGGTTGGCAGTAGACAAAGAAAAATAAGTCAAGTTCTCTTCTCTCTCTTTTATATATATAATGTAAATTAATATTTCTTAAAACAATAGAAAATAAAGGCCTTTAATGTATTTTCATCAGAGGTTTTTGGGGGGAGTGGTGAGTGTCAACACAGGAGTTTCCATGCACAGGAAGGGATGATTAGACTCTGAGCTGCAGCAGTTTGTAAGTGGAGCAGCACCTGCCTAGCAGACATGGGGAGCAGCTACAAGGAGCCTTGAGACAATACCCAAGAACAAAAATGACCCAAATCAAATGTATCTCAGGCTTTTACACTCCCCTGTGTGTGCAAATGCATGAAGGAGAATACATTAGTGCCAATAGACTGAAAAAAACATTTCCTTTAGGCAAAGGTAGTGTAGTGAATAAAATGTGTACATTTACCTACTTGACAATGCAGGCCCATCCCTGATGACTGTCTTGTCCCAGACTCAAAGAGTTACTTACATCATTATCACCTAAAATTACTCAAGGCTGAGCAGCTCCCAGGGCCACAGGATTCACAGTGCCCATTCTGTAGTGTGTAGTGTCCAAATACTTCCCGAGTAAAGCACCAACTTCTCTCCTTAGCACTCCCACTATATTTAGCACCCCAAGTCTCACAGTCACAACTTGGCTTTCCAGCACATTCACGCTATAAAAGCAATTTGAAGAATGGCTTGACTTGAGGATTCACCTAACAAAGAACATTTTGTCCACCGCCCACAAGCTTTAGAGGTGTTACAGTAAAAGGATCACACTGAAGGAGGAGTGAAGAAGAAGGTCAAGACAGAACTGCAGAAGGAATCCTTCTGGACAATGTTCATCACTGGTTACATGTTCTTACACACTTATTATTGAACTGCTGTAGCATTCTCCTTAAGGACACTCACAGATAGCTGTAAAAAACCCTACACATTTATCTCACATATTCATAAAAAGATGTAGGTTTTAAGGGAAAGAAGGATGCAATATTAAATTTGTAGAAATAAATAACACAATTACGCCTAAAAGAATTTGAAGGAAACCACTCACCCCTGTGTTATCTTAGGCAAAGGTATATTCTCATCATCTGTGAGTATCCAGTGGGTGAATACCTTGCTTTGCTACCACAGGTCTTCCACCCCAGCACCACACAGAAGAAAACAACTATCTGAACTTTTAAATTCTTTAATATTAAATTATTGCAGCATACAATTGGATTCAAGATTGCTGTCATATTTTATTCTCTTTTCAATTAGTTGCAGTCTCGGCAGCAGACAACTGAAGTCAAAGGCTAAAAGTCAATGGCTGAGAATGTGGAACTTGTGTTTCTTGATTCTGTGCAAGAGAGAATTCTCTCTTCCTCCAATTTACCTCATCCAGTACAAGTTCAGCATAGGTAATTTTGAATTTAAGTTTTTAAGTGTAGAAAAACTGGTTTTCCAGAGACTCAACGGGGATCCAAAACTTCTGTATAAATCATACATGAAAAAAACAGCAGTCTCCATATCACACATACAGTGTAGGATATTCCTAAACAGGAGATTTGGTCTATTGGGTCCAAAGGATCTCCGCTACTGCCACAGTTCAAACTCCCTTCTGCCCTCATTTAAGTCTTTCCATATACAGCTCCCAGCCGTGGCTCATGCTTTTACAGCAGACTCCATCTTCCCTTGGGCCCCTTGCTACTAGAGTAGAACCTGTCTGTTAGGATACGTATGACCTGAAGTAGCAATTAAGCTATTATAAATAAATACAATTTCTCTTCTGAGGTCCTAGCTTACTGACTGCTGTAATGAAGGAGGCAACCCCACTCCCTCCAAACCAAAACCAGACTTTGTTTCTCCAGCCTTTCTGCTTCCAAGGAGGTTGGCCTCTGGAGATGACAGAAACAAAGCCCTTTTCATAGCATGATCTCTTTCTGGCTGGTACACATCTGTGGTGAGATCACTCAGAAGGAGTTTGTTTCTTGCTCTCCAGGAAATAAATGTATGTTCTTTGACCAATGCAGACACTTTAAAATAACTTGCCACCTCAAAGAGCACAGTAGTGAAACTTGTGTCTCTCTTTCCAATGTCACCACAAAGAGGTAGATAAAGAAACTGGTGACTCTACCCACATATCTTTTTAATTGACAGTTTTCTAAATCAGATCTCATTTTGCAACAAGTTTAGTTCAACTTCACCTCAAAAACAATCAAGCTTCAGTGGTGGCAGCTGCTGGCTGAGGTTGGATTGGGCATCTCCTCTTGTCTGACAGCTCACTGTCATCACCAGCAGCACTGTCCCTCTCTCTCTTGCCTTCTCAGGACCATGCACTCCCTCCCTTCCCCTTATGCTGGCTCTGGAGCTTACCTGACCCAGGAGAAGTCACTGTGGCTTTGGAACTTCACAGGAAGCTACCCCAGCAAAAGAAGAAGGAGGGAGAGAGGGGTGGGGTTATTTTCTTTCTTTTTTTTTCATCTCGGTGCTCAGTGCTTGGCTAAGAAAAGGAATCTGCTCATTGAGAGGTCAGACAAATGGCAAACCAAAAGAAAGGCAGAGCTGCACAAGCAGGAATGGGTGAGGAAAGACTGCTCCTTTGACTGCAAACTGTTACATCAGTTCCTTTATTCCTGCAAGGAAAACTTCTAGCTGCAGCTGAGGCACAGACTGGATAAAATTGTAGGCCACATGTTCTGTAGACACACCTATTCCCCCATCATCCCAAACTGTGGAGGAGTCAACCACCTGCCCAAACTTATTAAGAACCACTGGGAATCCCTCTTTCCCTTGCCCTCCAAGAAAACCCTCCTTTGCCACCCATGGAAGTAAAGCTACAAGTATGAGAACAGGACGATGGGGGACAGGAGTCAGCACCAGGTGTCACAAAAACAACATTAGGGTATTCGTTGCAGGAGGAGTGGGCCAGGTATCCTTTAAATGTCCTTTCTAACCGAAACTATTCTATCATTCTGTTCTCTGGAGCTTGAAAGGCCCTGTTCCCACACTGTGCTGGCAACTTCTTCTCCCCCAGCACAAATTCCTGCACTCACTTCAGTTTCACTCTACACCAGCCCTCTCCCACTTCCCAAATCACATCCCTTTCCTATTTTTCTATCCAGCTGGTCCATGACCAACGTACACCCTCCCCAAAGAAGTGCCTTCCTCCTTCTGTTCTCATTGCCTCATAGCACAGAGAAGGGATCCAGATTAAAATTTACCAAAACCCAAAAAACCCTATCACTTTCCCAAGGAAACCAACAAGTAGAAGGGTTCTAACCTAAAGCAGTTCTCCATAATAAATGCAATAATGAAATGTAAGCCTCATATTCAAAGGAGTCATGAAACAGCAGGCTCTGATGTACATTGCTGTTTTACTGAGGTGTTTCAGAGCTGGGGTTCTCTGACACAAAGACAGAATGTTTTGGAAGCGGTTAAATTCCTACAGTAGGGACATGACTTCTGCATCCTCCTTGGAGAGCAGCTCTAGGTTTTCAACCAGGATAATTCTTGAGAGATAGTATATTCCTTGACTAAACAGGTTTGCCCTTCATCCAGAATCACCAGGAATTTAGGCAAAGTCTTAAATGCAAATAGGCTTTAAATGTAATAGAACTTTAGAGAAAATATGCTGCCAGTGTATTAGCACAGAACATGTTCTTCTCTCCTATTACCTTGCTAAAGCAAATGTAATGGGGCAAGGGAAGTGGAAGAGTCTGACTTGCTTGAACTGTTGAAAAAATAAATCTTCCAGAAAAAAAAACCCAAACAAACTACAATCTCAAAGAAGTCTGGCTATCCAGTTCAGGGGATCAACAAGAATAATCAGCTGGGTGACTGACTGTGGCTACACACTTGCTGTGTTGAAATCTTTGCTGTGTGTTGCCTGGTTTCTCAAAACTGGAAGAGCCAGACCTAGACTCCTGACTACATGGGGAATAGCAATGGGGAAAGGGTAGCACCAGATAAGCACCTGATCCACTCAATTTTTAAAAAATCACCTAGTATTATATAATGCATTGGCATAAAAAATAATAAAGAGTCATTTATCTTGACTGGTTTTTCCTTCTTTTTTTTCCTGAAGGAGCTTGGTTTTTATGCTTTAGCATGTTAACTTAGCAAATTATGAGGCAAGGCAGTCAAGGGCCCTGCATCTTTCAGCACTCCACCTGTATTCATTCCAGAAGCACAGTTCAGGGAGGGGACTATGTGGCCCACTACAGCATTAGGAAGTTAAATACAGAAGATACACAGCATGTAAGTGAAGACTGTCCTGGTGAGCTCAGTTGTAGGACTTCCAAACTACCATGCGCCCAGTGTTTTTAATCCAAGTGGTCATTAAACCATTTTGTTGTGAGTGTTTATGGTTGAGCTCTGTTCTAAGCTTACGTTGTTTTACCATGTAAGGTCTGCAGTCATCTCTCAGAGATTATTGTATTATTTGCAGAATACATGTAAACCACTTCTTCTCTGATCAGGGTAGCAATCGTTCAGAAGTTCATTTTTTTCTTCCAGAAATATTTTGCACAAAAAGCTCGAAGCAATTTTTGTTTTTTCTCTCAAGCTTGTACTAGAAGCACTCCTCTTTTTAGTTCCCTCTTTCCTTGCTTATTTTAATCACACACCCACCCACAAGGAGATCAACACTTCCAGCTTGTGCTTGCATTCAGAGTGGTCTCTGAAGTAGCTTCCCATGTTCCAATTATCGTTAAACAAAGAGGCGCATCATTGTTCCCACTTTCTGCTAGAATGGAAAGCAACTAGAACACCCTTCAGCTTATAGAGATTTTTAACAAGAAGGATGTGGAAAGCAAGAAGCAACAATGGTTAGTTTTCAAAGGGCAGCTTCCATCTGAAAGTCCAATAATGCAGAGTGCACTTGAAAGGATCAGGACCTGGACACATGAAATCAACGCCTAAAATTGAGAGAAACCTGACATTTTAACCTTAATCTTTCTGTCACTTTCCTCATCTACAAGATGAAGGGCAAAACTCTGAGGGATCCTCACATGAAACCAGGAGGCGGGAAGAAAGTCAGAAAAGGACATTCACAGAATCCACAGGATTGTGAATACTGAACACAGCAGAGACTGCAATCATTTACTTCTGCCGCGTCAATCACAAATATAATAAAAAAGGTGTCAGAGACTAGAAACAGTGGCTGTAGTTGAGTGCAAACATCATTCCTATTTCTCTCTCAAAGCTATTTTATCTTGAATAGCCAAAAAAATCATGAACATGAGAGACTTTTCATTAATTAATTTCCTATTTTGTCAATCTCTGCCTGGGCAGCATTGTGAAGAGATGTAGTAATTATGATGGTAGGAATTAGAAAGGAATAGAATAGGCCTCTCAAAAGAGGTCTATTCCTGAACAAATTTTACACATAAAATAAGGACTCTATTCAATTATTCCATACAGATGAAACCTTTGTAACATGCAAACTAAAACCATCTGGCTAATGTATTTCATCTGAAAGATTCATGGAAAAAAACACAAAAGAGGAAACAAAAAGCAAAACCAGAAGGGTACATATATGAAGACATGAAAATAAAAGTGTCTTTACTTCTCCTGTCTCTCCTATCCCTACCTGTAACATCCTCAAATTTATTCCAAAGGTAGTTATATATATATATATGTATATGGATTTTAAATTGTTTCTGGTAACATTTCAATCTAGTGGGCACTAAGCACACTTAAAAGACCCCCACAACCATTTACTGTTCAAACATATTTAGAATTTACCATACAGTGCCAACTTGTTTAATTTTAGAAAAGACCTTTGGGCTTCTGCACAGCCCACTACCTTACCTCACTGACAAACAATGATTTCATGCAATGGCAGAGTCCACCACCAAGTAGAGGAAAGTCTCGACCAATTCCCACAAGGGTGGTCCATGTGAGATGAAACCAAAGGAAAAGTTTTGTATTCCTGGCAAGAAGGAAAAGGCATGCCAAGGTCTGCATTCCATGACCTTCTACCTCAGTTTCTCATCACATCTCTCATAGGATGACACTAGAGGGGCAGCATGTAACTAAACAGAGGTAGGATCAGTGTTTGCAAACACTCAGTAGGGTTTTTGAGAAGTTAAACTTGGACACACTACGTCCTTTAACTATTGGAAATATATAGTAACAGTATTTAGCAAAACTGAAGTAGATTTACAGGGAAGAAGGAGGCTGGAGGAAACTATTCTCTCTTATACTTTGCAGCACATTTCAGGTTATAGAACTGAAGAGAAACTGCAGCTGCCGCTACATCTCTGACTAAGTGAAAGTCACTCATCTCCTGGGACCACAAATAAAATCTAGAAATAACAGTAATCTGTGAGCTGTCGTATATTTACCATGCTGACTTCTCCTTTAAGCAAACACTGTATCTGTTGGAAAATCATGGCACTTAGCCAGTTGCTGAGAGGCAAACATGAGAAGTGCTTTATTTCATTTTAGTTTTGCCTCTCTGCTCAATATTTAGCTTTGCTTGCATGCCTGGCTTTTGCTTTCCCTATTAAACTGTCTTTATCTCAACCCACGAGTTTCATCATTTTTACCCTTCTAATTCTCTCCCCCATCCCACAGTGGGAGAGTGAGCGATAGGCTCGGTTGTGTTCGGTTACCATCTGGGATTAAACCACTTCAGACCTTTTTGGCACCCAGGGTGGGGCTCAGAGGGTGCAAGATAATGACAGATTTGATTGGAATGTGCTAAATCGAATTTGTAGCTGTCAGGGCTGTTTAGCTATTAATTGGCAGCTCCTGTGCTTGCCATGGGGCTCACTTGCCTGACCATATTTGAGAGTCTGCTGCTCGTTAGTGACTGTGTTTTGCTGCTGTAGTGCTGTGCTGCCAATAGCCTCACCCTGCTGTGCCTGGGAACATTTTGGGAATGGCCATGGCAGTGCACTGGGCTGGCAGGAGCAACACTGCTGATCCTGTGCTGTTCCTCTAGGCTGGAATTCCAGTGAGAACTCGAGTCAAAGGGATGGCGACCTGGGGATGAGTGCGTGTGGGAGCAGGACACCCCAAAATGTTCCTGCCTATGGATGAGCCCTTGCCAGAGCAGGGACATCTCAAAGCACCTGTGACCACTGTCATGTCTGCACTGCAGCAGCTGAACCTGTGAAGGGACTGTGGCCCAAAGATGCATCCACCTTGGAGAAGGTACACCTTGAGGCATCAGTGGCTGTGCATGAGGCCATGCTGGAGCACCTGAACCCCTGTGTCCACGGATAAGCACATGGCAGAGCAGGTACACCCCTGGAGGGCCTGCAGGCAGGGGCAAGGCCGTGCTGGAGCAGGTTCACTTCTGAAGGGAGTGTGGCTGTGGGTAAGGCCACGCTGGAGCAGGTGCTCCTCAAAGTGACTGTGGCTGTGGATAAGTCTATGCTGCAGCAGGTACAGCCCTGGAGAGGCTGTGGCTCAGGGATAAGGCTCCACTTGGAGTGAGCAGAACTCTGTGGATAAATCCAAGTTGAATCAGGAGCAAGTGGAGGAGTTCATTGCAATGTTAAACCATATAACCTGTCTCAAAGTGACCAGGGGTGGAGATTGTAATGGAAATACCTTTAAATTGTTTAAGCTGGGACTTCAGTTGCATGTTAAGGAATTAGTATAGCAAGAACTACCAGAAGCAGCGGAGGACAAGCTTTACAAGTGCAGCAGTGACTTGACCTGATCTGGCTTTGTTGCCCAGTAACTCCACACAACACAACGCTGTCTTGAGTGGCCACCATACCAGACTGAGCACAAAATCCTGTACTAATGATTGAACTCACTGGGCATTTTGTGCACATTTGTGGATGTTTTACGGACATTTGGCAGGGGTGATCCATAGACTTAAGGGAATGTTTTCTGTGTATTGTATCAAGGAATGGGAAGGGGGACGGTGGGTAACGAGGGTGTGTTCCGATTCTCTCCCCATCCCACTGAGGGGGAAAGAGTGAGTGAGTGGCTGGGTGGGGATGTGCTGGCTGGACTTAAACCACAACTCTACTGAAACTTCAGCAGATGCAAGAACTGGGAGATCTTTCTTTGTCACCTGCTGAATCGCTGCTGTTGCTGTGCACCAGTCACAAATCCAAACAAGGAGCCACACCAGGGCTGGTGTGCCTCAGGGATGGTTTTGCAGGCCAAGTTGGCAGAACTTGCAAAAGCTTTGAAGGATATCAGCCTGTCTTTGATAGATGCCCCTCAAGGCTGATAACTATTTTATAAGAACCAGAGGGAATTGAGTGAATACTGCTGGTAAATCCACTCCCCTTCAAATCTTAAACTCTATTTTTTTAAAGTGTGCTCAGCACTGAAAGGAGAGCCTGTAATTCTGGAGCAGACAGATTTCTATAGAATTTATTTGCAATGTTCAAATTATTTCTGCCAATGTCTTCTGCAGTCTTGGAAGAAAGAGAAAGCCAGCACAATGCAGGATTCTTTTGTGGAATTTACATAAGTAGCCTCTAGTTGATATTTAAACTATTTTTTGTGCATGCATTGTATATTCTGCATTGCTGACCAGAAAATTGTATTCAGCATCTAATTTGTTAAATGATCTGCTCTGTCAAGAGAATGTTCCCACTGTAATAGTGATATTTTAACCTGTCAAAAAAATGATTAGACTAAAAGATCTTAGTAAATACCATAAACTACCCAATAACATCAAAAATTGAAGATGTACAAAGGCTATCCAATTACTTGGGAAACTCCAAAATTTTCAGGTAAAAGGACTCATTTTCTGCTTGAATGAGTAATCAAGGTAACATCATTTTCTTTTATATTGATCATGGTATAAGGCACAGCCTCAGGACAGGAGCATAAAATGGTCTATTACATTTTCTTTATTAGTGTTGGAAAAATCATTTTCAAAACTATTTCAGTTATTTTTTCTGGGAAAGTAACCTCCTTTCTAGCTATGTCTCCAAATTCTTAGCTTCATGAAGATGTTACTGGTAGAAGGGCATGGTCTCTCTAAGTTCTGTCCTTGCTGAAGTCAGTGGAAGTCTTACTGTTAAATTCACCAGGGACAGGATCACTATTTCCATATGGGATTAAATATCAAGAAAACTAGCATCCAAAATCCAGAATCATCCCAAGACTCCATTGACTAGGCTTTACTGGCATTCTGTGCCAAGATTAATCAAAAAAGAGCAAAGACAAACAGCATATTCAGGTTCCCAGCATCTAAATGTCCTGAAGCCTGTTATCTGAGCCCACCAAAACAACAGAATTTTTGTATCACCATAAGAGGTTTTGATTTGAAGGCTGGTTGTAGACTACTTCTATGTCTCAGGGAAACTAAACCCACCCCTGGAATGCTCCAGGGCTGCCAAGAGCAGTCCCAGCAGTGCCAACCCTTGACTGCACCTACTGGCCAAGACCCACTTGTGTCACGGGGTGAGTGCCTCAGGAGCACTGTTATGCTCAACTCCACTTCCATTAGTGAAACAACCTTGATTAAATGTATTTTCCAGAGCTGGAATACACTTCTAAGGTCTGTGACCTGAAATATGTCAATTTGTAGGCTGTCCAAAAGTAGCCAAAAGTAGTTTTCCCTAGAAGTCACAATACATAGCTGCGGGGAAACAGACTGTATTACCATGATGTAGCATGCAGTAGGGCTGGACTTGTCTACTATTTCTTCAGTTACGTTTTTGGGAAATAAAAACACATGTATTAGATCTACATGTAATGGACCTCATCTCATGACTACAACTTGCACTCCTTTCGATCTTTAACTCATTTTAGTTCCTTCCAATTTCCCATCCAGGGAAAAGTGGAGTAGACAATTTATAAGACTGTAATTGAAAGTATTTACCACGTGTTTTTCCAATGTACTGTATACAAGTTTGTTTAAATGACTTCCTAAACTGTGAGTCTTTGCTTGCCGCCCTATAAATGATCCTAAAATATTCCATATAGTCTATAATCCCTAGGTTTCTCTCATGAAAAGCAACTTTGCATCTCTTACAATCATCATTATCCACCTGCACCTGAAGATGCAACCAATTTAACAAAAAGGCTGCTTGAAACATAAAATTAGGCATAATATGCATACACACACGTATGTATTTTTTACTTGCTTCCAGATATATTTTAATATCTAATTCTAAGTACAGTTCTGCAAGAACAAAACAAAAGACACTCACCTACGTGTTTCTCCAAGTTTTTGAATCAGCAGCTGGTCACTCGTGATAATTTTTCCTTCTCCTACCACTTGTTCAGTCATGAAGACGTGCCAGTAAATAGGCAAGAGGAGGAGGGCTTCTTTTGGAATACTGGTTGTTTTTTTAACATTCAGTATAAGAACTCAGTTAGGGGATCAAGCAAGTAAAAGGAGCGTACTTCAAAATAAATCTGTGAATCCACATCTAAGTGAGATTAGCATTGCAATTCTGGACGTGCTATCAAGCAAACAACCATCTCTCTCACATTTTGTGCTTTAAATGGCTAAGGAAAATAAATGTTCTCAATTTGTAATATGCTTTGAATAAAGATATTTTTTTGTTTGCCACACATGGAAAGAATGCAGCTAATAATGAATGCATTACATTAAGCTGGGCTACTGTCTGCCATGAACTGCTAGAAGCCCAAAGGCTATCCATTCATTAAGTTATAGCATGAGAAAAATACATGTCTTCCGTCAGAATTTATATGATGGAAAGTTTACCAAGCATATGTTACGTTGTCTCATGAAGTATGACATTCACTTGTTTGTACTACCCTGCATCAAAATAATCCACTAACAAATAGTTCCTTTACCATGATTTATGTTAACCACCATTGCAGATATTAAAGGCATATATTCTTGAGGCCCCAGAAATGCCTAATTTGGTCCAATCATTTCAGACAGAGACCACAGAACTGAAAGCAGCATGAAGTCTACCTAAAGTAAGTGTCTGAAAGGGATGTGCAGCATAACTGCAGGATTTCTGCAAGACAACTGGTCAGTGAAGGATAATGTCAGAAAGCTGGTTTTAGAATGTAGGTAGAATTCAGAGTCCCTGGTGTTAATTCGTCTGTTTAGGGCTTATGCATATTCTTTGCCAGCTTTAAACAATTAGAACACCTAGGATGAAATCAAGAATTCCAAGAACTTCTTTAAGACATTTTTTTCCCAGCTTGGCAACTATTCTTCTGGAATACATTCTCCTTCTTCTACTGTAAGTAATTCAGATTCAACAGCAACAGGCATGAACTTCACTGACTCCCTGGCAATTTTAAAGAAAGCTGTTGGACTTTGAGAAGACAATGATGTGTAACATAATATCTCTGGTGGTGGTACCTACAGTTTGAGGTCTCTCTCAAAAATTAGACTTGGGCATCAGACAGAAGGAAAAGTTCAGGAAAAAAAAGGTGCCATAATTATTGAATTTCCTTGGGTTTGAGTTTCTTCCTTCTCTCTGTTTTATCCCATAGAACATTTCCTCTGACCAGATCTACAGCTACCTCTATTTATTTTATTATGTATTTATTTTAGGTTTACTTCTTTGACCATGCTCACAGGATATTTTTAAACTCCCTGTATGTTGTGAGAAGAATGAATGTTAGAAAGATATCATAGCAATGGGAGTTGCTATAGAAAAATTATAGGATAGAACTGTGGCAGAACAGTGAGAAGAAGAGCTAAGACAAACATAATTATAGAGATATTCCAATAATTCTATTCTGAAAGTGTACCTATTTACTTAATCCTTGTTCTGTGTTCATCTGTCTGTCTTCCATAGGAAAAGAACCTGTTTTGTCTTTAGCTTAAAATGTCCGAAATATTTTGAACACCTGCAGTCTCGATATAAATAAATAAAAAGGCAAAGGGAAAGAGAGCTTTTTGGTGTATTGCAAATAAGAGCAGAGCCAGACGCAAATACGGGCTCACATTTTGATCACTTGAAACTAGTGCCCGTATCATCCCAGTTCTGATTTTACTGAATGTATTTCCTGCCATCCTAGTTGCTCTGATGCTAAAGAACCCAAGAGCTGAAAGTTCTGATTAGTTCTTTAGGTGACTGCAGCAATTACTCTAAGCATCTAATGTTTACACCTGATACAACCAATGCATTTCTATTAAAGCACATAATCTTCATAGCATATTCTGTGAAGCCAACATGCATTAGTGAACCACTGAATGTGGTTACTTTCACAGCAAGGTGCTAATAATAGTTTTCCCAGAAAAAAATGAAAGCAGTGAGACTGTTACTAGAATGATTTTTAATAAAAGATCAAGATTGGTTTTAATTAAAACTTTAAAACTGTTCTTTGGGTTTTTGTGTGGGTTTTTTTTTTTTTAACTCTGAATAAACCAACTCCTGGTTGCCTTTTAAAGGAACAATACAGTTCTTGAGACTCCTCTATTACAAACAGTACTTCTGCAATGTATTCTATCTCTCTTTGTGATAAAACTCATTCTTTCAGGTTTCTGAAGAAGTCTCTTAAAAAATCCTTAAGCTACCATTATTTGAACAGAGAGCAAACTTGCATTAGCTAGAGCATCCAAAAACTATTTAATAAGATTTTAAAGAGTGTCTTAAGAGACCTTAATGATTCACTGTAATAGCAATACAGAGAAAAAGAGTACCTGGCTCTTTTTTTCCCCATCTTGCTATTTCCTCAAGTGCTCTTTTGGCTGAGTGCAGCTCATCAGTGACTGCTTCCAACATATGCTGTCTTCATCTTCTTCTATTTCACAGCCTGTGGAAACTAGATCTGTTTTCAAACTGACCACCTTTCCAGATACTTCTTTTTCTCTTGTCCTCTAAAATCATTCCAAAAGACTTACGGTTCTGTTGTGGGTCTTTTTCCTGAAAAATATATTTCATAAATACAGTAAATAAATAAGAAATCACATTCAAACATTCAAATTGTGAACAAGAAGCTAAGTTCCCCAAACTAGTGGCTTTGTCAGACACATCTGTGTTGTAATTCATCCAATAAGCAGTTTAACATGGAAAGAATAAGATGGGGCAAGTTTTCAAATTATTATCTAAATTTTGTGAAGTATGTAGGTGTGAAGTGTGTAATTTTGTGATGTATGTGAAGAAACAGATGTACCTATTGATTTGCTTGAAGCACCTGTGGTCAGATGGAGACATCTTGTTCCAGTTGATACAGATTTGGGTTAAAATGTCGGAACTGCATCAGCTGATAACTTTTGCTCACTGCTGTAACTTGGATAACGTTGTGCTCAGTCATCTGACTTGAGAAGGACTGTCAAAAACTGCCTTGGTGCTGCTGTGTAACCAATCTGCAGCAATGCCCTCTACCTGGTCAGTAAAATAGGATAGCTGTACTTACTGTTCAGACTGTGAATTGAGGCTGTAGCTGTTGATTTGACATCGTCCTTTCACTGAGCTATTCCTGAAGTTTCTCAGTACAGTTGTGAGTTCTGAGGTTCTGAGAAACTTTCAGCATTGAAACAAACTTGTTGGCCTTTGCCTCTCTCAGGCTGATTAAATCTCCTCTGGTGTTTATGTGCTGTTCTGCACATTTGTTTCCCCTCCTTCAAAGGAAGCCTTACCCATATTACAAGAATTAATTTTATAGAGCATGTACCACGACAAACTTGAATTCCTCCTGTTAACATCTGACATCTCTTCCCTGAAACAGAGATAACTTCATGAAAAGGTTTGAATGAAAAGGCAAGATGACACAGTTGGTTCTCAATATACATGTATTATTATTCCAAAGTGCCTTCATGAATTTATGAATTTACTGTTGTAACAGTTAATGGCTTATATGATTCTTGGAAAGTAAACTAGAATTGTTTCTTAGCACTGAAAATGTCCCAGCGCTCCAGCAGTCTCCGAGGGAGAAAAAGCAGTTCCTTTAAACAGTAGGAAGACCCAAATTTCTTCCATGATAAGGCTTCACCAGGAAAATATTGCTAAGACCCGGCTGAGCTTCATGTGTTACATGCTCCCTCTCTACTTTCAGATAAGATTAGCAAAAGATGGATTTTTTTTTTCAACTCTACTGATCAGATTTTTCATCTGAAGTTTGCTTCAAGAAAATTTGCCGTAACATATGGAACATATTATGGCTCTTAGCAGTACTTTGTGACCAATATTGGATCTGAAGTACCTGCAGATTAAAGTCACAGATTTCTGTACCCCGTAGGAAGAGTTTGTTGTAGAAAGGGGAATATGTTTGTATTTTTAATGTTGACCAATGAGTATTCATTAGATCAATAATCCATCTCTCAATATATTACGTTTCTGCTCATCCAGTTATTACACAGTTTCCCATGGAATCGCAAAAATGAACACAGGACTACAACCTCCTGGTAACACTGATTTGCCATCCTAAGGTAGGACTAATCAATCACACTGGATTTTGCATGTGAAATTGAAAACTTACACTGACTTTCCCTGTAGGTTAGTTGTGCACCAATTCGTAGGAGCACAGATAGCTGGGTCTCGTTCTTCGAGCTGCCCCACTTTTTCCAAGAACACCTTGTAGCCAAGGTTATTAAGAAATCAGATAATAGTCTGTCTTTTAGAAATCTGTTTAGAATCCCCTTCTTTAGGGCACATTATCTCAGATTCCATGTACAAAGACATGAATGGGATCTACTGTATCTATTAGAAATGTCATCAAAGCTCTAATCCCAAAGCACCTCACGAGAAAGAGAAATATCTCAATTCTACCTGATTATTCAGTTAAATTGAGTTAAGAGATGTATCTGGGCATAAAGAATATAATCAAATGTTCCTTCATACTCTGTACAGCAGCAAAAGGAACAGAGAAGATGGATGCTGCCAGAAGGACCCCAAAATCAACACTCATATTCATCTTCTCACAGACCCATGTATAACCTCCTAGAAGAAATGGATGTATGTGATTGGATGAAGCATCAGACAAATCGATAGGAAAGGGAAGTGAGAAGAGCCATGAATAATAATGAAAAAAAAAACACTAAGGGAAAAAACATAATGAAAGGAAAGAGTAACAGGGTTCCCAGTTCATTTGCTCACTGGGCTCTTCTTCTGCCTTGTTAAAATCTACTCCTTCCCCCTGGAAGAGTTCCACACCCCGGAAATGCTGAGTGTTTTTAAAGCCCTAGGAAACCTGTGAGTTTCCAGTGCCTAAAGAGACGGTTCCTTCCTGCTTTATACTCAGTATCACTGCCTTATCAAGCCTAAATAGTTTGAATTAGTCAGTGAGGTGTCAGAATGGCTGATTGCCAGAATCAGACTGTGCCTTTGACGAGGTCCACTATTCTTTCTTTTTAATCTTGTTCTCTCGTTTTTATCTGGTTCTCTGTATGCCAACTTTCTTCCTCAAGCTTTCTTTTTCCCAGTGTTTCAAATCTTTGAAGTGCTTCTCTGGCTTTACAAGTTGTCCTCAGTGCCTTGTGGTAGGGATCTCACTGTTATCCTACATATCAGATTAGTGATGGATTTTTTTTTTAGGTCATCTTGTCCAACTCCACTGCTTAAAGCAGGGTCCTCTGTAGTCACATTAGGCTGCCCAGCACAGTCAAATTCTGAGTATCTCCAAAGGCTGAGGTTCCAGAACCCCTCTGTGCTGTTTGTAACAGTACTGGTTTGGTCTCATGCTGAAGAATTTTTTTTCTTTATATCTGATTGGAATTTTCCTTACTGAAATTTACTTCTGTTGCTTCCTGTCCTTTCAGTGTTCACATGAATGGAAAGTCTGGGTGTGTTTTCTAGTGGGTGTTGATAGACATATTTGAATTAGATTAATTAGATCATTCCTTTCTCCAGGCTGAAAAAAACCCTGCTTCCTTGTGCATCAAGGCTGGGTTGGCGGGGGCTTGGAGCAACCTGGTCTAGTAGAAGGTGTCTGTGCCCATGGCAGGGAGTTGTAACTAGATGATCTTTAAGGTCCCTTTAAGTTCCCCCAACCCATTATCTGATTCTGTGATTATTTGCTCCATCCCTCTAATCATCTTGGTGATTATTTACTGGGCTCAACACAGGGTGACTGCAGAGCTGCTGCGATTCATCAGTTTTCTCTGGTACTGGACACTGCCTCCTTCATGTCTTCTCTCCTTCAGGCTCTTCACCTCTAAGAGCATTTACTGACTGTTCCTTGTAAACAAATCCAGGTTTTTGTTGCCACTGATAATGTTTCAACAGGGTAGTGCAAAGGTGCTCTGCAGAAGGGCCAGCTCATGTGGTCCTGCATCCAGCCTTTGCTCACAATACACAATGACAAAGGGATTGCAACACTTGCCAGTTTACTAATAATTTCTCATTTGAGACTGTATTTCATGAGGCAATTTGGTAGCCATTCACTTCCAGACTCTCATTAACTGCAAAGTGAGAATGATACCCCACAAAAACACTGGATAAAAGAGCTGTGCTCTGCCTTTATTAATCTGTCTTTGCCATGTGGGGAAGAAGTACTCTTATATTCCTCCAGAAGTCAAGGGGTTCAGGAATAGTGGACTACAGTTGCCAGGGAAATCAATTACCCATTTTGTTACTTATTCTGTCTCAAAAACAGTTGCCACTATACCAAATAGTTTGCCTGTACTGCAGAGACATTCAAAATAGCTTTAGTAAGTGCAAGTCCCAGGAGCATTGAATTGTGACAACTCGGTGTTTCACACAGCCTTTATTGCCAAGAAGTTGTAAACTCTCTAATGCCACGGATAGCTGGCTTCAAGTGGGTCTATGTGAGGCTGCCACTTGCAATACAGACCCAAGGAAAATAAAACCATTCAAATGTTTCAGACTGGGTGTCTCATATTAAACAGTCAGTGTCTTCCTGCTTACCAGCAGCTTACATAGTGAATTCTGAAGATTGCATAATTATCTTTAATTAAGTGACAGCAGACGTTATGTCAATTTGTGTAGGAGTGCATTTTACTCTAAAATTTCACAGAGAACTGGCCATGAGTTTGTTTTTAATTTGAAATCTTTGAGAACAAAAGAAAATCTAATAGATCCAATAGCAAAAATATTGCTATATGTCCTATTATCTCTGGTATGGTTTCATCAAAATTATATTACACAATTACTCATCTGTTTCTTTTATAATACAACAGTGAAGAGGAGGAAAAGCATTCCAAATAAATCATTGAGAAAAATGTTATTTAAGTACTTTCTGGAACAACATAATTAATGAAGAAATCTTTCCACAAGTTGATAGAACTAAAATTTAATCAATGACATTTCACCAACTGTGATTGTCGTTATTCTAGAGTCACAAAATGTTTTTTTAAAAGATATTTGTCATTTAAAGCAAAGTGAATCCATTCCATGCTTATCACTATCCCTTCCCTTATGTAAAGAATATGTTATTTGAGAGCAAACAGTATCTGAACTGATATTACAATTACATTCCACCAACTGTCTTTAATCCAAAAACTACAAAGAAAGGGAATAAGGTAATTTTTTGAGGGCACTACAGGAAAGCAACAGAATGGGGTAAACTGAGAGTGGGAAGGGAAAGAAAGGACATTTCCTGACTTCTGGGTAAAAAAAGAAAACAGAATGGTTTCCTATGAAAAGATCTAATTCATTGCAACAATTTTAGCAAGGGTTTTCAGGCAGAATTCATCCATCTTATCTTTTCTTCATAATCTGTGAAATTTCACTACATATGAAATTAACCCACTGTCACTCAGGGTTATTTCAAAACCTAAGAGGGCGGACATTGGAGACTAAGCAGTTTTCAACACAGTCATATATCATGCAGGATATACTGCTTTCAGATTTACCAGAAAGGCTGAAAAGCAGCAGGGGTGTCTGCCACATCTATGAAAATTGATTATGTTCAATCCAAATCTCGTATGTAGAGAAAAAGCAAGTAACAGAACTGCTGTAGCAGGTATAAAGGAAGCCTGAAAAGGAAGAAAGCTTCACCGAAGTAAACCTCACATATTCTACTCAAATCCTGCCTTTAGTTTTTCTCAGAAGCACAGGGCTACAAAGCAGACTACATCTGCCCACTGCTCATACGCTGACTCTTTGAACAGCTGGAAGTTTGTTCCTCCAAAGTTCAGGGTCCTGACGCTGCTCCTCACCAGGGCCATTCCTTGAGATCACAAACTCCCCCAGGGCACGGTCGCTACAACCCAGGCTGCTCCAGTCTCAACTTCTCTGATGAGCTTATTTGTGTATGTGAGCACCAGGTCCAATAATGCTTCTCCTCTGTTTGTCCAACACCTGGACCAGGACGTTGTCGTTGATGCTCTCCAGGAGTCTCCCAGACTGCTCACAGCCAGCTGTGTTGCTCTCCCAGCAGAAAATTCAGGGGATTGAAATCCTCATCAGGATAAGAGCTTGGGAACGTGATGCTTCTCTAGCTGAAGCAAGAGGCCTCAGTAACAGTCTCCCCTGGTCAGGCCCCTGTAGCAGACTCCAAACACAAAGTGCCCTTTGTTGGTCTGGTCCTCAATTTTTTCATCCACAGGCTCTCAACCTGTTTGTGGCTGTTCCTCAGACACAGCTCTTCATAACCAATCCATTCCTTAACATAGACATGTAGATGTGGCAGTTGGGGACATGGTTTAGTGGTAGTTGTGGCACATGAGGATGTGGTTCAGTGGTGGTTCTTTTACACACTTGCACCAGGGAGACGATTGGCATTTTGTTTCAATCACAGCTTTGGGCAGTCTGCCTGCTTTGTCCAGGGAACCCCTGGGGTGGGCTTGCACTCGCTGGGATGATGCCCAGGACTGGGCTTCCAGCTGGGTGATGAAGCTCTGGTGGCTGTGACATCACGGAGGATGGGTCACAGTGGGAGCTGTCACTGGGGCCATCACTAGCTTATTGCACAAGTAGCATCACCAGCTGTGCATCACCAGCTGTCACCAGGGGCATCCACAGAGAGCCCCATCCCCACTGCAGTCAGACTCAGACAAATGGCAGGTACACTTGCAGGTGGAAGGCTGGGCTGGATGGCAGATGGCAGATGCCCAGTGGGGCTCTAACACAGAGGGAGAGCTGAGCCCCTCAGGGCAGGGCGCAGTACTGCTCTCAGGGCTGGGGGCAGAGGGACTTGCAGCTCCCAATGGTGGCAGGTGCCCAGCGAGACTTTGGGGACGTTCTGGGTACCCTCAGCTCCCTACTCCCTTCCACCCAGACCTGATGAACCCCCTTTCTCACACCTTCTCAGGACCATGTCTGCAGCAACCATGCTCTTCCTTTTCCTGCTGGCCCTCCAGCCTGGCCTGAAGCAGGATCACCAGATGGATGTGGCTACAGCCAAGGACATGCTGGAGCGTGAAGTGCATCTGCGTCAGGAGATGATCCGTCTGCTGCAGGAGATTGAGGAGAGAAAGAAGGAAGCCACACTCCTTTCTACATTTCAGCAGCAGTGGCTGTGTTGGACCACTGCAGCGGCCGTGGCCCTGCTCACTATGGTCTGGTGGCAGACCAGGCAAAGGAAGCCTCAGGAGTCTCCTCAGTCATTCAGAGCCTGCTGTTCTGATCTCCCACCAGACGTCTCTGAGGTTGAAATCAGGCTGATACTTGGTGATCGCGATGATTCTGGAAGCTGAAGCAAGAAGGCCTTGTCAACAGTCTCTAGTCCATGAATGTTTGAATCATTTGTGCACCTTTACAGGATCAAATAGATCTGTGCAGATCTGGAAGGCACTGATAATCTGCCAATAGACTTCTCTCTTTGGAATAACATAATATATTCAAATATAATATAGTATAATATCAGGCTGGCGTCCGGTCACTACTGGAGTTCCGAAGGGCTCCATCCTTGGCCCAGTTCACTTCAACACCTTCATTAATGACTTCAATGCAGGACTTGAAGGAATACTAAGTAAGTTTGCCAATGACACTAAATTGGGAGGAATGTCGACTCAGGGCAGAGAGGCCCTGCAGAGAGGCTTCGACAAATCAGAGGGATGGGCTATCAGCAACTGTATGAAGTTTAACAAGGGCAGGTGCCAGATTCTGCACCCGGGATGGAGCAACCCTGGTTGTGTGTACAGACTGGGGAATGAGAGGCCAGAGAGAAATCCTGAGGAAAGAGACCTGGGGGTGCTGGTCAATGGCAACTTGACTACGAGTCAGCAGTGCCCTGGCAGCCAGGAGGGCCAACCATGTCCTGGGGGCATCTGGCAAACCATCACCAGCCAGCCAAGGGAGGGGATTGTCCCACTCTGCTCTGCTCTGGGGCAGCCTCACCTGGAATATTGTGTGCAGTTTTGGGCACCACAATAAGAAAGTTATAAAGCTATTAGAGATTGTCCAAAGAAGAGCAGTGAGGATGGTGAAGGGCCTTGAGGGGAAGCCGTATGAGGAGCAGCTGAGGTCACTTGGTTTGTTCAGCCTGGAGATGAGGACACTGAGGGGAGACCTCACTGCGGTCTTCAACGTCCTCATGAGGGGAAGCAGAGGGGCAGACACTGATCTCTTCACTCTTATGACCAGTGACAGGACTTGAGAAAATGGCATGAAGGAGATTTAGGCTGGATATCAGGAAAAGGTTTTTTACTCAGTTTGAGCACTGGAACAGGCTCCCCAGGGCAGTGATCACAGCACCAAGCGTGACAGAGTTCAAGACAACACTCTCAGGCACATGGTGTGATTCTTGGGATATCCTATGCAGGGTCAGGAGTTGGACTTGATCATCCTGATGGGTCCCTTTCAACTCTCTGATTCTACTCTCTGATTCTACAATGCGTATGAAATGCTCTCTGTTTTACAAGTGTCATCATAGTTTCATCTCATTTTCAGCCAGTCTGGTCTCCCTGTCTCCACTGTCATAATGGATGTGTTGAATCAAGAGATTTGCACTTTTCCAGGAGGATCATTATATTAGAAACAACACTTGATGTGAAACACAGGGGTGGGCACTTGGGCACACAGAAATATCAGCACTGCAGACCATGAGCAATACAGGTCTGAGGCTCCTGTGTGGCCTTTTTTCTGGCTTTTGGAACACATGGCTCTGCAGGCATAGTATTGCCTCTTCCTGCAAAGCCAGAATGACTCCACAGGGATCAGTGTGAAGACTTGTGGAGCTGCAGCTCCTGATTACAGCAATGCTTTTGGGTAAAGCAAAGCAGGAGATGAACTGCAGGAGGTGCACGGCAAGGATGGAGCCACGCCTCACACAAGGCTGCTTTCTTGCTGGCGCGGGTCAGGATGCTCCCATGGCTTCCACCCATCACCTCAGGGCAATGCCCTGAGGGAGCTTCCCGCAGTTCCTCTCTCAGGCCTAAGAAGGTGCTGTCAGGATCAAGAGAATGTGGAGGTTTGCTCTTCTCTCTCATCTTCTCTTTCCTCAGGCCCTCAGGTGGATAACTCCTCGAGGCAATGAAAGGAAAGGCCTTGGGATGCCGGTGTGAATAAAGAAGAGCAATGTATTGGAAACTTTAAGTAAAGGCTTTCATTAAGATATTTTCACTAAGGGAGGGTGAAGAGAATGAGAATATGTCTTAAAGGACAACCCAGTTAGTGCAGGGTATAACAAATGTCTGCTATAACAAACAACAGCAAGAAGCCTAAGAGCAAAACCCCACGCTGCATGACTCCATCCCTTTAATACCTTTAGCCTTGCTGCTGGAGAAGGATCAGATTCCTTTTTCACCCCAGAATACACGTCTCAATGGAGAGGTATTTTTTTTGAGACAGACAAACAGACAGACACTGTGGTACAGGGCTGTTTGTGACAGCAGAAAACACAACTGTTGATAACAGCCTTTCCAGAGAAAACAGACCCATTCCCCTGCTCACATTTAATGTGGAGTTTCATCCAGCATCTCCACACCCCTGGTGCAAATATGGGAGCAGCCCAAAAAGAGACACTGTGGCCCAGGAGGGGATGCTGCAGCCCATGAAGGGATGCTGTGGACCACAGAGCGATGCTATGGCTCACGAAGGGATGCTGTCTGCTCCTGGCAGCAAGTTGCCATGGCTACAAGGTGAGGTATTTTGGGGGGAAAAAGGAAAAGATGAACTCTGGCAGGGCTGCCCTGGGAGCCACAGCAATGCCTTGTGCAGGGCAAACAAGGGCAGGAGAAGCTCCATGGTCTCAAAAAGCCACTGCCTGCTCCAGGGCTCCCAGCTTTGCTGTCAAATGTGAATCTCAGAAAAGGAAAAATTATTAATTCAAGTCTTTTCCCATTCCTCATGTGCACTCCTTAGCCTTTCAAGCTTAGTTAAGAGGGCGTATAAAGGTTATGCTGGCAAAGGGAGCCCACAGCATTCTCCTCACAGCAAACACCAGATTTTGTGCCACAAACAGGGGAAAACAGCCTGTGTGTGATGAGGCAGGAAAATGCCTGGTCCTTCCTTATGCTGGGTGTCCAAACCTTGTGCTCCGGATCTTCAGTGATGCATATGTTCAAGATTGTCATGCTTTGGCTTTTGGGTTTTGGGGTTTTGGACTGCATTTTAAAATATTTTGAGTATTGTGAAAACTGCTCCAGAGGAGTTGGATATTAAAAAAAAAATATTCACTGAAAGAGTGGTTAAGCATTAAAACAGAATCCTCAGGGAAGTGGTGCAGTCACCATCCTTGGAAGTGTTCAAAAAATGAGTAAAAATGAGTAGCCATGGCACTTCACAATATGGCTTAGAGGCCATAGTAGTATTTAGCTGAAGATCAAGTATTTAGCTCAAGATCATCAAGCTGACTTGATGCTCTTGAAGGTCTTTTCCAACCTTAATGATTCTATGATTGTGTGACTGGCTCGAGCTTGCAGTAGCTAACAGTTCATCTGGCCATCTCTTGGCTTGTTTGCTCCTGAGAATCCTTTGGCCCTGCCTTCACTGCAGGACAGGTTGTAGCTACTCCTCCTCCCCCGAAGTCCTTTGTGGGGGCAGGTCCTGCAGATCTCCAGCGTTCCCCCAAACTATGATAAAGAATGATGGAGAAAATCTGATTGTTGCACCACAGATTGCCCAGGGGAATGTAACCCCAGAAGTCCTCCAGGTACATGAAAGGAAGGACAAGGTGATCTGAGGGTTTCTAGGGCTGCTGGTCACCGTGGGAAGATGCTCAAAATAGGCTGCAAATAACATCAAAAGGCACTGAAAAAATATTCCCTATTGCCAGGCTGAGTAGGAATTTACACATCTAAAGCAGTCTATGATCTGTATGTATTTTTAAATAAATTGAAAATATTTTTTTTTTCCAGGTTTAGGCTTTTAGTAACATTTTTACCTTAAAGGATATGGTGCAAACACAGCCTCTTCAGAAAACACCACACTCCACATCAGTGCTCACCTTCAATGTCAACGGGTAAGGCTCAACCAGCTTTTCATCCACCAGAACCCCCCGGTCCTTTTCTGTAGGGCTGCTCACAATGCTTGTGGATTTTCATGATGCTCAACTGAAGCAAAAAACAGAAATAAAGACTATTTTAGAAAAAGGTATATGGTTCCATATGCAATATTTTTCAACCTGATGCAACCACAGCACTTCAAATCCTATTGGAAATAATTCACGCTGTAAAATTAAAGAAAAGTGATGTACCCAGTGGTAAAATGGACGAGACAAAGTTCTATGTTTGAGGACTTACTACAAAACCTAAAGCAAAGGGCAATTTAAATTAGAGAGATCCATCTTGCAAATTTCTGAAATACTCGTTGCCAAAGAGTTATCGTATCCTTTTTCTTCATCATTTCTGTCTCAATTTGTCAAGAATCTGTTGCTCAGGAGTTTAGCCAACAAAGGTAAGCTTTGGGTAGTTGTGGTCTTGCCCTTGAAAGCAAACAGAGTTTTAACTTAGGGATTTTTTCTTCTCTTCTTTATGAGGAATTTTGTGGAATTAGACCTTGGGAAATATTTTACCTGTCTCTAGGACAATATTGTCGTTCCATTCAGTATTTTGCATGGTCAGAACTGGCTCATCTCTGTCAACAATACCAAACGACATCAAGGCATTGCTTCTCAGGCTGTGAAGGTGGTCACCAGATATGAACTTCACTCAGAAAAACAGCAATCATTTTCTCCTGCCTGTTAAATAGTGCATGTTACTGCTGTTTTATAAGAGAAAGATTGTAACTTCATAGTTTTTTTCTTCTTAAATCTTTTTATGACTCCTAAATACAACAGTTTTTCCACAATACAATTTTCATAGAAGGTACTTTGTCTCCCTGCAAGTTGTGCATCTCCAAAAAGGATAAAACCCCTTTTATATTTCAGAATGTTTTATTTTATTTTTTTTAATGGGAGAAAAACAATGTTCTGCTCATGTCTGTGGTAAGGATGGCACTTGTTCTTTGTGCTCTTTGCTGAACGATTAGTTTCAGGACCTGCATCATCCAGTACCCCCATAACTTTTTAACCAGGAAGTATTTGGGCACTAAAACCCAACAATAGGGGAAAGTTGAACTTGAGAACAAGTATTTTGCCCTTGGAAAGTACTCCCTTGAACATCAACAGGTAGCAGTTCAAGGTACCATAAGTTCATGCTGTTTTTCTCACAAGGAAAACAGGGCATCATGCTTTCCTTTTTTGCTGAATAACATAGCTCTTTACAATGATGCAGCCAACTGATAGCAATCAGTAGGAGAGATGAATAAGAAGAATTTCCTACCTTTTCATTGCATTATTTGTTGTTCAATGAAGCCAGCTGCTGCTGCTTGTTCCCTTTGCTCTATTTCTCAAGGTAAATTCACTTTAGCTTCCCTACTAATTTTAAGTTTAATTTCCCGAGCAACCAATCCCTTTTCAAGAATGCAGTGCTGGCCTTCCCCAGCCACTGTTCTTTCAAGGTATTGGGAATCACAGAGTTAGGAAAGGCAGATGCCCAAAGAAAGTGACACATTGTGCCGTCCTACTTACGGCTCAAGTCAGGGAATGAAAGTAATGAAGAGTATATAACGTAATATGGGAACACCAATGTCACTCAACGGCAAACACCTTTCATTATTTACACAAAACTTATACGTACCAGTGGGTGTAACAAGTGAATGGCAAGTCAACAAAGTTGTTTTCTACCTCTGAGGTGCCTTTGACTACTCTGACCTGAAGCAGCTAGTGAGGATGTTTCTTCTAGGGACATTTCACCAGCTGGAAATTACTTTACAGGAATGTGTTGGCTGCGGGGAGGAAACCATGTACATATCGCTTCAAAGAGAGCACCAGGTTTTCCTAGAACCTTTAATTTCAGCACAAAAAAAATATGTACCATGGATGCTCTGCCAGCATGGCTCTATCACTAGGGTTTTTTAACTGGAGATCACCTCAGGTGGGAACGGAGAGAGACAAATTGCTTCAAATTTATAGAGGAGATACTACTGGTTTCTTAGAGGAGCTGTTGACTCTCATCACACCCACTGAGGTCTTGGTCCCAAACACAGTATGACTGTTGATATACTGCATGTACAGAAAGATTTGAGATGCTGACACACAGCTAAATCCACTTGTGCATTCTTAGAAAGTACTGGTCTCAGGTGGGAGCTGGTACTAATACTTGAGAGAGGATTAGGAGCACGTTTTACATGTTACTGACTATGGGTGTGTTTATTGAGTGTCAGTACAAAGCAGGAGCATAAGAATTTAAATTCACCTGTGGCTTTAACTGAATGTCACTCGCAGTTGGATATCACAACTTACCTCCTTAATAGCTAAGACTTCAAAACCCCACAGTGGGGAGTGTGTGCTCAGTCTTTGTCACCCTGAAGGATTATTATTTCAGCTGGAAGTCAATTGCACCCAACGACACAGAAATAAGTTCTACATTTCCTGAAGTTTCTGAGCTGGGCACAAAAGTTCTTCCACCTTCTCCTACTAAAGGAGTGGTGGATCTGACCAGAGCCAACAACAAAAGCACGTCCCCTCTGGAAAGAGTTTTATAACAGACTAAAGTTTATTTCCTTTGGAAGCACAGAGGAACACAGCTGTGAAAACTACCCCAGCAAGTCACTGCAATGATTCCCATCATAATCTCTGCAAATAAAGAGGGACTTGAATACCCTAACCTTTATTAGTAGAAATCCCAGCAGATCCTCTTGCCATCAACGTCATATAAGAGGATAACCTGCCTCTGGCTTCTCAGATTCCTCTTAGGCTGTTGCTGCTCTTCTTTTTCTCTCTCTATAGGGACATACAGAATAAAATATGAATGAGCACTCTTTAGAACAAAATTGGCTGAAAATGGTATCTAGGGATAAGCAAATATCAACAAAGTTAAAATTGCACATCTCTTTCATATTCCTTGGCTTCTCAGGGATAAGATAGTTTAAGTTAGGAAAACATTTCAAGGAATAATTACTTTTGTTTACAACAAGCTGCAGCATAGCCTATGTGTGAGGGCTAGAATGTCTTTGCAGCTAGATCTTCCCAAAGACAATGAATGCTCTTATGGATTGGACATAGGACTGTATACGACAGTGCGTAATAGTTATTATTTAATTAAAATATTTGAAAATGCATGTTGAAATAGAGCTTCAGTGAGTGTTGAGAGTTTAATATCATTGTTCAAATTGCCTCCCCCTAGAGGAAACAGTAAATTAAACTGCTCACATACTGTTCTTACTGTCATTTCTATTAGTGAGAGGCAATCCATTGATATTTTGGTAGCATAATACTTCTTAAATGCACATGATACCACTCAATACCAAAAATTATGAAGTATCCATACTCTGATGGTACTTGAAAGAGTATTCTTGTATGTCACCCTTGCTGCCTTCCATGGTTTAGCTGGAATTTAATCAGTACCAACCTGTTGTATTGTCTCTTCATGTGTCCTGCTGCTAGAGGGTGCCAGCATTATTTGTGTTGATTTACCATTCAGGGGTAGGGAAAGGAGCAAGAGAGGTCGTGATCGGGTAAAGAATTCTGTCGCACAAGGAGAAAGGGAGAGTCCCAGTGCTTCCAGTCCTGCCTCATGGTGCAGCCTCCACTGCAGAATGAAGTCCCCAGGAAGAGTCCCAGACTTCTACTGAAAGAGATTCTCCAACTCACCTGCTCTGAAACACCACTTAGTGGCCCTGCTTAGTGGCCCTGTGACACTGTCTGTCAGGAAAGAACAAAGAAACTCACTCATTATAATTATTACTCATGGCATTCAAGCCAGTAATCACAGGAAAAGCTTGGATGATCCACATCTTGTCACTCCAGGGTAACAATACTCCAAATTCCATCACAGTGCCCATCCCTTAGCCACTCCATTCAGTCCCACAACAACGGCTACGGCCAAGTGATGCCTGAACTTTGTCCTAACTCCTGGAAGAGACACATCATGCGTGGGTTCCCTTTCATTTAGAGCACCACGTGTCACCACTGGTGCAACCAAATTGTTAAAGCTGTAATAGCTGCACAACTGATCAACAGAAGGTCAGGTATATTTTGTTACTGCAAGCAATTTCATCAGTTACAAGCTATCCAACCTCTGCCTGCAAAAGCAGCATACACACGAGGTACCTGCAGTCTCCAGGCTCTGTTCCTTGTGTGTTTTTCCCTTTAGGAAAAAAACAGTTGCCTTCACACAGCACAATTAACTCAATACTGTTAAACGTGGCATGCAACAACTTATTGAAGAATGAGCTTAGAAAAAAACATTGCACAATTAAGTACCTGTAAGCAGATACAGGACAAAGGGTTTTATACTTTCACACAAAAACTAAACTTAGTTTACTGATTGCCAGAAGTAGTCATATGAGCCTTCCTTACCCTTTGTCTTGGACATCAATTATTGACCAGCCAGAGAAACAAGATATTTTTCTAAGTAGAACTTTGTTCTAAACCTTGTATTAATTCATAGGTGTTACGACTCAAAAATTATGTTTTTAATAGACTTTAGGAGTGAAGGAATGCTCTGCATTTCTTAGGAGAGTGAATCTGTGGAAGAAGTAGGAAGCTGTCATACTTAGTCCAGGGCTGCTCAGATCTGATACTTTGCAAACATTCAGAAATTTTGCAGTTCATAATCAAAGTTGAAAAGGTGAGATTTGATGGTTTGATGCAGTACCTGTACCTATAGTTGCAGCCACTGTGGTTCTGCCTGCACTGAAGCCTTGTTTTCCTCTGCCCATGACTGAAGGAGGATTTTTTTAAATGACTGCACAAATAGCCACACCTCAATTATACATGAAAGACATCTGAACAACTTCCTCAGAAGTGTAACACTCCATCATGCTGGTTACTTTCCAGATTTTACAGTATTGCCCAACTAAAAAGGAATTCATGCCTAAATTTTCCATTGCAAAACACTTCTGGTCCAAGAAAATATTTAAGCAAATCACACAGAAAACTGAGACTGTTCATTGTAACTCACTCAAAGTAAATATGTGATTCAGCAACACATAATAAGATGTTTTGCCGGCACATATTAAAATTAGATGTAAGGGAATACTATTAAGAAAAGGATGTGATAAAAAGCAAATAAGTTCTTATCAGACACTTTTACAGGCTCAGAATAATGTTGTCACAATACAATAATGTTGTCACAATAATACAATCATGTTGGCTCTTTTTCAAGCCTAATGTTATTATCTGCTTGAGAGGTGCAGTTTTCCAAAGCAAAATTTACTTCTTACTAATATTTTTATCTTTAAATTGAAAATTATCTTAATTTTTTGGTGGTGTTAAAAAAATAACAATAATATTAGCTGCAAGGAGTTCCTGTAAGTATGTTAAGGGATTTTAACACACCACGAAACCTTCCTCTTCTCCTAACTACACTCTACTGACTGGTCCCAGTGCTTGTATACATCTGCAGTTTCCTGTGCCTGTGCAACCAACAAGAACTCAAATGATGTCATTTCTAGTTGCTGCTCTTGTTGTCATGGAAACAAGTGCCAGAAGTAGGTACTTTTAAACTGATCACAGTTTCATATTAAAAAAGTCCTTTGAAGAAAAAAGATGATTAGCTATAGGTATGACTGTGCCACTTCTTTTTTTTAAATATGACATTTGAGAGATGTTTTCCCTACATCAATTATTTGCCATTCTTTTGGTGCACTCATTGGAGTGAGAGAAAACAAGTTCCAACCTGTGCACGTATGAGGTGGTTGGTACAGTCTCCAGGTAACAAATTACCAGTTCTTATATCTTTTTATAATTGATGTAGTATGAATCTGCGAGCGCTACTGCAACAGTTTTGAAATTCTAATCTATTTGAGCACATTACAAAATCCAATCAGTCACTGCTAGTTATTTCCTGGCTGTTTTTTTTAATGAAGTTGACCAGTGTCATACCATATTAGAGTGGCTTTCATCACTTACTAAGTATCCAGAAGTCACTTCTATTTGGATCAGATCTGGCAGAGTCATGTCAGAGTTAGTAAGTCTGGTAACATCCACTGGTCGGTGCAAATGAGAGCAGCTGGAGATGATCCATGATCTGTTTGCCCTCAAAAGCAACAGTGGTCCCTCAACAGCAGCAAGAAATCATGGATGGCTTTGTATCAGAAACAAGAGGTGTGTGACTGGACACACAGGCATCTAAAACAGGGAGGACACAAGCAACTTTATTCATGGGTAAAATTCTTATTTGCCATAAGAACTAAGCAGGTTTTTGTGCAGACACCTACCTGCTACCACAGCACCTGTCCAATCACACACCTGACAAAACGTGAGGACTGTAAGACCCACAGGAAAACGTCAGAGACCTCCTAGATGTGATGAAGACAGTAATAACTAAACAAGGAACCATCACATCTTGTGCTCTAGACAGGTTTTTCACAAATAAAAGTGTTTGGTGAGACCCTTACACTGAGCAGCATCTTTCTCAAACAATCTGGATGTCAGAGGAGAGAAGTGCTACTGGACTAGCTGAGGTACAATAATATAAAAGATAACAGAAACTGCAGCTCCGGGACAAGTGTTAGGACCCAAGGCAACAGCATGAAGGTGTGTCAGAGGAGGTTTAGGTTGGATATTAAAGAGAAGTTCTTCACCCAGAGGGTGTTTGGACAGAGGATTAGAGGTTGGATTAGATGCTAGGAAGAAATTCTTTACTGTGAGGATGGTGAGGCACTGGCACAAGCTGTCCAGAGAAGTTGTGGATACCCCATTCTTGGAGGCGTTCAAGGGCAGGTTGGACGGGGCCCTGAGGAACCCGATCTAGTGGCTGGCATCCCTGCCCACAGCAGGGGGTTTGGAACTAGATGGTATTTCAGCTCCCTTACAACCCAAATAATTCTGTGATTCTATGATCAGCCATCAGTGAAGACACTGACCAGGCTGGAATCATCCTCGGCTCCCAGCTCACATTCCCTTAGGGAGCAACTAGCCCTTGCTGCTCTCTGACAATTATTTTACAATTCCTCAAAATTTAAGCTATTCTTAACTTTCCTTCTGCCTCTGTTCTGCCCATCAGAAAACAGAAAAAAAAGTAATTAAATGTATTTTCTTTCCTTTTGTTAAGATAAATATATGATCTCAATACGTATGAGGTCATCTTACAACAGAGGATCTCACCTTCAGATGAAGTATGTACCCTGTTTTTCAAACTTGGCATGAACTAAGTCATACGAACGGAATTAATTTGTAGCCAGTAGAACTGTGCCCGAAACCTATAAGAAGAGAAAGATAAAAAGAAATCTTTTGTCTTCAGCCAGACAAGCAGGAGCCCCATAGCACAGACACAGGAGATTATCTCACCAGCTGTATGAGCTTTAGCTGCCTGCATAAAAAAGCTCTTTATTAACAAATGAGATAAATACACTTAGCTTTTGCAAATAAAGCCTTAGGACAAGGCTAATGCTAGAAACAGCCTTACACCATCCTTTCCCTTCAGTGATGTAGGGCAAGTTTCTCTTCTCTGTTACCAGAGCTCCCCTTCGTGTCACACATCTGAATAACAGCTTCAGCTGCACAATTTATTTGCATCTACCTCAGGTCCTGTCGTCCAGGTTCTGGCGTGCAAGGGCCATCTGGTCACTAAACTCAGTGTACAGTGGAGAATCTTTTACATGTTGGAGTGCAAATGCAGTACCAAAATACTCTGATGGAAATGTGTGCAACCTGTTTCATTTTTACAGCTGTAGGAGGGGTTCTGGGGAGAAAACCAAAGGCAGGTCACTTCACAAGAAAACCACTTTGTTGACTATTCTCAGTCTACTGATCTCACACCAGACACTGGGAAACTGCTTTGACTTTTAACATTTTTTATTTTACCAGATTTATTCCAGGAATAAATGGGACGAATGGGAGAATACACAGGCAGATCCACAAAGTTCTTGTTCAAGTCAATGAAAATTGTAAATATTCATAAAACAGGCTTGAATGGTGGGTTGTGCTTAATTCACAGGCTGTTGAATTCAGCCTGATGTTTTTTCCTTTTTTTTTTTTTTTGAGTGGTGCAAAGGACTCTCCAACTAAGCTTCAGGATATCTAGACTCTTCCAAGAGAGACTTCTGACTGTATTACCACTTTGAACACAGCATTGCCAAAAAATTCCTTGAAATGCCAATGGTTTGCAGGGAAGAGACCAATACAGGAGAACTCACGTTGCTTTCTATAAATAACTGTCTCTCTCCAAGTAGAATTGGGAGCATGGAAAGGCCTTGGGCAAAATGCTGTCTGGTCTAGCAGCTCCACTCCTGAAGCTCAGGGGAGCACGTGCTTCACTGGGAATACTGCCACTGTCTGAATGGGTTCAGCATGTGCTGTCACTGCCACTTGTCATGAGAAGGTGGGGGAAAGGCTCAGCTCATATCCATTGCTCCCTCACAATGGGAAGTGACAGCACTGCCTTTTACCAGTAAAGTCCTTCAGGATTGTTTAAATACAGCTGTTGGGGTTTTGTAGAAAAGCACCAAGTGAGCTTGTGACATTCACTGCACGCAGCTTAAAATGTCCCTTTTGCTCTGTGCATATTCGCATTTTGTGCTCACCTCCACCATTACTGGATGCAGTATCAGCCATACCTGTGCAGAGTCAGGGCCATATTAAGAAAGTCTAAAATCACACCTGAGGTGATGGCTTTTGGGTGGCCCCTTGGCTTTCAGAGGTCTCAGCCCGCAGGGAACAGCATGCCAATGGACACAGCCGACAAATAACCCCATCTAGACCTCACAGAATAAAATTAAAGGAGTTCTTTGTGAAATTCATATTTCTCCAGCACTGGTTCCTGCTCTTGCTGTGTGAGGAGCATTTACTTTGGATTTCTGCTATATCCAGAATGTTTCTCAATACTTAAAAAATGTTGCCAAATTCTTCTTCAGAGCCAATTAACAACAAGAACAGAAATCCTGTGTGTATCCAGAACACTCTGTAAAAGTTAAAAAAAAAAAAAAATAGGAACTTACTCTCCTCCGATTCTTTATTTGCCTTGGCTGGTGGCTGCTGCTACTGCTTGTTTGTTTTTTTGCCACGGGGTCAAGCACCAACACTGTGACGTTTGTATCACTGTAGCAGAGACGTTGCATCACCTGTGATAACAGAAGTCATTGACAGTCACGGAACAAATGGCAAGATTCCCACCAACTTCAGTGGGCTGGGATGCCACGTGTGTTCCATCATAGCACCACATTAGGAACAGCACTACTTCAGGACCGTGTGTGGGGTCCCTACAGCACAGTGGCATCCAAAACCCAGCAAGGGACTTTTAGCCTGGTATCTTGGGCAAACGCAAGTTTGAGTGGTTGGCCCAAGTATAGGTTTCAGAAGGGGTACTCTTCGCATCACTCAACTCCATTTGTTCATTTCTTAACCTGCTGTAAAGAAGTATTTGAGATCAGCTAATTTTGGATATGGGACATAATTTTGTGATTCAGCATTGTAATAAGTAGTGTTTTCTGCCTGTATCGTCAGGAAAATGCCTCTTCCTCCCATCAGAAATGTTAGCTTTCACTGGGCACTTAACATGAGTGTACAAAGTCTTCAGCAAATTCCAGATTAAGAAGTTAACAGACTGGGTTGAATTTTAGCCTTTTTCCTTGCTGACAGCAACCTTGCTATGACAAATCCCACAAAAGAAAACAAAATAATGCTCTTAAAACACAGTGCTGAAAAAGTATGAAGCAACTGACAGGAGGTTATGTTGTCCTTTTTATGTACTAATTAATTGCTCATTCCACTCTGTAAAGCTGATTCAGAAAGGCTTTCCCCTGCTTAAGGACTTGCAAGATTCAGGTGTCTTTTTGCCTTGATAACATTCAGGGCACCTACTGAATTTAATTATTCAAGAATTTGAGGAGATTGTTTATGGCTGAAAAAGCACAGAAGTTACTCTCAGTGGATACGCAACACTCTGGGTTTATAAAACAAATTATGGTTTCTTGACTGGTCCAAGCCTATGCATTCATGTTGTGTCCAGAAGAAAAGCTTTCTAGGAATATTGTCCTGTGCTGGGATTGCCATCTGTTCTGGTTTGGCTCAGAGCTTCCTAACATGAGGTGGGTCTCAGGAGGGAGAAGTACAAGTGTTAAAGATGGACAGAGCACAGAGTGTACAGTCCAGCATAAGGAGTGGTTCAAGGAGGCAACAGCTGAGACAAAAGGGGAAAAGCAACAATAATAAGGGAGATGTGAAGCTGGCTGAACACTGGGATAGGTTGGCCAGGGAGGTTATGGGCTCTGTATCCCTGTAGATCTTCAAAACTGAACTGGACTCAGTTCTGGGCAGACTGATCTAGCCAACCCTGGTTGAGGAGAGCAGTTTGACCAGAGGTTCTCAAAAGGTCCCTTCCAGCCTCAAGTATTGGCACATCAGCAGAGAGAACAACTGGACCCAGAGGCCATGACTGAGAAGAAGACATTAGCAAAACTTGCTAAAATAAAGTCAGGAAACATTCTTACAAAGAGATTATGACATAAATGTCTTAAATGTTCCTGACTGATGATTCTGGGAATAAATAATTTCTGAAGGGACCAGTGATGCAATCAAATTCCTACTGTGTAACAGACAGCTCCACAGCAGAAGTGCTAAGGGCTCCAGAGTTCACCCTGTCTTCCTTAGAAAGTATCAGGGAAGCATGGACACTTGAACTATGCCCACATTTTCTAATTTCTTCACACATAAAGACACTCCCTTTCAGACTTTATATATAAAGCTACAGGGAGCATTGTAGAAACAGGACACTGGTTCATGTATTTGTCCTTCCACCCTGGAGCACTCTGACTAATTAAAGAAGGGACATGCAGTACTTACCTGGGAGACCTGTTCCCATGAAAACCTGGAAAGAAATCCTGCTAACAAGGCTTTGAACACCTAAAATTTTAGATTAGAGAAAGCCCAATGCCACAGGTGGCAGATATTAGTGCAAATCGTCCTCACATCTTCCATAAATCCAGAATACACTCAGCATCGAAGATGAGTCAACAGAAGAGCATGTCTTCATTAGTGTCACCTTTGCAAAAACTAGCATAATGTAACCCAAAAAATGAAGAAAAATATCGCTTTGAAATGTCACTGCAGAAAGTGCTTTCCCTAAATGTCTCCCACCCTGTACGAATTTTCTTCTTTCTCTACCCCACCACAACTTGCTTGGCTTCAAAGATGCAACAAAGCCTGGACAGCAAGAGTGGCCACTTGTCCCCAGCCTTTTTGTTCTTCCAATATGAAAATGATTACAAAGAAATTTTAAATGTATTTTCTTATGCCAGTTTACGCTGGTTTAGTCTGGGGTAGAGTTTTTTCACAGTGGATAGATACATAATTACCGGGATCTGAAGCTGTGGGGAGGGCTAAAATAAGCCAGAATGAAGTGCAAGTGATTAAATACGTGGATGGGAAGGAAGGGCCCCCATGCCTTGAACCCACAGATCTAACGCTGGCTCTGCCCACTGGGAATATTGATCCATGCATGAGGATGTCCACAGTTGGAGACTGCGTACATATATTTAACTGCATCCCCTTGCATAAACAGAGAAATTTGGTGTCTCCTTGCAGAAAATCTTGGTGCTGTGAACACAGTCATGGCTGGAGTCACACAAGGTACCTTTTCCCTGACTGGGCACAGCAGGCCTGCAGTGACCAGCACAGGAGAGTATGAGCTGGGAGGTTTGGTATGGATCTGTGTAGCACTGTTGGCTCACTCTAAGTCAGTCAGTCTGCTCAGCTTTAAGCCCAAATTCATCTCTCAGTCAAGCTGTCTGCTTTCAAGTCCAAGCTCAGAAGCAAATGTTTATGTCATGGTGAGATTTGGGACAGTAAGAAGGAAAGCCTGAGCTCATCCAGATGCTCAGCACAGGCTCTGCCACATCTACCCCGCAGTGCTGTTTGGCTGCCCACCAGACTCCTCCATTCCCTACTTCCCAGGGACTTCAAGGGATGTCGTATGGCCAATGTCAAGCAGACAGACTGGCCAATTCTCCTCCATAGAATCTCTGTCATAACATGAAATAAATCTTCCAAGTCTAAGCCTGCAACATCTATAATATGGGCACCGGTGGGAATCAGCTAGGACAAAAGCCAAGGTCCATATCCCAACTACTTTTCCTGCTCACTGAGCAGCACTGGGGCAACTGAAAATGGTAAATCACTGAGACTAAAGGAAAGTGTGTTTGTAAGCAATTTTACCTAATAGCATGGAAGTTCTTCCCCTTGTAACAATCCCACTTAAATACGATGTAATAAACATCGCACCGACAGCTACCAGGATCAGTTGTTGCATTCCAAAGGTAATTGTGGAATGCCTCACGCAGGGAGTAGTGATGTGGGGAAGGAGCTGCAGCTGCCGAGACATGAGCTGAGAGCAGTGCAGATGCAGACACAGCTCCCTGTGCCTGGACTCAGGCCTGCGACCACAGAGAGCTGTGACCTCTAGGATTCACACCCCTGTTCCACCCTGCAGCTTCCCCATGTGCAGCAAGAGAAAGCACACAAAATGAATCCTTCCTTCCCTGTGTGACTAGTGCCTTAGGTTATCGACAGATTGGTCGATTCAATTCCAGCATAGATTCTTTTCTGGTTTGAATTTCTGGCTCTTCAGCTGCGGCTGTGAGAGATGTCAATGCTACAGGAGCAGAGGCTGCTCCCAGGTGTGCAGGGAAGGCTTTGCCCAACGTCCAGTAATCCAGCCCTAACACAGAGCAGTAGCATGGCTGAATATGCTCAGTTTAAAAGGCTTAACTCTGCCATTGCTGCAAATAAAAAGTTCTCTACATAAAATCAATTGAAATATTTATGTTAGTAATGCCCCTGACAGCCTCCTTTTTCAACAAAATCTGGATGAGAATGGTAGTTCCTCTTAATAGGATAACCAACTATTATTTTTCATCTTTTTCACTCTTAAAAATTCCACTAATGTCGTTAACATCAATGATGATGAACAATGTCACACCTGAAGAGAAATCCACTGGCAAGGGGATGCAGACATGATGACAAACAAATCTCCTGAACCAGCAGGCACTGAAGTAACCTCGCTGGTTTCAACAACACTCGGACTCAGCTAAACAAGAATTGCTTGAGAGGGATTTTGGCCAAAAACATATTTAAAAGTGCTTTCCCAAACCAGAACAGTATTCCTGCACAAACAATAAAACCAGAACCACCCCTGTCCCATCCAACGCATTCTGGGATACTCCTTCCTGCAGAGAGAGTTGTGTACCTCCATGGAAAGCAGAAGTCGGAACAGTAGTGCACCTGGGAAGCACCAACCATCCCAGGGCAGGGCCACATGGTTGGAGCAGTAAAGGCTTCTTTCTTCCTCTCCATCCTCAAGGCCTGATCCTTTGAATTCCAAGCCATTTCTGGGCACTCAGCACCACTGGCTGCAGGCTGTGGGTAGCTCTCTGCGATGTCAATTTTTTCCAAGGTGGAGCTAAAGAAAAAGACATTTTCTTCCAAGTCCTAAGTCTCAGCAGGCTTTGTGCACCCCTGCTGTACAGAAATCCTAGCTAGTAATAACATTTCAAATTAAACTGCTATAAATTTACCTTTAAACTGACTATTTCAACCAGGAAATGTCTTCTCATATGAAAGTGTTAATAAGCAAATTTGGAAACAGGCTCATATTTACCAGTAAACAAGCACTCCACTTTCCATCTCTTTTGAAATTGAAAAAAAAAGGTCTTATTTATTTGCTTATGTGTCTCTCTATTTCCCAGTCAGTGAACACAAGACGACTCTTCAGGTTTTAGGAAGCACCCATCGTGCAAAGCCGTAACGCTTCTCTGTCACGAGCACTCAGGCTCGCGGTGCCTGAGTCAAGGACAAAAATGTGCTGTCCCAGAATCAGGCTTTCTTAAAGAAAAAGTCCACATTACCGTGGAGTCCTGTGTGAAAATGTTCCTGCTTAAAATGTCAAGGCACCCCTCTTCAGATCCCAGGGTAGGCAGGAAAGCAGCTTCCTCTTACTTATGCCATTCAGCAGATCTTTCAAAAAAGCTCCAGGAATGCTACTGAATTCTCAGAGGAAAAGGGAAGAAAGGCTCAGGCCCCAAATGTGTCCCTATGGCAGTGAGTCAGACCATACTGCTGCTCTTATCCTGTACTGACATCCCACCACATATGTCCACAGGGCCAATGCCTACATCAGTGTCAATGTTACACTGCAGGAAAGGTCCCGGGGCCCAAGCTGTCTTATTGAACTGTTTCTACAATATAGTCTTTGCTGATCCTGTATGATTAGTATAGGGACTCAGTCTCCTTCATAATCTCTCTGGCAGTCCTACACTGCTATGGCGGGCACAAGAGACACCAGAAACATCCTGGCTTGGCACAGCTCCTCTTGGAAGGATTATTCATTTCCTTCTCCTGGCTTCTAAGCGATAAAGAAGAATCACAGGCCAAGCAGACTCCTCCCTGCTGAGCTCACCATATTCCTGTTCCACAGCAAGTCTACGGGCTCTGCATCTTCCTGTGGCCCAGGCAAGTGCCAGGCTCCCCATGGTTTGTTCTGCAAAGCAGTGGGGCTGCAGAGCAGAACTACTCCAAGGGCAAGCACCTGCACCAGGCTGCTCAGGCTAGAGATGTCAAAATGCAAAGCTTCAAAAGGATGGCTGGAGGGGACCAGAAGGGCCATTACTTGCTTTTTGCCAGCTATGGCTGATATAGGACAAAACATTACACTGCCCTGCTGTACTACTTAAAGCTCTCGGAGCTTCAGCAGCAAAACACATGGCATGGACTTTCCAATGAGTTCTCCAGCTGGTTTGTGAATCAGAAAGCTCAGAGAGAGCTCACAGCAGCAGACATGAGCAAGCCTTGCTGTTCTTTTGAGAAATCTTTCTCACAGAGATGTGCAGGACAGACACTAAAGCTCTGCAGACTTGCAAGGTTAATTTACTGCTTTTCCTCTCCGATGCAGCTGAGCATGAGGGAAGGGACACATTCCACAGCTTCAGGGCAAACATTAGCCATGTGTCTCTGAACCATTTATAAATGGAGCAGTTCTTGTTTTAAATACCAGACAAATCACACAGCTCTTAGGCAAAAGGAGAGGGTAGAAACATGATCACTCTGACTAGAAGCTCAAAAACTTTTGGGATAAAATGGTCTGTAATAAAAGGCATAGAATCTGGGAAATACATACACATAGACATAGGCACATATATAAACAACTGTGGAACAAGCTTTCACTGAGCTCAGTTATGTTCATACTGTTCAGAGATACGAGATAAAGAAAAAGATACGTGAATATATCGGCACTTTCTAACTTTTTCAAGCTCAGCTCTCACAAATCTGAAACTCAGCTCCAAATATTTCAATTAGGAGACCTTCAAAGAAAGGAAAATCTTTTTGTTTCATGTATGTGCGGACATGTGCTTATATGGACAGCACATCACACAAAGATCTGCTTTTCCTGAGCAGTTCAGTTAGGCCTCTTCTTCCTTCCATTTACTGTTCCTTTCTAACTACAAACAACAGCCATCAAACATGGGCAGTGGGGGATAAATATGGATTTTTGGTTTTAATGCTAAGAATCATAGAATCATTAAGGTTGGAAATTAACTCTAATATCATCGAGTCCAGCCATTACCTAACACTGCCAGGTCCACCACAAATCATACCCCAAAGTTCTACATCTACACATTTTTTAACACTTCCAGGTACAGTGATTCCCCTACTTCCCTGGGCAGCCTGTTTCAATGCTTGACCACCCTTTCAGTGAAGAAATTTTTCTTGATATCTGGTCTAAACCTTCCCTGGCACAACCCTAACCCATTTCCTCTTGTCCTGTTGCTTGCAACTGGGGGAAATTAAAGTCTAATTATGAACAACTCCAATAGGGAGATAACTAAGCACAGTGGAAAAATTAATCCACATTTCAGAGACAGAAAAAACATGCACATATCAAATAAGGGAAAAAAAACACTCACCGCAGCATGCAAAGGTACCTCATCCTGTTACTATTAAAACTAACCAACAGACTCACATGGGCAAGCAGTTTTATGGAAAAGGGGAAGAACGCCAATATCCTGTGTGTTGAGAAAAATCAATACATTCTACATGTTATTTATCAAAAGGAAATTATCTATGTCTCTCATGAACCTCTGAGAACAGAAGGCACAGGCTTCAGACTTGTTGTTTGTCCCTAACCTTGCTTTATTTTTCCCCCATTTCCATTATTCTGTTTGTCTTAGAAATTCTTTCAGCTGTAAATGGTTGGAGACCAGGAATATCATCTGTTTGCCCTGTTCCTATAGTCTTCCTTACACATCTCCTCCATCTGTCCACCATTAGAGCCGTGACCCTGTGATGGGATAACCTTTTGTCTGATCTGTCATAGACAGTTCAGTGATCTAGAAGCAATTACAGAAAAAGGACGTGTACTGGCATTGGGAATGCTATGAGCAGAAGCACACTGAAGGTACAATTTCTTAAGCCTGCTTCATACTGTGAACTGTGTGCATCATCAAACACTGCTCAATGTGTCAAGCTGGATATGGAGAGAAGCATAAAGACTGTATCACCCAGGTCTGAAGTGCAAATTTACCTATGTTTTCCTACAAATATCCACTTGCTGGAACTATAATCTGTAGAAAAGTTGGTTTCTTGGTCTTCCACCACTATAGACTTCACAGGATCTTTTCACCCCACTCCTGTCTCTTCAGGACAGGATTAGCTTGGTTGAGAGAGTGCCCTGTGAAAGTTCTTGCAGAGATGGCATAGAACCAGCTATGTAATCTTGCTCTGCCAGGGATGTCCTTGCTTGGGCTGGGAGAATTACCTGGGAGGCAGTGTGGATTAAACTGCAATGGAAACATTGTCTTTTGGACAATCTACCTGCAGCCCTGAAACTCACATTTCTCCCTGCCTACCTCTGCCTGTGTCAGTGTGTGCAACTCCCTATGCAGTTAAAAAGGTGGAATTGGTATGGCATTTCTATTGAAAATGTTGGAAATGCTTTTTTCATTGTTTTCTACTGAAATTTAGCAGTTGGAAAAAGAAGGAACATCCAATGTATCTGTAAGCCATTAACTAAAAACTACTAGCCAGAGAAAATTAGAAGGAAGTGGAAATGGCAAGGTAGTTAATCGCAGCTCCATTGCTTATGTTTGTATTCTGCTTTAGGTGATCAATAAATCCTTCTGGAAAATGTGGTAATAAACCACTGACAGGCAGACTGAGACAGTGAATTAGGCTGTTTATTGCAGGGAGTGCCCCAACATACTGAAGAAGTATCAGAAATGGTTACTATATGTGAGAGAGAACTACTCAGAAAATTGTTTCTTTGCTCTGAATTTTCTCTCTTAACATCAAAGAGTCAGGACAACCTAGAGCCCATATTTATCAAGCACTCCGGCACTGTTCTCAGTGGAATCAAGTGTGATGAAAAAGTCTTCAAGTAGTTAACAAGACATCTTCCTTCTGCAGGATCCCGAAGAGGTCAATGGGAAGTGTTGGAAGAGTTCTGTGCAAAGGCAAGGTGATGTAGTTAAAGGAAGTCAGGTAAAAGAGCAACAAGAAAAGCAGCCAATGGAAAATCCACTCAAGTATGTACAAATTTGTGTCACTGGCATAGTAACACAAGTAGAAATTTGGATACAGTCTGAGCTGGTTATTGCTGTCTTTAGAGTGACAGATAATCAATACAAAACCCCTTCATGGTAGGCAAGTGATCAGCAAGCTTGAGACAGGGGGCAGGAAAGCACTTGAGAGGCCTGTTTGTTACTGCCACTCTGGGACACAACCAGCTCTACCTCCCTGCCAGAAACAGCTACGATGAAAGCACCCTTCACTGGCTTTACAGAAAATCAGTTCATTGTAGTTAAAACTGCTCTTGGAAGTGATTTGGTTTTTGCCTGCCTTTGCACTGAAGTGGACAAAGAGCACCGCAAGTTCTGCTAGTTCAGCCATTGGACCAGGAACCCTGAGAAGAATGCCAGAGAGCAAATACCATCCTAAATTAGGAGAGCTACTTTCGCAGTGACTGTGCAACACCTGGCTGCATCACCACCTTCTTACTCCAGTGACATGTCTAAAATGGATAGAACACAGGATATGGCTAAACAGATTAAGGAATAACTACATTCGGGAAACACTTTATGAAGGAACAAATCATAGCTCAAGTTACCTCCTGATTCATCAACACAGCTTAGCTACAAGGGCTGTTTGAAAGCAAGTACATTGAGTCAATCTCAGGCTTTACATCAAAATTTAGTCATTTTCTGACTAAAGGGAGGGTTGGCCAATAGCATCTATTTAAATGGGTCACTGTTCACAAAGTTGTGTTCTTCATCATGGTACATACAAATAAAGTACATTCTTGGGTAATGTCATTCATTGTTCAGTGGGGCATCTCTAAGCGGTAAAAGTTCCCCGTAAACATTTGAAGAATCAAAGTTTAATACTGGTTTTCTGGCGTGCTGCTGCAAACAGGTTTCCTCAAAATCTATTTTCTGTCCGAGGTTTATAAAGCTAACCTAACTTTTCTGTTCCTCCTCCTTTACTGGAGACAATGTCCTATCCTAACCATCCCACTTAAGGGGTGAAGCAAAGCTTAAGGTTCTTCCTTAGTTTGATGGTTTGGGGTCAGTTTCTCATGACAAATCACAGCTTCTGGGGCCCTGTGCCGTCAGAGGCACAGCTGTTGGCTCACCAGTAACACTGCAAGTGTTTCTGGCATGCATTTTGCAGCCTTCACGGGTTTTTTAAAGAGCAACCTCCATGACTTTTGACATGTTGGGTAAGAGGGGGTGGATGCAAAGGTAAACAATCAAACCGTGGGAGTTGCCAGATCAAACCCAGGGATGCTGGCAGGGAGGTGAGGGAGGGAGAATAACTGTGCTGGGGCAACACTCAGAGCAGAGAGATCTCTCTTACACTTCAGCCTATTCTGAAGTAACTGTTTCTATTCTTCTTTACTCTAACAACCGTTAGATAATAAGTCTACTTTGGTGCTAAATACTTAAAACATTGATCTTTGCTGTTTGTAAACATTTTCACAATGTTTGTCTCCTTTGCCACTGTGTTTCTCTGAGATCTCCTATACGTGAATAGTAGCTTTAACTTTTTTACTGCATTTTGGGGGTGGATATGGCTCTGATATGAGCTGAGCAGAAGGATCTGTTCAGCCATTTCTCATCACATAATCCCTTTTCTGTTCCTTTCCCACTCCTTTTCCAGTATTTTGATCTCAGGACGACAATTAAGAATAAATGTTAAAGAACATGTTCTTACCTAAAGACATGATGGGCACAATTTCTGAGGAACAATTTCAGCTTTAGTACTTGACTGCCACATGAGACAAGTTAGAAATAGAGAACTTCCTGCTATGATAAAAGGAGGTTAGCAAGTCTGATTTTCTGGCATAGGAATTTAAAATTCATGAGTCTGTCCCTTCCTGAAAATGAGAATCTGGATCAAAAGTAAAGAAATACTAGAAGAAGTTGTTTGAAATTATTCTAAGTTCCTTTACTACAATAAATTCAGATCATTCTCAGAGTTTTATCTATCATGATGACACATCTATTTTTCAGGAGTTGGGGTGTTAAGAAAAGCAGGAAAGGAGATTTATTGCTGACACACACATGTAAATCATGTAAGTTTGCAGCTCTGTGTAGGAATCTACAGCTCCTGATGGCAATGGCTTCTTCTGCTCACTCTTCAAATAAGGTCACCTGAATATTTTAAATAAAGTGGCTTTCTTTTTTTTCTTTTCCTGCCTGATATTTTTACACTACCATCCTGAGTATCTTTTTTTTTTTTGGCAAAAGTTGTTTTTGGGAGCTTTTCCTGTCCTTCACTGAAGGGGTTCGTCTTTTGCATTTTTTTTTAAACACAGGGTCATTTCCCCCTCCAAGAGTTCATTCAGGCCTCAAATAAAGGCACCAGAAGAAACAAATAAGGCATAGAATTTTAGGCAGCCTAGAAAAATTCTCTTGGTTAATTGCATAATCTCAGTTTTGACTGTATAATACTGTAAGTGCCTGTTGGAGCACTCCAGGAAATACAGGGAATACATAATGAAAAGGGGAAAAGAATTTTTTCTAGCCTTTTCTATTTATTCCCATGTTTTTCTATTTAGCATATAAAAGTCCTAAACCACAATGTTTTCTCTCTTTGCCAAGTCACTTTTAAAGAGAAATTTCTGACCTTTAATCCTACAATTACAACATGTTGTATGGTACAACTTAAGGTAGTGTAATCACTCAAGGTAATCTCTACCCTCAACAGGAAAGACAGCAGAAAAAAGTAGAAAATATGTCACTTGTTAGGCTACAAAAGGAAACAAAAAGAAGAAAAGCCTTATTCTTAGAGAACTTTTGAACTATGAATGGTTTATATGCTCCTCCTAGAATACTGGAAAAGCAACCTTAAAGTTTCTGAGCTTCTGAGACAGAAGGGCCCTTATATTTCCATCCTCATAGTTTTGTGCCCTAGGTGGAAGCTGCGAGGCCTGCACTTCTGCCTTCTCAAAATATGACAGTTCACCAAATTCCTTTTTGAATCAACTGCATTATGGAGTAGTGGGATTGAATGCTTTCTCAGCAAACTCTCGGGAACGGACACTCTATTTTTCCTAACCTACGCGTTCTTCAGGAAAGCATTTCACACAGGCCTGTTAAGCCTCAAAATCTCAGCAGGAATGCTGCTGTTTTAGCATCCAACCCTGATTCTCCACAGCTTGTTAATTTGCAGTGAGGTTATTCCATTTCTTTGCTGTACTGCCAAAATATGTGTCAGATGTTGCTAGGTCCCAAAACAGTAAGAGCACTGCTTTACTGGGGAAATGTGCTACTACTCCCCTACAGCGATCTAATTCTGTAGGGCCAGCCCAGCATTGATCCCCATTTGCCAGTTCTCAGCCCTTGAACTTTTTATCACCAGTTTCTTGAGTCATGGACCTGCTCTCTAACCATGTGCTAAACATTAACAAGGAACACTGATGAGTTCCTTAACAGTTCTGTGAGTCTCAGCGTTATCTTGCCTGTGCAAGTCTGCCTCAGTGACATATAACTGCTTTTTCCATCTCCACCTCTGGCTGGACCCTAATCATTTGTTTGCCATATGTGTGAGAAAAACCACTGACAGCCAACTCTCTAAGCAAGGTCCTAGAACGTCTGCACTGGCCTGCAGAGCAAAGAAAAGCCTTGGTTATACAAATAACAGTACACACGGACAACTGCATGGATCTGACTGGAAGCTGCACCTTCACCAGCTCTAATGGGATTACTTACTGTAAATACATCCCTTGCAGGCCAATGTTAGGAACCTGTTTCTCACTCTTGACATCTCCTATGAACTTCAGGTCACTATCTTGGCCTGCTCTTCATTGCTCTCTTTCTGGCTAACCACTGTTTTGGTGACTCTATGTTGGACGAACATTGAAATCCTGAAAAATAAGGACTAGAGATGTTTTGCAAGGGTATGCAGTGATAGGACAAGGGTGAATGACTTCAAAGTAAAAGAGGGTGGATTTAGATTAGATATTAGGAAAAAATTCTTTATTTGATAATTAGTTATTAGTAAGAAATTCTTTACTTTGGAAAGTGTCCAAAGGAGGGCAACAAAGGTGGTGAAGGGCCTTGAGGGGAAGCCGTATGAGGAGCAGCTGAGGCCACTTGGTCTGTTCAGCCTGGAGGAGACTGAGGGGAGACCTCATTGCTGTTATAACTTCCTCATTAGGGGAAAAGGGAGGGTAGAAACTGGTCTCTCCTCTGTGGTGCCCAGCGAAAGGATCTGAGGGAATGGCTTGAAGTTGTGTCAGGAGAGATTTAGGTTGGATATTAGAAAGAGGTTCTTCACCCAGAGGGTGGTTGGGCACTGAACAGGCTCCCCAGGGAAGTGGTCACAGCTCCAAGCCTGACAGAGCACAAGAACTATTTAGACAATACTCTTGGGCACGCAGTGTGACTCTTGCGATGGTCCTGTGCAAGGCTAAGACATGACAGGTCCCTTCAGATCAGCAGATTCTCTGATCCTGTGATACTGTGAGGGTGGTGAGGCACTGGCACAGGTTGCCCAGGGAAGCTGTGGATGCCCCATCCCTGCAAGTGTTCAAGCAGGGGTGTTGGAACTGGATGATCTTTAAGGTCCCTTCCAACCCAAACCATTCTNGGGAGCCCCGCCGCGCTTGGCTGCTGCTTGCCCGCCCTCCTCCGCCATGGCCCCCGCCGAGATCCTCAGCGGAAAGATTGTCTCCGCGTACGTACCCGGGGCCGCCCGCCCTGCCCGCCGCGCTGGGCCAGGTNCTATTAGCTTCTAGTCTCAGCATAAGCTGTTATGAGTACCACGGGACATGAAACGCAGATTGTTCTTGTACTGACTCGGGATTTTCTTAAAGATACGTTTATGCACCCGCTGTGCAGAGCCCAGCCCCGCGCACCCCTCAGCCCCAGCTCCCTCCGGGGCAGCCCTGGCTCTCCGCAGAGCCGGGACCGGGAGAGGCCGGGAGCGCCGCCCCGGAGGCGCTCGGGAGCCCGTTTCGGCGGCCATTTCCCCGGGACTCTCGGCCCCGCTGCCCTGCGCGGCGGCGGGAAAAGACTCGGCCGCGCCACCCCCGTGAGGGAGCCCCGGGCCGCCCCCACCGCTGCCGGGGCGGGGCGGGGGCAGCGCCTGCGCGGCGGGGCCGGGGCCGGTGCCCGCCGAAAGTTCGGGGCCACGTGGGGCGGGAGTGGGGCGGCCGCAGGGGCCGAGAGTCCCGCAGTTA
>VXAY01003412.1:912875-958223 GCA_013399855.1 Oxyruncus cristatus
GCCGAGAGTCCCGCAGTTACTCCGGGAGCCCCGCCGCGCTTGGCTGCTGCTTGCCCGCCCTCCTCCGCCATGGCCCCCGCCGAGATCCTCAGCGGAAAGATTGTCTCCGCGTACGTACCCGGGGCCGCCCGCCCAGCCCGCCGCGCTGGGCCAGGTTCCCTCGGGCGGGAAGCTCTGGGAACCGCGGGGGATTTGCCCTTCGGGAAGGAGCCGGTGTGGTTGGGGAGCTGAGGGGCACTCCTGCTCTGCTGGGGCTATGGGGGCCTTTGCTCTGTCTCTGTAGGGGCGAAGCAGGTTTGGAGACACCCTCAAGGTTTTTAACTACGTTGCAGTCAAAGCTCGCTTCTTCCTGGCTGGAAAATGGAAGTTGTGAGATGTAGTACAGTGTTAAAGGTCTTCGGGAGAATGTAAAGTGCTGTCGGTGCCCCCCTCCCTCCCCCAGAAACCAGCGGTGAGTCTGCTGGGGTCTCTGGCAGCACAGAGCAGGTGGTGACCGCTCAGCATCACTGCTGATGAGATGAGGATGATGAGATGAGTGCCCAGGCAGGTGTGAAGCCGCCGGCTGACCTGCAGCCTCGGTGTGTGTAAGCAAGGCTGTTTGGGATGCAGGAGTTGGGAACGTGTGCTTTAGGTATGGTCTCTGTTCGTACGGTACAGGCCTTGATCGTTCCTCTTTAAAACAAAATAAGTTAATCCATGTATTGGATAACACGAAGCTGAATGTTCACCGGTGTCCTGCCAAAGCTACTTGAAAGATTTGGGAGACCTCAAAGGAAAAAGCTTCCTTGTACTTTTCAGCATAGCTGGTAAGCCCTGAGTATAGGTGAGCCTGTATTGTGTTTTCTTCTAGTTTGTTTGGTTTTCCTGCTGCCACTGTACATACACATCTGGTAAGAAAGCCAAATAAGTTTCCCTAACCCTAGAAAAATGCAGTGTAATGTTTCCATTACATTCTGTGCAAACAGAGTTTGGTTAGGGAGGTTCACTGGGTACCTCCTGTCTATAATCAGGGAATTCAGACCGAAAGGGTAAGTTTGAAATGGTGTGAAGTAATGTCAGAAATCTGTTAGTCCTGCTCTTAGATGTTGCTCTGGACGACACAGCTACATCTAACCAACAGTGGAGCAGTTCTGAAAAGTAGGCCTAATGTGCCTGGAATCTGAATATCCATAATAAAAGGCTGCCTGCATATTTTGTACCTGGTAGTTTTGGGGCCAGTGCCAGCTGTGTATTGCAGTCTGTCAGTCTTATGTGCTTCATTCCACCTGATCCTTTTGGCAGTGTTGAAGCCTGCACACTGCAATGCCTGTGCATGCTGCTGGTGGGAGTTAAGTGATATGCCCATTACAGGTTTCTTTTCTGGCTTAGGAAGTGACCCTGAAGTGCAGCAGGTCCTTTCAAACTACACATTATTGCTATTTAAAAGTGATTAGAAACGGGAGAGATGCTAGTTTGGGTACAAAGAATGTGTTTTGAGCTTTCACATTAAAACTTTTAGCTTCCTTGGCTGTGCAAGTTGCATTACTTTAAGTTTATAGATACAGTGATGACATTTTCTTATATCTGTTTGTTTTCTGTATTATAGTAGCAGCTATAAACAAGCAGTTTTCAGAGATGAGGACATTCATGATGTGCAAATACCTGGGAAGAGGCATGAGCTTTTAAAAGGCACATATAGGAGAAAGGTTTGCATCACTTCCAGCACATCTCTAAGGTGTTTGGCTCAAGTCTGTCTTCCAGAGTCATCAAATCTTGACCTGAAGGCACCACAAAATGCAAAAATACTTGTAGCTGTCCAGCTGTCCTTCAGTTCCTTTATTTCTGCTGTATTTGTGTCCAGTGTAGCAAAAACGTCTTTTGCTCTGCAGTAGTGGGTCTTGCCTAGTTCTGCCTTTTCCTAGTGGAGTATTTGAAGGAGGCTTGAGGAACTGGGCTATCTGCCCTGCAGGTACCTGTACCTTTCTTCCAGACCCTCTAGAGAAGTGCTGGTCCAGAGAATTCTCATTATCCAGAGTTCACCTCCAGGCCAAGAGTCTGGCAGCAGCAGAAGCAGCGACGGGCATTTCTAAGAATTTTCACTTGAATTGTCTGTTGTAGAAAGGCAGTGTCCCTGACTTGCATCAGCTGCAAAACCTTTTCAGTCACTATCTTGTAGGGGGTGGGTTTTGTTACTTTACCCTTTAATCCAGAAAAAATATTTGTTTATATGTCAGTCAAATATTGACAAGTGAGGTGAATCAAACAAGTAGTGTTCCATCTACATAATTCTGTGTTTTTGTGTGTGTCTCAAATCACAACTCATAAATATTGTGAACTCTCTTCTCCAGCCACTGAGCACCCCTTCCCCAGAGACAGGCAAAAGAAATACCTAGTTCACCGTCATGCCAACTATTTAAACAAAAATCAGGTAGATAGTGGCATTCTAATTCTTGTAAAGAGAATAAATACTTGGAGAAAGTTTGCTTGCCTCTATAAATAAGGAAAACTTGATAAAGTTAGTTCACACCCAAAAAAGTCTTGGAAGGCTCAAAAGAGGTACAAAGGAAAATTGACATTTTCAGTGGCTTTGAGTATTACGTGTGAGGATAGTGAATGTGGTTAGGTTGTGAATGGGAAGGAGAACACAGAAGACATTGTTTTCTGTGTAGGATTTTAGTGTTGATGTTAATGCATCTCTTAAAGGCTGCTTCTCTCAGTACAAACAAACTCGCGTGCCTGAACAGTCTGTGAAAGATATTAAATGTTGGATGGGTTATGCATCAATCTGAGCTGGCTGCTTTCCTCTGCTTGTCTGAGTGGCTGCTTAGTAATTAATCCTTAGATTTTGCTACCAGTTAAATTTTCCTCATTGGCAAATGAGTTGCAAAAGACAAGTTATTGTGTAACAGCACAGTAAACAAACGAATAGTAATAGGAAGAGAAGCAGTGCTTTAAGTATGCAGATTATAGAGGGTTGAAGGTAATAAAAATACAGTATTATACACCTTTTATTGCTAGTATTCCCTGAAAAAACCCCAACCTCCTGAAATAGATACTCAGAGTTAAAAAAAAAAAAGTGGTTGTGGCTCTTCTTTACAGCTTACGTCCACTGCAGTGAGCTGCGTGTTCACTCTTTACCATCTGAAGGAGCCCACATTTGGAAACCTCTGGCTTGGCCTGAGTTGGTTGATAGCACCAGGAATGGACCGACATTACGGGTCTGGAAGAGTGACTGATGAGTTTTGATGGTAGGGAAGACTTAACACCCCTCAAAGCCACTAGGGATAGGGCAAGGAGTGGTTTGAGTTTAAAGAACTGGTTATAGGAATGGTCAGGCTCAGCTTATAACTGGAGGTAACAGTGCAGTAAACAACTCCTCAGCATTTTCAGACTGGAACTCAAAAGTTTTTTGGACTTCCTTTGAAACTCCAGGTAAATCTGGTCTGAACTGAAAAATTCCCCTGTCTGTGAGATCTCATTCACCAGATCCTACCCAGAATGTTTCAGGCTTACACGGAAGGATACCACACTCTGGATGTGCTAAATTAAAGTGAACTGTCAGTGACACTGGGTGGCCCCAATTATGAGCGAGAGCCACTTGTGTTCGGTGCTGTGCAGATACAGAATTAAACAAAAATGGGGCCCTGCTCCAAAGAGGTGATAAGCTAAGAGAAAACATTGTCTGGTGGACAACAGGGCCACAGTGCTGTGATCTGTGCACATCAGCACCAGGTTGAAGGGAAGGGAAAGAACATTTGTTCCTTTGGGGAACGAATAAGATCTCAATATTGCTCCTTTTGAAGACAAAGCATTGTAGAAGGGCCTAGAGTCTTGTCTGGAATGCCTGCAGCCCCCAAAAGGTGGATTGAGTCTTTATCTGTTTCTCACGTGTTTTCCTCTAATTAAATCAGGTGATAGTTGGGTATTGTACGAAGTATCCATTTTGGGAAGCAAACCTGATCAGAATCATTAATGTTGCAGCATGGAAAGCCGGTCATGAGAGTTCATGGTATCATAACTCATGTTTGGGGCAAACTCTCCTAAGTTTTAAAGACTCATCGTTATGTTAAACTCTGTTGTTCTGTTGGCAGCCAGCCACATTTAGAAGTGCCTAAATTTCTGCCTCTCCCATCCTCTACAGGTGATTGCTTTTGCAACTCAGACCCACGTTGGATTTGTTTGTAGCCCACCTCGGATTAAAATTGCAGACATGATGAAAAAGCATCTAAAAAAGCGAAAACATCTTCATGTATTTATCTGGTCTGAAGAAGGCTCGGGAAAATATTTGAGCTGGCACAATCAAAAAAGTGATTAAAAGCCTTGGGAGTGTGGAAGTGGTAGAAAGTAGCAGACAGTTCTCCTGGGAGATAATGACAGTGTGCCAGGATCATGTAGCGATGGAGCATGAGACAAAAGGGTGGAAGACTTGTGAACTGGTTCCAGCTCTCTTGTCTAAGTGATGTCTTCCCTCAGCTGGAGACATCTGTTGAATTGCCAGCTGTGTTTAGATGGACTTTCAAGGCATTTCCCATCCCAGTGTCACTTCACTCACACAGCCAACCTGTGACTCCCATGAGGTGAGACTCCTCTGTGTCTCATTAGGGTACCAGTGGGGTGTTTTGTGGTGTGGTTGCTTGCAGCCTCTTCACAGCATCTGAAGGTAATGCAGTTATCCTGTGCTAGGACATGGTGCCACAGTGGTTTGGAGAAGGGAAAGCTTGTTTCTCCACACTACAGTGTTGGTTTGTCCTGGGAGCAGCAGAAGGTGAGCAGTGGCAGTGCTGCAGGCTGTAGGGAGGAATGGCTGCAGGGACAACAGCTGTGACCAGGATGTTGCAGGAGCTGGGGAGGACCATCAGCCTCATACAACTATTTCTGCAGGGCTTCAGCAAGAGCATTTCTGCTGCATGTTTCTGAAACCCTTGGGGAATCTATGATCCAGGCAGTAAGGCCAAGCCCTCCTCTTTTGGGGACAGGCATCTTCTAGAGCATCACTGTCTCTGAGGAGGTATTTGCCAGGTCCTATGTTTGGCAGTATCATGTAGACCCTGGACCCTATTTCTCACAGAAGGGGCAGAAGCACAGCCTGGTGTCACTCTCAGTTCAGTGCCACCAGCTGAGCAGTGTATGTACATAATCCCTCCCACAGGTGGGTGTGGGGGTTGGTTCTGCCTGGCATGGGAGCTGTGCTTCTCTCTCCATTTACAGCAGAGCTGGAGGAGTGTGGTTTGTCCTTTGCTGCTCTGGGAAATTCACTTGATGAATTTAAATTTAAGTCACTGTTGCAGCCCAGAGAAAGAAAGGCTAACGAGTTCTTTAATCTTTGGAGCTGGCTGTTGCATTGTATGCTTAGAGCCATGTGCTGTCCTTGACTTGTGTGGACCCTGGACTCTTGTTTGCTGTGTGAGCTTGTTTGTGGAAGGGCATGTAGGCACAGGAAGGGTCTCAGTCGGAGTGAAGGCTTTTGGAGAAACAGCCACAAAGAATTGCAAATTTTTTGTTTTGAAGACTTGAAAGCATTTTCATACAGCTAGTAAAAAAATGGTGTTGGTTTATCAATATCATCTTATCTTTGGGAAGATCTGCAGACTGTATCTCTAAATAGCTGCTGGCTTGCAAAGATTGTTTTACAAGGTTTTTGTAAGTCTGCGGAGTTAAAACAAGGATTTCTTCAGCTTTCCTGAATTTTCTCTCGAACCTTTGCCCCTGTGGCTTTTGTGGTCACTGGAGAGCAGTGGTGCCTAACACTAGGTGGCTGTCTAACAAGTGATTTCTTGATTCAAGGCTACTAAAGCAAATCAGCACTGACAGCACCACTTTCCTATGTTCATGTGTTACCTTTCTTCTGGAGCTGAAGGGGAAGTGAGCTAGTGCCAAATTACAGAAAAAGACAGCAATGTGAATAGATGGGGGTAAAAGCACACCACAGCCCTGCTTCACAGAGGGCAGGGGAAATTAGGTGGACTTGTTACTTTTCAGCTGAGAAGACCGGAATAAAAGTAATACCTAGACCTGGGCCCCTTTCCAGTTGGCTGTCCCTTACGAGGGCATCATACATTGTAATGCATTTCGTGTTAGTTTGCGTTTCTTTTTGTTTGCCAGCCACACACCAGTGCTGCGTTTTCCTTACTGAAACACCAGAGACTGTTCTCAGAAATAGTTCCCTCTAAGAGCTGCCCACAGCCCCAGCTCACAGACCACGTGCAGGGGGTTTCTGATGCTCCTTGAGATTGTTGTGTTGTTGTTACAGGCTGCTCATGATCCAGCTCAGGTGCCTTCGCTAGGGGCTTACAGCCGGAGTGTAAGGGGAGGCAGTTGGTGATTTTGCTACCCAGGAGATGAACTTTTGTCACTTAAGCACGAAGAATTGCTAGGACAAGCCTTGCTATGACACTATTCTCTGAACTCGTCAGCCAGCCATGGTGTCAAGTCATCTTGAGGTAATAGCCAAAGGAAGCCTCAGAACTACCGTTTCTTAATTAAGGCTGAAAACAACCTCTTCTACTGAAGCTTGTTAAGAGACTTTGAAGCACTTGGCCAGACACCTACAAATACTCTGCAGCTGCTCCTTAGTTGCAGCAGAGCTCTGACTGTGTGACTTGGGATGCAGCAGGAGAGATGGATGATTTGGGATGTAGCTGGAGACTGTGATTCCCCCTGAGATGAGACTTGGAACAGCCTTAGGGCTGCTTCTGGCTGGGGCAGCTGCAGCTGTCCCCTGGGATCAGTGCTGGTGGGTTGCAGCAGAGTGTGTACTGCTCCCATTTCGCTGTCTTCCTGCTTCGGGCATTTCTGATTTGGAGCTTATAGTTGCAGGGTAGAGTTGGCTTCAAGGGCTTTTTGTCATCCTGGAATTTCCCCATGTGGCAGGAATCGCAGCCTCCCAGCTGGTGTCAGCTGCTTACTCTGTCCCTGTACCCTTGCTGTACCCTTGATGTTCAGGCAGAAAGGGATCTGGGGTGCTGATTGACAGGAAGCTGAACATGAGCCAGCAGTGTGCCCAGGTGGCCAAGAAGGCCAATGGCATCCTGGCCTGGATCAGGAACAGGGAGGTGATTCTGCCCCTGTACTCAGCGCTGGTGAGGCCACACCTGGAGTGCTGTGTCCAGTTCTGGGCCCCTCAGTTCAGGAAGGATATTGAGATGCTGGAGCAGGTGCAGAGAAGAGCAACCAGGCTGATGAAGGGACTGGAGCACAAGTCCTATGAGGAGAGGCTGAAGGAGCTGGGGTTGTTTAGCCTGGAGAAGAGAAGGCTCAGGGGAGACCTCATCGCTCTCTACAACTATCTGAAAGGAGGTTGTAGCCAGGTGGGGGTTGATCTCTTCTCCCAGGCAACCAGCAGTAAGACAAGAGGACATGGCCTTAAGCTGTGCCAGGGGAGGTTTGGGTTGGATATTAGGAAGAAATTCTATACAGAGAGGGTAATCAGGCATTGGAATGGGCTGCCCAGGGAAGTGGTGGATTCTCCGTTCCTGGAGGTTTTCAGGATGAGGCTGGATGTGGCACTTAGTTCCATAGTCTGGTAACCGCGGTGGTGTTGGATCAAGGGTTGGACTTGATGATCTCAGAGGTCCTTTCCAACCCGTCTGATTCTGTGATTCTATGATTTTTAATGAACTGGCAGCAACAGCACATCCTCCAGTCTGGGAAATCTGATTCCACTTGGGAAGTAGCAGGATGTGGTGATACTCATTTGAGGGTAGATCTGCACAAGGAGACTACCTGTGTTTTAAATGGAAGGGTGTTTGGCACAGGGTGGATTTGTTAATTGTTATGGTGGCACCTTCTTATCTCTGAGAATAACGGGTGGGACATGGGCTGGAGATCATGTGGAGGACAGACCTGTCAAGCCTGTGGTCCTGGGAAGTTTTGCTTACCCAGCTTTTGCTTCTGAATATCTCTTACATGTGCAGTTCAGCCACAGCCTCCTTTCAGTGCCATGAGCCCATAAGGTGATCAGTTGATCTCTCTGAATCCCAGCTGCCTCTGGTGAGGACACAGAGCAGTGGTGCTGGGTCTGCACCTGGGCTTTTGGCAGAATTTCTGATTCAAAAGAGCATGTTGGGCCTGGCACCAGGACCTCTTCCCCTCCACCTTCCCTGGTGAAGGATCGTGCATGTGGGGCCAGAGAGTGGTTGAGAAATCAGCAGTGCAAGGATGGTGGGAGGTGGTGACAGTGGCTTTTGAGCTTTCTGTGGCTAATTTGTCACTGACAGGTACTCATTATGTGTAAAAGATTCCCTAGTAAACTGGGTATGAGTTTACATCTAAGCTAGAGTAATTAATCAATGAATCCTCTCATGCTGTGTTCCAAAGTTGTCTTTTAACAACTGTATTCTTAAACTTGCCTTTACTGAAGAGTTGATCTGAGCTGTGCACCAGGGCTTGGCTACTTTTCCTCACCTCTGTCCACCTCCCATTCTCCTTTGTGTTCCCATGGCAAAATCTTGGTCTTGTTTGGAAGCCCTTGGGCTGGGGGCATTTTCTCACTCAGAAGTACATTGGGGGCAGGAAGGTGCATGTAGGACTGCAGTCAGTCCAGCCTGGGCTAGGCTGGGCAGGCAAGAAATAGAAACAGATAGTATTGACCAGCTGCAGAAGAGGGTTATCTTTGAGTACCTCTTGCTTGTTTAGTTATTTTCTAGATTTTTACCATTGTAGATTCATCATCCTTTACCAGGTCAGTATGTATGACTAGTGCCTGTGGAAGACAGGTAATTTCAGTACAGCATATGTGGAAAGAGGATTTCCTTTTGAGAAGAGAGTTGGAAATCCATGGCATTACCATGCCAATTTTTGAACTTTTTTTTACCCTTGTATCCTGTGTGACCACGAAGAGGGTGAAGAAGCACAATGTGGACTTCAAACTTATTTAAATATGTTTTTTTTTTAATGAGCCTGGTTCCAAAGTGTCCTAATGATTTATGGACATCAGTTTTATTTGGAGATTGGTGGAACTTGTGTACTCAAGGCATAAGTATGTGTTCGCCAGTCTGCCCATCTGTCACCTTTTCAACTCCTGACTTATCACTGTATCAGAAGTCAGTCCCTTGATTAACTTCTACCTTGTATTTGTTTACTTTTTTCTTCCCCTCCTCAGGCAAGTGAGAGACAGACTGAAGCAGCAAGTTGTTGAGATGAAAGAAAAATTTCCAGGCTTCAGACCGGGACTCGCAATTTTGCAGGTATTGTTTTCTTTAATGACAGCTACAGAAAATCTGAGTTGCTTTGCAATGGTGAGTGCACAGCTGATGAGCTTCATCAAAGCTGGCTTGCAGTGGAAGCATTTTATAAGGAACAGAAGACCAGAGTTCTCTGTGGGATGGTAACACAGTTCTGTGGTAGCTTTCCCCAAAGTACTGGGGCCCAAAAACATTTTTGGGTTTTTCAGTTGGTTATTTTTCTTTCGTCAGATCCTATTCTCTGTTTGAGTGTTCTGTTTGTGAAATGGTGAAATCAAGCTGCTTGCTTATTGAGAGGAAGCGGTGCTTGCAGACTCTGTTCCAAGGCTCTGCACTTGAGTGAGCCCCAAAGACTGTCAGCTTTCAGAGATGTGTTTGTACCAGAAAACTTGCAGATGGGGTGTTTATTAAGGGATTTGGTCTGATGTTATGTTGGAACATGGAGAGAGAAGAGGGGCAGAGGAAGGGAGAGAACCCAATCAAAACTATCTTTGGCCAACCTGACTCTGAGTGCAGGGGATGGAACAAAATCCCATTTCTGAATTGGATGTCTGTCAGAAGTGTGTTAGAGTCTACACTCGCAGAGATAAAAAGCACTCACTCAGTACAGGGGTTTGGCCTGTGTTTGGCAGAACTTTTTTACCCTTACAGCTATAAAAAATGGAAAGTCTTTATGTTTATATCAGAAGGTGTAAGTGGCAGTAGCAAGTGTCATGTAACAGGAAGGAAGTGTGTGTCCACAAAGGATTGATGGAATGTAAGTGGCTGCTTAGAGAAGTGACTTTTGTCCTTATTCAGTGTTTTGGGCTCCTGCAGAGCTTTTGGTGTCTGTCTGAGGATTCCAGTGCTAATACCACTATAGCACACAAAGGCCACGCTCCTCTTTAATGCCAGGAACAAATTTGTGTTTGTATTTTGTTTTTTTTTTTTTTTTTTTTCTGGGTTTATTTTTCACTGGCTTTAAGAAGATTGTCTCTACAGAAGATTTGTCTTCAGGTGCTTAGAAGGAAGTGGAAGAGTTTTTTTAAATACAATTCAATAAGGAATGCTTTGATGAACATTTGTCCCACTTGCTGCTTTCTTTTTGTGCATCACTTTGTTCTTGTTTTGTTCTTTGTTTGGCTGGAAAATTCTCAAGGTTTGGAATAGCAGTGGAAGAAATGTCTCCATCAAAGCACACATATGTGCATAAAATTAGGATTCTTGGGTATCAAAGAGGCCCAGCTTATCTGAGAGCCTTAATCAGATAATTGAATGTTATCAGCACCTGCTGATCATGTTAATTAGCTAAGGATTTAGCTTTCTCAGATCAGATGGCAGGGAGTATTTTCTGCTTTGGAGACCACTCTGTTTCTAAGGTTTTTCAACAGGTGCAAATGTTTATTCAGGAGATCAGACAACTTGTCTTTATCTGCCTCTTACTTGAAGGAACACTTCCCTCTTAGCTCCAACTACTTATAGCCTCCATCAGTGTGTTTTACAGTTATCCAAGAACACCCCTGTCTCCTTGATGTAGCTCCAAGGAAGCTGAGGGTTAAGTCCATATCAACCTGTGTCTGGGTCTCTATTCTATGCTGTGATTCAATTGTCTTTTCATCCTTAGGTTGGAAATAGGGATGATTCGAACCTCTACATCAATATGAAGCTGAAGGCTGCTGCTGAGGTAATGCCCAGACTTTAAGTACTGCTTTTTACCTTCCTAGAGTCAAATCTGAGTATGAAAAACCAGATGCAAATCAAATAGTTTTGTCTAAGCTTTGCCCGTATTGGAGAAACCACTGTTGTCCTGAATTCTTTGTGTATTTTTGTAACCTGAGAGCCAGGTGGGGTGCACTGGTCACAGCAGCGTGAGTTGGTGCCATTTTGTGTGTGATCATCACAGATGACATGTGTCTGAAGTGCTGATGCTCTTCTTTTTCCTGGCCTTTGGCCTTGTGCAGCTGCCTTGTCTGTCACTGAGTTGGTACCTTACGTGCTACAGCAGGACAGGAACAGATAAGTCCCCGTTTCCCCAGGTGATGCCCGGCATCTTCTCTGCTGGCACTTCAAGGTGATGTGCTGTCAAGCAAAGATGATGTTGTTCATGTCAAAAGGTGAATAGGACAGTTAAAGAATGGACCAATCTAAGCAGGCAGAGCACTAATCTTTTTTTTGATGGTGTTTCTAAATAATAGGATTGTAGCCACAGAAAGAAGAGATAGACCTGGGAAATGTGACAGAATGCAGCTGTGATTGAGATGGATAGAAAGATTAGCCGGATCAATCAAATGTCAGTTCAGAAATGAGATAATTCGTTGTTATTCTCATTTGCAGATTGGGATCAGTGCCAATCACATAAAACTGCCAAACACAGCAACAGAAGCTGATGTAAGTAATATAACCAAGTGATGAAAAAACATATAACTTTGGTGTTGAGCTCAAGATACGATCTTATATTTGCCCTGTCATTGGATAAAAAAAGACTACTTGCCCGTAGATATTAAGTCATGAGAAAAGAACTGGAACCTACCGAGATGTTTTGGTTTTTTTAAAGAAAACTAAAACACTACTAAGTGAAAATTTAGAGGCTTTAACAACCTTTTTTTTTTTTTTTTTTAATTAAAAATGTGAGTGATATGTATTGTTGAGTGGAAAATCTAAACGTGAAGTGCGTATCTTTTATTCCGGATAGAATGATGTTTTTTCCTTTACATCAGTTCATGTTTCACTTTATCAACCATTAGTTTGTTTGGTCTTTGCTTGTTGTAGGTGCTCAAGTGCATTGCCTCTTTGAATGCAGACCCTGCTGTTCATGGCTTTATAGTGCAGCTGCCGCTCGACTCCGACAAACCCATCAACACGGAAAAAATAACCAATGCTGTTGCACCCGAGAAAGATGTGGATGGGTAAACTGACTTCACCCCTGGAGAGCATGACAGCTACTCCAGAAAGAAACCCTTTTTGTTGTTTTTTTTGTTTTTCTTTTGAATGGTGGTCATGGGGCTGGGAGTCTTATTCTTTGTCCTTTATTCTTTCAAAATGCAGCTTAAGTAGCATCAATGCTGGGAAACTCTCTAGAGGGGACCTGGGAGACTGCTTTATTCCGTGTACGCCAAAGGGATGCATGGAACTTATCAGGCAGACAGGTAAGGAGGCTGCCATACATTATTCATGAGTGCAGTGATCTTCAATAAGTGGAGAAACTACACACGTTGCAGGGCTGTGCTTCACATTGAAACTTCTGTCGAGATGTCATATTTCCTCTTTTAAGCAGTAAAAGAACTAGTTTTAAAGCAGTCTTTCCTCCCTCCCAGCTGACAGACAACAAAGAAGAAAAACTGCTCTGAAGTAGCAGGGCCAGACTTAAACGGACCAAAAGACTCCAGAGCGGTCTGAGTTGGTTTGTACTGGGATGCACGATGACCTGTGTTTACTCTCTGCTGGCTCTCTGTGGCGCAGGTGTCCAGGTCACAGGGAAAAGAGCCGTAGTGATCGGTCGCAGTAAGATCGTTGGTGCTCCCATGCACGACCTGCTGCTCTGGAACAACGCAACCGTCACCACTTGCCATTCCAAGACCTCCACCCTGGCTGAGGAGGTAAGGACAGGCTGGATGTGTGAGGCTGGACGTATTTGCTGCACATTGCTGCTTACTGTCTTGCTACTCTGAGTCATTAGGTCTTGGGGTGTCCTTCATCTGAAACAGTTTTCCAGTCCTACTCACTGCATGCTTGTGTAAATACTTCTGCTGGAATAGCATCCTGATTATTTTTGGCACTTAATTAGAGGGGTTTAATTATAACAATAAAATTATTTTTGTTTTCTTTGAGCAGGGGCTGAGATTTAATTATCCCTTCCTAATCTCTGTGTCAGGGCTGGCAAGACAGCATATGTGTTTGGGTTTTGGTGGTTTTGTTTTTTACCAAAAAGGCCATGTGGTCTTGTGCTCTAATGGCTGAGAAATGCTAGGCCAAATGATTGGTGGAGAGTAGCCAGACAGAAAGGGACCTGGGGTTTGGATTGACAGGAAGCTGAACATGAGCCAGCAGTGTGCCCAGGTGGCCAAAAAGGCCAATGGCATCCTGGCCTGGATCAGGAACAGTGTGGCCAGCAGGAACAGGGAGGTGATTCTGCCCCTGCACTCAGCACTGAGGTGTGAGGCCACACCTGGAGTGCTGTGTCCAGTTCTGGGCCCCTCAGTTCAGGAAGGATATTGAGGGGCTGGAGCAGGTGCAGAGAAGAGCAACCAGGCTGGTGAAGGGACTTGAGCACAAGCCCTATGAGGAGAGGCTGAGGGAGCTGGGGTTGTTTAGCCTGGAGAAGAGAAGGCTCAGGGGAGACCTCATTGCTCTCTACAACTCCCTGAGAGGAGGTTGTAGCCAGGTGGGGGTTGGTCTCTTCTCCCAGGCAACCAGCAGTAGGACAAGAGGGCATGGCATTAAGCTGTGCCAGGGGAGGTTTAGGTTAGATATTAGAAGGAAATTCTTTACAGAGAGGGTAATCAGGCATTGGAATGGGCTGCCCAGGGAAGTGGTGGATTCTCCATCCCTGGAGGTTTTTAAGATGAGGCTGGACGTGGCACTTAGTTCCATAGTCTGGTAACCGCGGTGGTGTTGGATCAAGGGTTGGACTTGATGATCTCCGAGGTCCTTTCCAACCCGTCTGATTCTATGATTTCTCAGTTGGTTTGGTTTTTTCTGTCTGTTTTCTATCACTGGGAGTTGGTACCATTTTCCTCTTTAGCAGTGAGAGTGACAGAAATAGTGTGTGGCTGTGCTGCCACCTACTTGGATTTTGTAGAGCAATCAACACTGCCAGGCTCTGTAGGCAAGTATTAAAGCTGAAAAGGGAGTAGGTGTATTTGAATGTAACTCACAAAGATCAGAAACACTGCAATGCTTCAAGCCATTAAGTTGCCGGTCAATAAGACCATCATTACGTTGATTAAAAATTGACGTGCTGATTCTTAATGAAATCTAAAAAATAGCTTATCTCCCTTGAAGATTAAAAGAAGAAAATTCCAAGCGATAGCAGCTCCCGAAGCAAACATGAATGAAGCAATGCAGGAACTGACAATGAGCTTTAGTCAGAGTCTCTAACACCAGCTTCGTGACCAGATCTGTCAAATTTAGTACTCCCTGAACACATATTAGTGCTAAAATGCAGTCAGCTTCTCCTGGAGTTGTGTGTTACAGAGTCCTGGACATGAAAACCACAAGACAGTGCTGCCACAAGTGAAATGCTGCCTGGTTCTGTGCAGGGGTTGTTCTTGGCTGCTGTCTGATGAGTGCTGGGTATATTTCTAGCACTGAATGTGCAGGGATATTTGAAGGGAGGAAGAGAAGAATATGCAGAAGGCTTTAATTTTGTCTAAATGTAGTCTGTATGATCCACTTGGGAATCATGGAGGAGTTCAGAGGAGGTTTTGAAGTGTTGACTAGCGATAGTTCAGGGTAGGAGTGTGAAAATAAGCCATAATTTCTGGCTGCAGGATTTTGTCCTTGCCAAGGAACTGCCAGCTACTTTTAAGTGCTGACAATGCCCTTCCATCGCCCTTATGGCAGTGGGTGAGCACAGTTTCACTGCAGTTGCAGCTGATCTAAGTTGTTGTTGAAGCAGCTCTGCATTTTTCCACTGCCAGTGTGTTACACAGTTGTTTATTTGTTGTTTCTTGCTTTAATAGGTTGGCAAAGCTGATATCCTGGTGGTTGCAGCTGGTAAAGCTGAAATGGTAAAAGGTGAATGGATCAAGCCTGGTGCAATTGTAATAGACTGTGGAATTAACCATGTGCCAGGTGCGTGGGTAATGTATAACGAGTGGGGAATGTGTTTATTTGTATATAAATGCAGTTCCTAAGTAGGTTCATGAATACTGTTTCCTTGGTGTTTCTAGTCCATGTGGACTTCTTTGCCATCATTACTTAAGACAGAAGATAATCTCCGAAGGTGCCAGAGTAAAAAAAGGCTGGTCTGAAGTACTGCCCTAAAGCAGATCAGTGACAGTTTTGCTTCTGCCTTCAACAAGGCTGATGATTAATACAGGAAAGAGGAGGGTTAGGAGGCGTAGGAAATATTACAACAGAATATCCAACTACAGTGAAGTCTTGCTGCTGTTGTCACTTGTGAATGTACGGCTTTGCTGTCATTACTTTGCAGTTAAATCTGATGAAACTGTTCTGCTTGAGATACAGAAATGACAAGCAGTCTCTTAAAGTAGCTTTGTTGAAGTGGATTTGTTGAATCACAGCGTTAATTTCTTAGGCTTGAATGGCTGTTACCTTGAAACAAAGCAGATTCTGCAAGAGTATTGATGACAGTGGCTCTGGCATAGAATAAAGTGCTTTAACATAATGGATTTTAGGGTAAGGTTTCACTTAGCTACTCCTTCCTTATAGAGGAGGTACAGACAGTCTGGCAATTTCTGTTTTCATCTCATTTTAAATCCAAATTACAGATATTGAATGATATGGAAAATTAGTCACTCTCTCTGTGCTACACCCACAAGGCTTTTAAAAGGTAGTTTTCATAATTAATCAGTCATTTTGTTGCCATTATTTAACAGAATGTAAAGAAATTTTTGTTCAGCAGTCTTGTTCCTCAAAGGTGACATTTAGCTGCATTTAAAAACATTAGTCCTCCGTCTAATTAAAATTAAAAAGTCATCTGCTGTTGCTGTTTGCTGCTGGGTGTGTTTGTTCCAAGCTACCCAAACTTAGGCCCTTTGCCAAAACCCACGGGGTCACTGCCGGTGTGCATGAAGCCGAATGGCTTGGAGTCTCCCCAGCTGCCATGCTGCACATGAAACTGCCATCGTGTTTCTGACATATGATGGTATGACCTGTTTTTTCAGGCTTAATGTGAACTGCACCTCTGAGGACACATCCCTGTTCCTTTGCAATTAGCCTGCCTTGGGCAGTGCACTGACATCTGAGCTTCCAGTGCACCCAGCCTAGTCTGTGTCGCACGGAACGCGCTCAGTGGCAGTGTGAGACTCGGGGATCGGGGCTTGGGAGAGTACCATGGAAATTGTCACGTTTCAAAATGATGGATTCCATGGAGTTGTGGGGTTTGGTTTCTTTATCCCCTGTGGTTTTCTGAAGCTGCTGAGTTTTTCTTGCCTTCTTCTTCCCCTCTGATAGGCTGCAAAAAAGTTTTCAGATGAATCTTGTGGGAAATCAGTGCCAGAACTGCAGGGCTGTGGAAAGAACAGCAGCCAGTTTGACAGCTTCTCCAGCTAAATGACTATACAGATAGAATATTGCTGCTAGCTGTGGTAATGTTTTGAATGTGGAGGGGTGAGAAAGAGCACAGTTGCCGTACATCTTGCCACAGGTGTAAGTGCACCCAGCTGGGTGCCTCCTAGGTGTAGCTGTGAGTTGCTACACGTCAGTCTCTGGATATGCCTTTACTTTGCTAGTCAGGGTACCCTGTACAGGCAGATCCCAAATGATATGACATGTCAGGACACTAACTTCATGCAGTCTTGCCAAATTGGAGTTAAATTATAGCCATGTAGCACCATACAAATGCAGCTGTTGTGCTTTTGAATGGAGGATGGCACGTATACTTCCAAGGGTGCCAGAGGCTGGAATAAGCAGTTTAGGCACATCTGGCTTTGTGTTCATGTGTACTGCAGCTGAACAGAATTTCTTCCAGGTCTCCAGGTAGACAGAGAGGAAGAAAGGATCTCCTGAAACCTCTGTCAGAGTAGACAAGTATGTTTTACTTTCCAAGCTGGATTGTATTTGCCTTTCTCTCCTCACTGCTGCAGTTGGAAGGCTAGTCCAGCAGATGCTCTGAATGCCTTATTCCAGGCTTGTAGAAACTGCTCTGCTACAGAAAGGGAAACCAATGCAGGCAGAAGATATTCCCAGAGATGTCAGTGCCTCTGGAGTGTCCCTTTCTGGGTCCTGATAGAAGAAGCAACTCTCTTCAAAGTCCTCCTCTGCTATGGGATTTTGCAGCCCTTGCTGACAGGGAGCCTTGAACAGTGGGATGTGAGACCAGCAAAGGAGGATCAGCCTTTGTGGATCTTGGTGCCATGCTCTTCAAACACCAGAGGAGCTAGAAAGATGTAGAAAGCCTTGACTTGCTTCTCTGTTTGTATCTTCACACACTGAGAATCAAGCTGGCATCACCAGCATATTGGATTAGGTTGTGTTGGATCCCTTACAAAACACCTTTCCCAGTGGTGTCCAGAAAAAGAAACACATATCCCCATGACGCCATTAGGGCGTTGTGTGTTTGCAGTCATATATCCATCAGAAATGTGTTAGTTGCAGGTACATTAGCACAAGTTTTCTTGGAAGTCATGGGGATATTCCCAGCCCTTGCCTGGTGAAAGTAGGGCTGTGAATTAGTTCCAGTCCAGAAGCTGCAGTCAGGCTGTCTCTCATGCAGCTGTCTCTGGAGATCATCATACCTGTTCATTCCATGTGTGTAGGCATGTCCTTCACTTCTTTGATCTCAAAGTCCTTGGATGCTCTTTCATGTCATGCAGCTGGCTAGAGAAGCTACAGGGCCAAAGACACATCCACTAGGAATGATTATAGTGCCAATGACACTCCCTGTAACTAATTTGTATTTTTTAAAAGTGGGATGATGAATATTGTGAAAGGTGAATTTACGGGGAGAGGTGGCAAATCTTGTATGTGAGCTGTCCTTCAGAGAATGTTTTTCAGGTAATTGAATAGCTCCCAGGTTGTGCTCAGCCCTGCTTGGCGTGAAGTGCAGATGCAGAAGCAGGAACTGGGGAGTTGTTTGGCTTCTGCTCGTCTGTGTCTGTGTAACAGACGAGGCTGTTTGTGTGTGGAGTGCCTGCTTGTTTGCTTCATTCTCGGGCCTGGAGTCTTCCTGGCCAGGGTGGCCAGTAAGCCTGCTTGGCATTCTTGGAAGAAAATAAAATTACGTTATTTACCTTTTGCAGCCGTAATTAAACTGATCTCTAGACTGGAAGGCCAGGCTGGTCTGCAGTTCAGGGCAGCAAAGCTGACAGTGGCTGTAGAAACACTGGTTGGCAGCTGTGATGTTGTTCAGGCTTTGAGCATTAGGGAGAAGAAGTGTTGCTTAAAACACAAACACAGCAAAATATCCAAGCTGCTAATTGCCAGTAACAATGCAGCTAAAAATTAGTGTTGGCAGGAGCTGCTCTTGTTCTCCCTTTGGTTTTAACATAATCAGCTCTTTAGGAGTTTGGTTTCTCTTCCATTCCTCCCCCTCACCAAATGTATGATAAAGTTATTGATTGTGTTCTGTTCAAACATACACGCATTGTATGCAGTATAATATTTCAATATAACAACATTAAAATCTATCTTTAGGCTTTTCATGCTGCTTAGATTTTCTGCTTTCATGTGCTGTAATCAGTGGATTTCTTAGATGACTGTGCTAGTTTACTATCACGTTTTATCCTGTTCTCTATGGGCGAGCTTAAAGGTCATCACTGGAAAAAAAAGGGGCTATATCTGCTTCTGAATTGTCAGGTCATGTAGTGCAGCAGGATGTAGCAAACTTTTTTGCCAGAGGGAAAGGAGATCACTCCACTGAAGCTCTCTTAAACCACTTGTGAGGTTTGTTTTGACAAGACTGATCTCTGTGAACTGCAGTATTTACTGGTCCATCGTTAAAACAGCAGTGACTGATTGAAAAGCTCAGCACTTCTGTGTCTTCAGTTCCTCTAAAGGCAGGTGATTTTATTGAGTAATAAGGCCTAGGTGTCCAAAATGGAACAGACCAAATTTAAACCTGAGGTTTTGGAACAAGTCATTCATGTTTCTTCCCTCACCTCCTTCTAGACCACTGGTTTAAACCTCCTTCACACTGTAAGCTATACTAATCCTTCAGAGCAATATAGCAAGAGGTGCAAGGGGATGGTTCAGGTGACATCTCCATTGTACATCCCATTTATGTTTTATTACTGCACAGATACAAAACTTGGTCTGTGCTTTGGTCCCTCTGCATTTGTTTTGGAGTCGTCTTCTGAGTGCCCTGTGGGCCATGTTCCACTAAGAAACAGCTGGCATCCCCCAGGAAAGGGAGGTCTGTGTGGCTGAGGATAAATGGTGCTTAATGGGAGGATATGTTGCATGAGCTGTTGACACTGTCTGAGTGAACTGTAATAACAGCTTCATCTTGTGATGTTCTGTTAGCTTTTTCATCTTACTTAGCGGCTTCCTGGGTACTCAGCTTCTACTTTGTCTACTCCAGCAGAAGAAAAGACTTCAGCTTCAGTTAGTACTGTCTCCTCTGTTGTTTTGGTGAAATGTCATGTGTAAATTTACTTCCTCCTTAAATCCCCAGACAGCACAAAGGCCAGTGGAAAAAGAGTTGTGGGAGATGTGGCTTACAATACAGCAAAGGAAAAAGCTTCCTTCATCACCCCAGTTCCTGGTGGCGTTGGGCCCATGACTGTGGCCATGTTAATGCAGGTACATGGGCAGACTGTGACATTGTGGTCATCTCCTCTGGGTTTGGCTTTGGGGTACATTGCTGCTGACCCACCAGCACACTACCAAAGCAACTGGTGCTTCCTTCTTACTCTTACAGAGATATATCTGGGACTTCCAACTTCTAGTCCAGACAATTGGGATTCAGTTAACTGAGGAAGAAGATGGGCTTTAAGGAAATGTTAGTACAGAGGTTTTCGGTTGGGTTTTCTGGGAGGGTTTTTTTGTTGTTGTTTGGGGGTTTTTTAAGGTTTTTGAGTGTGGTTGCTCAAAACTGTGAGAAAGGCTTTTGTCATATAATGATGGTGGCTGTACTCTAAAACTATTTATAGGGTGACTGGATAAAAAGAAGGACAGTAACAGCATAAGCCAGCTCCCTCTTTTTCCATGTTTTTCTTAAGAATCCCTGCTGGCACAGAGCACCCCAAAAAATCCAGCACACTGGAAGATCAGTAGAGAGATAAATATGGTTGGGTTTGGTTCATTCCTTCTAAGAAAACTACAAGCAGAATCTCATTTTGTGTTATTAACAAGTGCTTTAATGAAAGTACTTTGGTTTAATCCCAAGTGAGACAGAGGAGAGGGGCAAACCTTTCTGGTCTCTTTGTTAGCCAGCATGGTTCATACAGTGGTGGTTGCTGTAATGGATTCTCATCCTCATTTCAGAGCACAGTGGAGAGTGCACAGCGTTTTCTGGAGAAGTTCCAGCCTGGAAAATGGGCCATCCAATACAACCAGCTTAATCTAAAGGTGCCTGTTCCAAGGTAATGCTTTCAAAGTGAAGCTCCTGGCAGTATTCATGCAGTATAGTGTCCACATCTGTTCCCAGGCTTTGTGTAATACAGGGCATATGTGTATGTAGACTGGCTTAGATGGAAGTTTGGAGAGAAGAGAGAAAGCACTGTGAGGCCTTCCTGAGGGAGCAGAGCTAACCTGCAGTGGTGCTGTGACATCTGTTGAAGTGTAGGCTTAGATCATCCTGATAATATTGCTAGATAATTGATGATTCAGCAAATAGTGAAACAATCACGGGATGCTCAGTGTTGGAAGGGACCCACAAGGATCATCAAAGTGCAGCTTCTGGCCCTGGACAGGACATCCCCAAGAGTCACAGCATATGCCTGAGAGTGTTGCCCAAATGCTTCTTGAACTCTGTCAGGCTTGGTGCTGTGACCACTTCCCTGGGAGCCTGTTCCAGTGCCTGACCACCCTCTGGGTGAAAAACCTTTTTCTGATATCCAACCTAAACTTCTCCTGATACAACTTCAGGCCATGCCCTGTCACTGGTCGCCTGAGAGAAGAGATCAGTGTCTGCCATTCTGCTTTCCCTCATGAGAAAGCTGTAAACACAAAGGAATCACTTGCATTTTTGAATATTTTCAATCTGACATGGCAAAAAGATAGCACCTTGAAGCAGGAGTTGTTGGTGTCAAGTTCCCAAGGAGCAGCTGAAAATATGCAAAATACCACAAGGGAGCATAACACATTGCCTACAAAAAGGCATTCTTGGGATTGGGGAGGGCTGGGGGGTGTGTGGGTGTTGTTGTTTGGTTTGGGTTTTACTTTCTCTTATTTTTAAAAAGGCAACTCTGAGGATGTGTCTATTCCAGTGTAGCTGATATTGGTGGTATTGATTCATTTAACTAGGAGGGGTTAAAGCTTCACTTGTGAAATATAGATTAGGTGTTTGTGGTTTATGCCGTCCAGAAGCAGGAAATTCGTGAGAAGCCTTTGACGTATAAATTCACCTTGCTCTCTCTGTCTCTTTTAAGTGATATTGAAATCTCACGGTCTTGTGTACCCAAACCCATTGAACAAGTTGCAAGTGAAGTTGGCCTGCTCCCTGATGAGGTGGAACCCTATGGCCAAACCAAAGCCAAGGTCCAGCTCTCAGCTCTGAATCGTCTGAAGAACCAGCCAGATGGCAAATACGTTGTTGTTACTGGGTAGGTACTTCTTTTAAGCTGAGACTTACCTGATGTCAAGGTGAAAAGAAATATTATTAGCATGGCTTGTTGTTGTTTTGTCTTTCAGTAGGGTGACTGTATGGGGTCCTCTGGGTTTTAGTGAATCACACGGTGAAAATGTAGTGGTTTGCGAAGTGGCTTGTGGCAAACGGTGGGGATGTAGCTTAATGTTTCTCTCCAGGAGATAACTGGTTTGGTCTGCACCTCAGGGTTATGAAGGGCAGGCTGGTTCCTAGTCAAAGTTCTCATCTAGTAGCCTGCCCTCGGCAGGAACTAGGAAGTTGTTTCAGAGGAAAGTCATCAGCAGTTGTGTGATAACTTGCCAACCTCATTCCAGTTTTGAACTGATGAAGATTAGCTGAAGTCTAACCCAGTCCAGAATTTGAATTCTCATTAAATGTAGTCACTGGGTGACCCTTGTCCCTGTTTAAGTCTCACCCACTACGAGGGTTGAATTGTGTCTCTTCTGCTTTGTCGCTGCAGGATAACTCCCACTCCCCTGGGAGAGGGGAAGAGCACCACCACTGTTGGCCTTGTTCAAGCCTTGGGAGCTCACCTGCACCAGAATGTCTTTGCCTGTGTTCGGCAGCCTTCTCAGGGGCCAACTTTCGGTATAAAAGGTATGAGCTGGTCTGTCGCTTGCAGTTGGCCTCAGTGGGGAAAGATGGCATTCTGAAATTTTATTCTACTGTACCAGAGTTTTACATAATTCCCAGTTACAATTGCATTTGTTTTAAGAAAGGAGAACTTTGGGTAGGTTCTTCAGTTTTGCCTTCAAGTGCTGCACTGGGATTTAAACTAAGCTGCTTGATGGTAGCTGCCCTCTTAAAGCCTTTAAATAAACGCATGTAATAGCACTCTGGGCTGGAGACACTTGAATTCTTTATTCTGACTGTTGTCTCTCTGCAGGTGGAGCTGCAGGTGGTGGCTACTGTCAGGTTGTCCCCATGGAAGAGGTAACTCTTTATACAAAGCCTCATTGCACATACAGCTCCGAGACTTCAAAAAGATACTGCAGTCAGATAACTTGGAAAGTCCATAAGTTTATGGCCTGGTGTAGCACTCTCAAGAGCTGCATGCTTGATTTTAGGAAAGCTTTTTAAAAAAAAGAAAAAACAGGCAAACATCTTCGTGTTGTTTCAGAAGTGTGCCTGCATGGTCAGGAACTTCACAGAACTACAAATTCCCAGTTCCTCTGTTCTCTTCCTGTCTCTGCCTTGAATTGCTGCATACCCTTGAGCAAAGGACATCCTGTGCCTCATTTTCCCAGCACTGAAATGAAGATGATAATGGCTTAATGCCTTTTGGAAGCATTTAAAGTAGTTTTGTCAGCTGTGGTGGTCACCAGTTCTTTCTGTGAGCTCTTTTGGTGTTCTTGTGTTTTAGATTACTAATGTGAACTAGGAAAAGGGAAATTGGGAATCAGCAATGTCAAGACCTCAGTCTGTGGGGGCCTAGCAGTGGAGCATATTTCTAGTGTGGCTTGGCAACAAGTAAAATTCTGTGTTTGGAGGCAGGGAATGGAAAGGCACGTGTAGCACGTGCTGTCGTGCTTCCCTCAACTCTCAGAGTAATTGCCTGTAGAATTCTGCCTTTGTCTTGTGCACTATAGATTGACACAGGGCAATTTTAGGAAGAAAAGCAGGAACGATCAAAAGGGCTGTTTGTTCTAATTGATGCAGCAAGTCCATAAAAGATAAAAATGTTAAAGGAGGCAGAGTATTGATTTATTCATGTGCCAAGAACGTGTGTCAATGATAGATGTGACAGGAAAAATAATCTCCTCCTCCTTGGGAGTGTGAATAAGGCAAGCCAAAATACTTGACTGCATGCAGCAATGGGAAACAGCCCCACTTTAGGAACCAAACTGGCTGAAACAGCTTTCTTTAATTATGACCCATGTGGAACAAATACACGTAGTTTTGTGGGGGTGTTTTAATCAATGCATGTCTCGTAAAATTAAGGTATCTGGAGTCACTAGTTACAATAATGACCTTGATATATCACTTAATAATTCTGCATGCAGCTTTAATCCTAGGGAAAAAATAGAAAGTGAAAAACTTTTGAGTTCATACTGCAGAACCAAGGTAATAATAATAGCTTATTGTTGCATTTATGCAGAATGAGACAACAATTAGCATTTACTAATTAGGATTTATAATCAGTGTGTGACTAGCTGCACTCTGTTCTAGCTCCGTGGGTTTCAACAAAAATAGCAAGGCTTCAACAAAATGCTGTTGTAAAGTTTTCTGTCATATCATCTTTTCTAATGTTCCCTTTTCATCTTCGTCCTTTGCTGCTCTGCTACAGAGGAAGAGTATGGTTTTAACCACACCTTTCACTCACCTGCCATAATGCAGGTGTGTCATGGAAGCTATATATCCTAAACTGTTTGACAGTATAGAATCATATTGTTTAAGTTGGAAAAGCTCTCTAAGATAAAGTCCAACTGTTAACCCAGCACTGCCAAGCCCACCACTAAACCACGGCCCCAAGCGCTGTGTCTGTGTGTCTTTTAAACACTTCCAGGGATGGTGACCCCACCNCATGTGTCTTTTAAACACCTCCAGGGATGGTGACCCCACTACTTCCCTGGGCAGCCTGTTCCAGTGCTTGACAACTCCTCTGTGTCGAGGAGTTGTGGAGAAATTTTCTCTAATATCCAGTCTAGACCCTTCACCAGCTTCACAGCTACAGTGCAGCCAGATAACTCATGTAGGCAAACCCACTCAAACTATCTTTTAATGAGATAGATCTAGGGAAACTACTAGCAGTGTCACTGTGTAGTACAAGTTCTGCCTGTGACACTGTGTTTGGGTGGTTACCTTATGCAGAGCTCTGTGCAACCACAGCTCCACTGCTAGTGCTGCACAAGGTTGCTAGTTCCAGTTTAGCTCAGATTCCCTTGTGGGAGCAGCAGCAAGTTCAGCTAATGTATGTGTGAAACCTTCTGTGCAATCAAGGGAGTCAGAAGGAAGGTGAAGGAAGAGCAGTGCAGCTGTGCCATACCACGGTCTTATCAAGTGTTAAGGAGCCTCTGAGAACTGTTCTTGTGGAGGGGGAAAAGAAAAAACAAACAACTTTTTATTTGGGAGCTTTGTTCTAGAAGTTTGTAAAATGACATGAATGTGGGGGAGGCGTTTTTCTGTTTCAGAGAAATTCTTTCCTCTCTTCCACACACTGCACTGAGCAATCTCTCCCCCTCCACCCTCACCCACTTTAACAGTACTATTAATACTTCTCTTTCCATCTGTCTACGATGAATTGAAACAAATGAAAATTGCAGCAGGATGAGGTAACTGATATGTTTTATCTCCTCTAGTTTAACCTTCACCTCACTGGTGACATCCATGCTATCACTGCAGCCAACAACCTGGTCGCTGCTGCTATTGACGCACGTATGTTCCACGAGCTGACTCAGTCTGACCAGGTACAACCCTTTCTTACGATGTATTTGATCCCAGCCCAATTTGACCAGGCTGTTCTGGGTGTGCCAGCAGTGCTAGCTAACCACGTGTTTCATTCTGCAAGGCTCTCTACAACCGTTTGGTGCCTTCTGTCAATGGTGTTAGGAAGTTCTCAGACATTCAGATCCGCAGACTACAGGTAAGATCACTGGTTTCTCATTGGTTTCTGGTTCTGTTCCATTTACTCATCGTTTAGATAAGCAGAGCTATGTTACAGAAACCCTCATATTGTCCCCTAGGTCATTCATTTTTTTACATAAAGTGTGCAGAAGTGTGGCAACCCTTCATACAGCACAGAAGTAGCAGTGGTAGCACAGAAAACAGTGAGATGCAGCCCCAAAGAGAAGAATCATTGATATAACTCTGTCATATGGTCTGTGAGTAACACAGTGGGAAGAGGCAAAGGGATTACTGTCCTTTATTAGTAGTGTCAATTCACTGTCCTTAATGCAGTTTAAGAAAGGGCTAGAATTGGTTTCTCTACCTTACACACATTTACAGCTAGAGATTAATGGTTCCCATGTGACAACTATACAGATAATGCAGGACAAAAAAGGCAATTTAGGAAATTCAGCAGAAAGAGAACTGAGAGAATTTTTTGTCTTACCCAGATTGAGAATACAAGGAAAAAGGGAAAAAACACCTCTTCCCTACATTGCCCACACCTCCTCTCTACAAAAAAATAATTCCCAGTTAGATGAGCAGCCCTGTCATTGAGTGGCAGTCTCTGAGCAGCCCATAGCTCCTCTTATCCTCAGAAATTAAGGACACATGCTAGTTCACATTGACTTCTGGAAAAATGAGGATTAACAGAGGCATAGTTTTGCACTGGCCTTGAACCTCTCAGCTAGGAGCACAGACTGGGCCCTGCTGTGTCCATTCAAAGTACAAGTCTGTTTGTAGAGTATTCAGGCTGGATCAGTTACACATTTGGAAGTCGGGAGCAATAGCCAGGCTACTTAGCAAGCTAAAACTCTGCTATATTAATTGACTATAATGTCTCAACGTTAGACAATGTGTGGTTTGCTTCCACTGCTGAGCAAGAAGCTATGTCATACTGCTTGGTGTTCCTGACAGACTGCTGAGGGAACTCTACTCTGACCACTCTTCTGGTTATTAAATGTCAAGATGTGACAGGATGCTAATACTCCAGAAAGATGATATCTTTATTGTTGTTTATTTCTTTTTCTAAATGATATGCTTGAAGAGGAAGAGAACAGACTTTCTTCTTCCCTGCTGTTCTTCAGGGGGAAAATACGACTTGACTGTCTAGTTAATTAAAACAACCTTGCTCGTTCATAAATCAACTGAATCGTTTCCCCATTCCTAAGCTTGCGCTTGTGTCAGGCTTCTTGAGATAATTCTTCTCTCAATTAAGCAACTTGGCAAACTGCCCATCCTCTCAGTATGTTCAAGATCGGCTTTCTGGGATGCTGACAGCCTTGTGACTGAATTGTTTAATTCTTCCTTTGTGCTGCTTAACCAGCATGCTGAAAGCAGTGGCTTTAAACGCGTATGGCTGTGTGCAGTGACCCCAGGCAAACTAATGAGAAATGGATGTAAGCATGTGAGACTAATGACGAGAACAAGGCGTGTAAGGAACTGCAGAGCTCTCTCTCTTACTCTTTCCGTAGGTGCCTTGCACAAAGCTTGGTGACAACCTGCCCTAATGGGCTGTATTGTCTGCCTTGCCCTTTACGAGCTGGCCAGCAGCAAGCTCTGCTTCCAGATGCACCCTGATACGGATCCTCTTACATTGCTCTGGGGTCTGGGAGAAGGGGCACGAAAAAGGCAGCCCTTCCTTATTTCTGAATATGCAGATGCAGCTGCCAAAGCTTCACTGCTGCAGTAAAAGGTTCATTTATGTGAATTTTTTCACCATACCCTTTTTCTTTTATTTGTCCTTTCTTCCCATAGAAACTGGGCATTAACAAAACTGATCCTGCGGCTTTGACAAAGGAAGAAATAAATGCATTTGTGAGATTGGACATTGACCCAGGCACCATAACATGGCAAAGAGGTACAAGATACAATAAGTGAAAGAATTGTCAAGAAACAAAACCATGTGTCAAAGGAAACACTTGCAAGTACAGCTGAAACTCTGTTTCCTGGAAAAATAGGAAAGAAGACAGGGCTGGCCTCTGGGATAGATGCCTGCAGCTGGGATCCCATTTCTAAAGGGTCTGACACAGGGGCTTGAATCTGCACTGAATTCACAAAGATTAAGACTTTGCTAATTGGAGCAAGTTTGTGTTTCTGGATTTGTCAGTCACTGAGAGACTTGAATTTGGCAACTGTAGCCAACAGTCTTTTTACCTGACTGCTCTGTGAGAAAGGAGAGGGTTCTGGTGTGGGATTAAACTCAGTTTTAATCTACCCACTTGCTCTGTTGGGGACTGACAGCAAATGAAGGACAGATTTTTAAAAGGTTTTTAAAATGCCTGAAGGTGAGATCAGTCTCTGGTCTGGCAGATTTAATATTGCACTAGCAAAAGAAATTTCAAAATGGACTTTTTTTCTTGAGCTAGATTCCAAGAGTATTGCTTTGTCTTCTTTCTATTAAAATACAGTGTGAAATGTATTATCCAAAATTTGCTTCATAACCTGTAATGAGGCTAAAGTAGTTTGCCTCGTGGGACATACTTTGCAAAATACTTAAATATTCCAAGCAGACAGTAAGACACAGCAAATTTAAGCCGCTGTTTGATAGTTTGTGTTTCCAAGGCAATTTAAGTTAATGGAGCTACGTGAAACAATTCTCACTAAATGGTAGTGTCTGACCATTTTATCACTTAGCTTATAAAATCATAATTTTATTTCCCTTTGGCTCTAGTAGTTTCCTGAATTCACACTGACTAATGATGGTGAAAAATCAATTTGAATAATACTAACAGCTCTGCTTTTCAGAGAAGCTTTGGTCTTGTGGTTAGTGCACACAAAGGGATTTAGACTCCCTCTGGATGCAGTGGCAGGGTGTGATGTGTCTCTGGGTGTCTTAACTTCATTGCTGTTCAGTTTTGGGGAGGAATCATGTTGAGAAGCATTTGCCATTCTTCAGGAGAGGATGGTATCTCAAACTACTGTCCTCTCTTCATGGATGAACTGGCTGAGTGTTTCGCACAGGGCATAGATTTGACTTATGACTTGGAATGTGACATCTTATCTCTCTACATTCCTTGCAGTACTGGATACAAATGACAGGTTCCTTAGGAAAATCACTATTGGACAGTCTCCAACAGAGAAAGGCTTCTCACGAACGGTAATTGCTCCCTTTCCTTGCATAAGTACTTTGAAAAATGTGTTCCTGAGGCAAGTTTCTGTAACTCCGGATATTTTCATCTTTTACCAGTATCTTGTTAAAGAGAAAGCAGAAAGTCCTTTAAACCAAGCAGTTAAATTTGCTATCAGTGCATATTTTATTGTCTGTTCCCTCCTTTCCTGTTTTCTCATGAATATTGGTTTCCCAAACTGGGGTGACTGTGGCCTTTCTAAAGATGATACATGGCGACGGCTCATCTTCACCGCTGCAGATGCTTTGGGTGGGGTGTATCTGGCTAAAACTAGGCTAGCTTGTCTAGATTCACTGTAGAATCAATACAGTAAAATAGGCAGTTGGGCTGTGACTCCTCTCATCCCTTAAGTAACTGTCAAATTAATAGTTCAAAGGAATTGTGCTCAGAAAAGCCTCTTTCTATTGACTTGAAATATCCTTAGGGTGCTTAGCTTCCCTTAAATGGAAGTGTCTGCATTATGTCAGATGAATTATACCCTTCATTTCCTATAGAATCTGGGGTTTTTGTTGGGATTTTATGTCATTTACTGTATTGTTTAGTGATAATCAGGTGAGTTAGTAAGTTCAGCCTTCAAAAATATAATTTGTTAGTGTTGTTAAGTGTCCTTACATGAATCACTAATGTGTATGCCAGGAGAGACACGTAATATCAACAGAATAAATAGGTTTTACTTCGTTTTGCAGAAAAAAGATCCAGTTTAAAACAGTCAAATTGAATTAATTGTGTTCTGAGAACAATGCTTTGGATTTCTTGTATATTTGGGTGGTTTGGTTTTTTTTCCTGTTTTTTTGTTATGATGGTGATGAGTGGCCTTGTTTCAAGAATTTACCAGAGGTAAAAATTGCTGCTGGGGAATCTTGATGAGTTCACATTCTTTATTCATCTCTTGCAGGCTCAGTTTGACATCACTGTCAGCAGTGAAATCATGGCAGTCCTAGCGCTGGCTGATGGGCTGGATGATATGAAAAAGCGATTCGGCAGAATGGTCGTAGCCTCCAGCAAGAAAGGACAACCAGTTACAGCAGATGACCTTGTAAGAGTCATGCAGTTATTAAATGCTTCTTCCTACTACTTCTGAAAGTCTTTGGACTGAAAAGCAGAAAGACAGTTCCGTGCAGAAAAGATCTTAACTTATAGAAGACAAAAGATGAAGTCTCAGCCCCTCCAGTTAGTGAAAGCTTTTTGCTTCACTGTGGCTGCCACCTTGTCCAGAGAGTGTGTGTGAGACCTGGGCGGGAACAAGGGTCCTGTGTGATGTCCTGTGATGTACTGTGTGTCAGGCTGAAGCTGGCACCGTAGGAATTACTGGGGAAATACGTGGTGGCTTCTACATAAAAAGCAGGTTTGTGAATCAGAAGAACTCAAAATGCATCCTGCTGGCCGTCCTGTTTCTCAGGCTCCCTGGAGTGAGGAAAACATTGAGCAGGAAAAAAGCCTCATGCAAACTTAATTACAAGACTTTGAAATACCTTATTCTGTGAGGCTGTGAATGCTGTAAAAGCCAAAGCGTTTGCAAATAAGTGTGTGTGTTCTCCATGCGGCAGCCTTTGATGAGGGACATAAATCCTTTATTTCCAATGCACGAAACGCTGAATGTCACAGCACTGGTGATGCCTGTAACCAGTGTGTAAAGCAGTCCCAGGCAGCAGTTGCAAGCTGCAGCACTGTCTTGCAGCTGCCCATACAATAACTAGAGTACAGTTCTTGGCATGTTTGTGGAGCATGTCCACCAGCACTCCCCCAAATGGTGCTTCAGCGTGGTTTCAGGGGAATGCCCTGTGCCCCAGACACTTCTTCCAGTGAACGTTTTGAAGATGGCAACCCTGTTTGGAGAAGGGAAGGGGGTTTGAGCCCTCTGTGTGAACTGTGCCCTGCCACTTGGCCCCAAGAGAACAGGCTCAGGACTGTTGGACTGGTCAATAGAGGTACAGCATTAGTGCTTAGAGCTCTCCTGTATAGCAGATACTTCACAGCCTGCTTTGCAAGAGACAAGGATATTACAAATTTGCATAATGTGGTGTTTAATGAGGTTCGTGTTGCATTTTCTGAATGAACATTTCCAGTGGGAGAGAAGAATCGAGAGGGTGGGTTTCCTGACTTGTTTCCAGCAAGGTGGGCACAGCACTAAGGCTTACCCAGCTCTTGCTATCTCCATGAGGGATTTCTGTCGTCTTGTGTTTTGGAGGTTTTTGTTTCTTTGCTTTACTTCCTCCCAGGATAAAGCTAAGAAACAGCAGATTTGTGGCCTGACTCTGTCCTTGCAGGAAAAGGGCTAGGCTGGGAACCATTTGTCTCTTAATCCCCATGTGATACATTTGTTGGGAATGAGGGAGGACATGTGCTAAAGTTCTGTAGGCAGCTTTGAGATTTTAATTCCTACACCTAGCATGCTGCCAGTTTAACCTTAAGTACCTGAGTTAAACCCTCTTTCTGGAAAACAGGAGTCTCCTACTGCCCTTCAACAGTGGAAGCAAATGGTGCTTGGGTTGGGAGTTGCTCTGAGTTTTCCATAGAATCCACTGATAGAAGTCTTTTATCTCAAGATTTCTTTTTATTTTTTTTCTTAAATCTAACTATGTTTAATTTTTGTCCATTGAAACTGCAGAATGGAGCATGGTACCACACCTGTCCAACAGATTCTCTTGTGTTTTACATGTTTGCACTGATGGCAGCCAGTGGCTCATGTCATTAGGGCCGTGTTAAGTACGCCTCACGCCAGCAGAAATGTGGTGATTGCAGAGACCAGCCTGGGTCCTTCTGCTGTGATAAAACCAATGTCATGAGTGTGCTACCAGGAAGTGCAAAAAAAAGCCGGGAAGAAGCGTGGAATCGAAAACTGACAACAGGTTTTCAGAGATGGGATGCATTGAAGTGCTGCTGAGTGACACAGGCCTGAGATGTCGCCATGGAAATTTTGCTCTGTAGTTTTCATTATGCTGGAGATGACTGAAGTTTGAAGCTTATCCATTAAATGTTAAATAAGCTTTCATGTGGCAAGATTGAAACTAATGAAACAAAGCACGGAATGTCTTATAAAAAAATAATCTTTCCTGTAATTGAGTGCTGCAATCCACTTGAAATTGAAAGAGAAGAAAAAGAGATCATGGTTCAAGGTTTTCATAACTGCTGTGAATGTTTGGCTCAGGACTCATGACAGCAATTTTAGTTACTTTTGCAAGTGCTGCATAACAGCTGGTTTGGTTTCCACTGGACTGTGTCGGTCACAAAGGTGACCAAACCCTCATTTTTCTCTTGTCAAAGCATATGGAGATGAAATCGTAATCTTTCCCTGGAATCAGAATTCATCAGGGTATTAGGCTGCACCTCAGAGGAAACCTGGGCTCCAGTGTTTGCTTTTTATGTCTGCCTGGTTGTTCTCATGAGCACAAAGGTTCACTTTAAGAGTTATTTTTGCACAGGAGACTTGAGCAGGATGTAGCAGCTTGTTATGACATTTTAAGGCCAGTTTGTAGAGCTGAGGAGCTGAGTTGCTAAAAAGAAAGAAAAAAGTCCAAGTCAAATCTTCCTTCAAAACCTAAGAACATTGCTTTGTGCCACTGAATGGCCTACAGTAAACCATATGCACTGAAAAGTTACTCTCTCACTGCTCTTACTTACTAACCTTGCCATAGCATTGAAGCAGCAGTTAATTGTTCTTTATGCCATTGATACGAAGTGGTGGCCCAGCGAGGTCACAGCCAAGAGGCTGCCCCCACCAGAAATCACAGATCCTCTTACGGGAATGTAAAGGTCATTCTCCTGCCCTGCCCTGACTAGAGGTGGTTCTGTGTAGAGCAGCTGCTGGTTCTGGTCCTGAAAGCTCACCAGGACAAAAGCAGAGCCTCGACGCTACACAGGAACAGTCTGAAGGTCTCAGTATGTGTGCAGACTGATTGTCCTTTTTTCTTTCAGGGAGTGACTGGAGCTCTGGCTGTCTTGATGAAAGATGCTATTAAGCCAAACCTCATGCAGACTCTAGAGGTGAGCACAGATGATTTGCTCTAAGTGCATTCTCAGAGCCAAGAAACTAGTTTATTTAATTCATCACAATCAGTGTGGCCCTACTTAGCTTGGAGTTGGAGGTTTACTGTGGTTCCCTGCCTAAGGCTCAGGGCTAGCGGGGAAGGCTGGCTTCCTTCTAGGTCTGCCATTGGCACGTGGGATGACCCTGAGGAAATGCACTAAACTTTGCTGTGTCTTTGTTCTGTTGTCTTTAATGTCAGGAAGTGCTTGGGGAATTTAAATGGTGTGGATGAAGGAGAAAGACAAAGATTGTAAATTCAAAGTTGCTGGGATTTAGCCGTCCTTTTCCTAAGCGGATTAATACCTCCACTTGTGCAGATTATAATAATCCTGTTTGCCCTGTAGTCCTTATTGCTGATAACAAATGTCTGATCAGAAGGCTTTAAGATCTGTCTTCTAAAAATGTTTTTCTTTACCTTCAGGTACCACAGTACTTAGCTCCTGAAATGCTGGAGATTTGTGAAATGGTACTGTCTGATTTTTCTCTTTCTTTCTCTCCCACATCCCCCCTTTTCTAGGGAACACCAGTGTTTGTTCATGCTGGACCTTTTGCCAATATTGCACATGGGAATTCCTCTGTGTTGGCAGACAAAATAGCACTGAAGCTTGTGGGTAAAGACGGTTTTGTTGGTAAGTGCAAGGAGTGTGGGGTATTTTCTTTGCCTTTTGTTTGTTTGTTTTGGAGGGCGGGATCCTCCTTTTTTTATCATGACGGTCTTTGGGCTTTTTTTTTGTCTTGAAAGAAGCTTCTGATTTATATAATCAGAGCATGATTTTTCCACCCAGCAACCTTTCACAAGCTTCTTTTCTTTTATTTCCTACTCCAGTTACAGAAGCAGGATTCGGTGCGGACATAGGCATGGAGAAATTCTTTGATATTAAGTGCCGCTACTCTGGTCTCCGGCCTCACGTAGTGGTGTTGGTGGCTACTGTCCGAGCTCTGAAAATGCACGGAGGAGGGCCTGCAGTAAGTACTGGGGAAGGTTTTCCAGAGACCTGAGGGGCCATTCCTTTTGTTCTGATCCAGTCACTTAAAGCCCTGTAGGGTTTGATCTGCTTGAAATTGTCTTGAGATTCAAGTTGTAAAAGGAATCGACGTGTTTCTGTTGCTTGTCAGCAGCTTCACCGCAGTATATTACAGGTTTATACCTGCTTGTTTTATTAGCCTGTGTGCTGGGGCATTTGTGAAAGTCCCAGAGTCAGTCATCTGTTTTACCATGAGTGCATCCTGCAGTCTTTTATTCTTGCTTTTATTTTTTTCTTACAAAAAAAAGGATCAGCATGGAGTAGAATGTTGTATCTTGATGCCACTTAATATGAATCCGGCACAAATAGATGTCATGGATGAAAAGCTTATGAGGCTCCATTTTTTTTCCTTTTTCTCCCCAGGTCACTGCTGGGGTACCTCTACCGAAGGAATACACAGAAGAGGTAATCTCAAGGTGTTGTGACAGTTGACCAGCTAACTGTGGTCATGACATCAAAATGTCTCACAGTGCATGCCTGGGTTACAAACGTGTCATTTCTTTAGCTGCCATGGAAATGCTTCCTCATGCAAGCTGTGAAGTTATGGGTTTTTTAATGATGTTACTTTGCCTCTGCTCTTTCAAATATTTATTGTACTCGATCTAGCCAGTGTTCAGAGCCTTTTTGTTTCTCCTTAACTCATGCAATTGTCTCTCTGCTCCATTTTTCATAGTAATACCTACTCTGTGTCCCCAACCTTCTCAATATGGAGTCATTGCTTGGCTGAAATATTGTCAGAGTGCCTCTGTAATTATACTCTGCAGTTTTTGGTTTTATGCCCCCCCACCTTTGCAAGCAAGAGAGGAAAGTGAACTAGTCTCACCTTCCATCCTTGTGCTTTTAATGCTTGTGTACACTTGGATAATTGGTCTGGCTCTCTTTACATTGCTGCAGCTTTTTTACTCGTGGAGGTTCTGCATGGATTATTCCTTGCATGGGAAGGGATGAAATGTCTGAATTTCCAGGAATAGTCTCTGATGCTGCAAAATATAAATACATATAAACTGAAAGCTGTTGCCACAGACTTCAAAAGGGTGTCATGAAATTCACTGCTGGTGATATTTAATACATAAAGAGGAATGTGTCAGAGAGGAGACTGAGGCTTTACTGTGGGGAGTTAATGGGAACAGGTATTAACTTACTAAGAATAACAAAAAGTGGTTTCTCTTACCTTGACTTGACAGCTGAAACCAGAGATTATTAGAAGTAGTAATTCTTTTTCCTGTCTCTATCAGGAGCATGCAGTGGTCTGGACTGTTCAGAAAGCACCACTGGGAATTTGCCTTTGTGGTTTCATTCCTGTTTTGACATTTTTACCATTAGCTGTGGATGTAGTGGATTTGGAATAAAAGTTCCACTGCCCCTGATAAAACATGCTTCCTCCTTGCTGTCTTCTTTACAGAACCTTCAACTGTTGGCAAATGGCTGCAGTAATCTAAACAAGCAAATCCAAAATGCACGGCTGTTTGGTGTCCCAGTAGTTGTGGCTGTCAATGCTTTCAAGTAAGTGAGCTGGGACTTGGAAGTGAGGCATGGGTATAAAATTGTGGTATTTTGTACGTTATGTTCAGCACCAACTCCTGTTTTCAGTCCTGTTGATGTATTGTTTGCAGCATCTTGCATTGTTGGAGGATGCTGAATAGGTGGGGGAGCTCTGCTTAGTCATTTCAAATGTATTCCTGACTTTTAATTAGCCTGGGATTTTATGGCTAGTATCTGCCATCACTTAACACCCTGACTGGCCAAATAATTATGGACAGATGTGCCTGTGACAGTGTGGAATGTAAGCTCATAATAGGTGGTGAGGTGCCTGTGTTGTTGACCACACTGTGTTCAATGTTTGGCTGTATGACATGGTTGTGCCCTGCTAAGGAGCATTTTGTGCTCTGCACATTGAACTGCACAGGAAATAGAACCTCTGTGTGGTAATTTTATGAGAGCAGAAGGCCTGTGAGCTGGGGTATTAAAGCTGATGTCAGGTGAAGGGGAGTACTCAACTAAGGTTCTTCATCTGAAGTAAGTGCATATTGCCTGATCTGGAGAAATGAGGGCTTCTAGCCTGTTGTGTGCCCATGATACAGCACACCTGAGCATCTCTCAATCTGTAGTAACACCTTTTTGAGTTTGCTCGTGAAAACTGAAAAGCAGAACAAAAATGGCAGAAAGTCTGGAATGCTACTCTGTCACAAGTCATGGAACTCTGCATGTAGTTCCAGAGCTTCTTGTTGCTGTGTATTCCTCCATGGAGTAACCTCCTTCACCAAGGTGGAGAAGACAGTGATGGATAGCCCGTGAGCAGCTTCCTGATGGCAGGGTTCTGTGATTTCTTTGGACAGTTTTGGATCTTGTCAGGAACAAACAGTTAATTTACTGTGTGTGCATTCTGGTACAAACATGCAGATTTTTCTCCTTCCAGGACAGATACGAAGGCTGAACTGGCCCTTGTAGTGCAAAAGGCAAAGGAGGCAGGAGCATTTGATGCTGTGGAGTGCACTCACTGGGCAGAGGGAGGGAAAGGAGCGCTGGCACTGGCCCGAGCTGTTCAGAGAGCATCCCAGGCACCCAGCAATTTCAGGTTCCTCTATAACATGGAGGTAGGAACTTGCAGTATTACCAAGAGTTAGTTCTTGTTGTGTTGACTAACCAGTGAAATATTTAAACCTGTTTTGAAAACCCCTTAAATTACTGTGTAGCTTTGTTCTACAGCAAGTGGGATTAAGTCTGATGCCTACAGTTGGGCACTGCACAACAAACACAAATATAAGGGGTGGGAAGCTGCTGTGATGCTGCAGGTATTTGTAGTTTGGCCACACTGACCTGCCTGTATTCTTTTTTTCCCCCTAGCTCCCTGTTGTAGATAAGATCAGGCTTATTGCCCAGCAGGTCTACGGGGCAAGAGACATTGAGCTACTTCCAGAAGCACAGGAGAAAGTCGCTGTCTACACTAAGCAAGTGAGTTTTCCACATCATCTGAGCGCAGTGATGCTTTTTGGTTGCTGTGTTGCTTTTACTCTTCTCTAGCATGACATCCTTGTGAGTTTACCTGCTTCTGCATTGTTGAAGGTCTGTGAAGAGAAGACAGTGTGTGAACTGGCCGTTTGCTGGTTACAGGGTGCTCGAATAATTTTGCTTTCGCAGTTCGTTTACTACTGCCTTATGTAGCTTCCTGCTTTCGTGCTTCTTGTATATTCCTTTACAAGCCTATCAAAATCCCATAGGAATGTAATTGCCACTTCCTCATGACCTGCAATTATGTTGACCAAACATTTCTAATTAACTGATCTCGGCTGAACAAAACTTGGAGCTGTTTAACGTTTTGGGAAGAGAGTAGAAAATAAGATGGCTGTCAAGGTTGTATATCTAACACCTCTGTAGTGTTTTCCTCACTGGATATTGGATATGCTGGGGGCCATGGTGGTTCTTTTTTTAGTACTTAGTGGGGGACACAGAGTTTGAGAGAGAAGGAATTGGGATGCAGAATGGTCAGTGGATCTGACAGGCTGTGGGTGAAGCAGTTGGTGAGGAGTGCAATGTCCTGATAAAATGTCTGATGTCTGCAGAGAATGGCAGAATAGAGCAATTACATTTGGGTACAGGAAAAGTTACTGTGTTTTTCCACTAATTTCTCTTCTTTTCTCTCTCTTTTTCCAGGGATTTGGAAACTTGCCAATCTGCATGGCTAAAACTCACTTATCGTTGTCTCATGACCCTGAGCAAAAAGGAGCACCTACAGGTTTTGTTCTGCCGATCCGAGACATTCGGGCCAGTGTTGGAGCTGGATTCCTGTATCCACTAGTGGGAACGGTATGTGATTGGGTGAAACTCTCAACTGGGGCGAGGGGAAAAACTTGATGTGCGTTCCAGCAATCAATTACTCTTAAATATCTTAGATTAGGAGAGTCCTTGTCACATACAGTTGGTGTTTTAGCAGTCCAGTGTGTTAGATGCCCCAAGTTCTTTCCCCTGGTGTACCCCTCAGGTCCCACATCTCTCTATTCCTAGACTCTGAGAAGAGGGTGAGCTCTGTAGTTAGAGAATTCTAGGAACAGCATCTGGTAGAGGGCATGGGAAAAATTCTTGGCCCACCTGGTTGCCATTGGACTTTGCATTCCTGATGAAAGCACTTTGCAGTACTGCAGGTGGGCTCTGTGGGCACCTGTGGATCAGGGTAGGACAAGGCAACTCCTCCAAAGCTTTCAAAGCAAAGGGCTTTGGATGAGACACCTCCAAAGAGAAGCTGACCCATGCTATTAATCATTTATCAGGCTCCCCTCCCATTTGGTTCTCCTGGTTTTGCTGACCATCTGTTCGCTGTTCAGCATCAATTCCAACAATGCATTTCACTGTGCCCTTGAGTTTTTAGTTTCTGTTCTTTGGCATGATTGGCATAATGTCAGCTGAGAGGAGAGAGAGTAGCAACAATGGAAACAGGATCCTGGTACAGCTTTGATATGAATTGCCTGGCAGAAAGAGGAGCTACGTGCAAAATGAACTCAAGTTCAGGTTTGCATCCATAGACAGGAACATTAGGATGAAAGGATCTGCTGGAAGTCTTACCCGGGGAATCTCTTCTGGGCAGATGTTAAGTAACTAATGAGAGTATTTTAGGGGATGAGGCAGTTGGAGCAAGCAGCTCTGCCTTCTTCTTGTATTTTGGGCCTGAAGTCTTAATGGCAACATATTTATTATAATAGACTTTCAAAAGCATTAGGGGTGCATGACTCAGATGATGAAATTTGCTGATTTGAGAGTTGGAGACGCTCTTCCTTCAAATGTTCGCTAGAGCCAAATATTGGGTACCTTTTCTTTTCATTCCTTAAAAAAATAATGGTAGGTAAGGGTTTCCAGATTACCCAACATAAAATAACCACATCCTGATGGAAGTCTCGTTCATCCATATTCTAAAGACTAATGTGTGTTTTGGGATAGAATGACAGATAACATGCCTGTTGCTGTTATAAATGGCATTTTCTGCAAGCCAAGATTTAATCCAAACAATGATTTATTTTTATTATTTATTGCATAAGCATTGGAGAAGGAAAGGGTACACTGCATTAATGAGCTACTCAAGAGAGAGGTGTTTTCAGATATTAGAACCAACATTTTGGCTCTTTTTCTGGTGTCTTCAGTTTCTATAGCGTTAGACTTTTTCCTTTCTGCTCCTTTCCCAGTTTCTTGATGTTTTCTTGGCTATGTGGTAAATCATGGTGCTAATTCTGCTAGAGTTTACAGTAAGTCTTCTGGTTAGGAACATGATCACTCTTCTGTGGTGTGTACAAACTCAGGGAATGGATGGCCTCTCGAGAAGCAATCCAGAGCATTTTGAATCAGATCACTATTTTAAACCCATTCAGCAGGGGATGTGTTAGCCTCAGAATACATTTTTGGCAGCAACCATTGAACCAAGAGCTGAAAATGCAACAAATATATAGCTCTGTGCAGAAGCTCTTGGCATATAAATGTGAGGTGAAATTAATCACCAGTGTGTGCATACTCTTGTTATCTGAAGTCATCACAAAGGATGTCGCATCTTATTTTTTTCACCAGGTTCTGAGTTTTTGGGTTTTCCCTTTCTGGCTGAGATTAAAACTGTTGTACTTCAATGAAATACTTTGAGATTTTATAGTAAATATAATTTCAAATGTTATCTAGATTTGAAGTGAAAATGAAATCACTGGACTCAGATGGTTGGGCTTTTTTTCTGGTGCTGCTGCTGAATTGAAGTCAAATCCTTTATTCAGCTTTTTTTCAGTTGCTAAACAGCAATTTTTTTGGAAGTTACACAAGAACAATAAATAATACATGTTTAGTTGGTATTTGTTTTATTTGAAATCTTGCAAGGGGTTTGATGATAATCATGTGGGCTAATTTTTCATCTAAGTAAATAGTGTGAATTCTTTTTGAGCACATGTGGTATTAAAGGGGAGGAGGATAATGGAGGAGAAGTTCATTACTTCAGCTTTGAAAATAACTGAGTGCATTAAACATTGTAGATACTTGTACAGAAAATTAGTAGCCTGGATGGAAATTACTCTGTACTGCATGAAAATTTGGGGTTTAAGCAGACTGCCTTTAAGTAATAGATAGCAGAGTAGCCACTGCAGAGGAAAAGAAAGGAGGAAAAATTGACTGTTCATTTCAAAATAGAAAGTGCAAGAAATGGCAAAGTCAGGCATATCTACAGCACCTCCTACTCTATTGAATGTCACTCTCTCAGCTCCTGCTGTGGCCCTCTGAATCTGGAGGTGGAGAACTGCAAAGCTCCATGGCTCTTCAGTGATACATAAATAAATAGGAAATTTCTTGCTCTGCATGACCAGAGACTGGCAGGTGAGAACAGGAAAACCCCTCTGAGCACTTTGAACTTCTTAATACCTTCCAGAGAGGTTCTTGGGAGCAAAATATTCATACAGCTGAGCATAAAAATAAGGACTGAGGGTCCTCTCCATGGCCCCCATAGTCTCTGTCCGGGAAGGCAGTGGCTCTGACAAAAAGCTGGTGCAGCTCTAGAATTCCTTACAGAGAGGAGACCTGAAGTGACTTTTGTCTCTGCATAAGCTGTGAAAGACCTGCAGTGGTGCTGTACCTGTGGGACTGGAGTTAGCACTTATCAACAGCTTAGGAAAATGGGCTGGAACTCCAGAAGCTCCCCAGACAGTTTTGAGAACAGCAGAAAAGGCCTCACCAGCAGAGTTTTGCCTCCTTGCTGCTTAGCTTATGATCAAAAGGAAGATGGGGAGGTAATTTGATTAGCGTGCAAACTACTTGCTCAGGGAGAAAATACCAGGTTGCCAAAGAGATCTTTAATCTAATGGAGACAGGCATAACAATACTGACTCTGAAAGCTGAGGCTGGGTGATGCAGATAGAAAATGAGACCTTTCAAGGTCTCCCTTTTTTATTATAGCAGCTCATGACCACTGACACAAACTACCAAACATGGGCACTGGTTGTCCACTTTTGTAGAGCATCCGTGTCTAGCCTGTGTGTGCTGCTGGGCTAAATGCTGATCTAGGGAAGGGGAAATGTTCTCAGCTGCATGAATAAATCAGGCCAAGTGTAGTTCCTGCCAGCCTTGCATTCTGCATCCCTGAAACTGGGTGCTTGGCAGTAGGACAAGTGGAGAGGACTGGCCTGAGGCAGGCCTAGTGCTGGCAGCTGCTCTGTGAGCTCTGCCACTGCACAGCCCTCCTGAAAATGTTCCAGTCAGGAGAACTGGATCCCTTCATCTCTTCCTAAACTTTATCCCAGTTTAGAAAAAACAAAACAAATTCCAAGCTGATTGAACTCTCAACAGTAATTATTCCCGATTATTTAACACTTCTAGTTCTAGACTCTGTAAGAGTTGTAATCAACTCGGACTTTACAGTCGGCAAAGTTGTATTAAAACATGTATCCTCACTTTAGTACCCAGAAAACTGCCACAAGTCATTATCTCACCACAGCAAAGTTCATGAACGCTCCTCCAACAGTGACCTGGTCAGCTGGTTATCGAAGTACTTTGCCAAATCTTGGGCTCAGTCACTGGCAGCTGCAGAAACCAAACTGAATCCTCATCATAAAAAGGAAAAACCTCAGATCCGCCTACTGACCCAGGAGTTCTGGTTCTCACAGTGTGCTTCAAAAGGTTCATGACCACCATCCTGCTGGTCTGTTCACATGCAAGGAGCTGCATTGGCTGCTGCCATCGTAGTCTTAAGTATCTTGTGCACAAAAGGATGCTGCTGCCATTTTAACATTCTCTCTCTTCTTGTCCAGATGAGCACTATGCCAGGACTTCCTACAAGACCCTGTTTCTATGATATAGACTTGGACCCAGTGTCAGGAGGAGTAAATGGGCTCTTCTGAAAGGAATAATTACCCAAAGGTAGGTGCCTTCTTGAAGGCTTTCAGTATTTGGGCTTTGTTTCTCATCTTGAGATACTGGAGTTAAGCCAATCCCATATTATGCCATATGTCTCCAAATGACATTTGATTATAATTCAGCCTGAAAGTTTTCTGCAGTAGTATATAATAGTAATTAAATTTATTTTTGTTTTTAGCTCCCAGAAGAACACCTGATGAGTCATGTGAATGGAACTTGTGCCCTGATCTTTTTTTTAAGTCAGAACAAGATACGACTGAGAATGTAGTGCAAGAACTGACTGGAAGGAGGAATACTGAAGAATCGACCACTAACTTTTAATCTGTCATAATTTTTGTACTGCTGCATTCCAAGCTAGTCCACACTGAGCATATAAACCATACTTCCTCTACAGACCTCCCGCTTCAAAATTGTAGCTGAAGCAGAATACAGAAACTTGGCTTTAGTGACCGCTTTTGATTCAATGACATGATTTTAATAATTAAAAATCCTAAAGCTGGAGCTCTTTGAAACAGTCTGGGGACTTAATTGTCTTAACCATAGGGGTTTTGTAGCATATATTATCTTTGGAAGTCTTGTACACTGCCGTTTCCCACTTGCCATCCTGAGTTCTCTGTTCCACTTCTCGCACTGTGGGGGAAACCGCTGTGCCCTGAAACTGCGCCAATGTCATCTCAAAGAGGGAGCAGGGAGGAGTCCCCTTCGCTCCTCATCTCTCTCCAGAAGTGCTTGCCCTGGCTTCTGCTATGAATCATTCCTGCAGGCACCTGAGCCACGTCAGATTTCCCTGTTAGAAAGCTCAGCTGTGACTACTGTATTTTACTGCTAATGGAATTGAAACCTTTGGATATCGGATGTGAAGGGACTGGATCTCTGGCCCATAACTGTGGCTTGTACCAAACGTGTCTTTTGAACCATTTTATGCTCAACAATAAGTGCAGTTACACCACTGACAAGCCTTGTCTCCAAGGGTACCTTTTTGGTGAAGAGAAACAACATGAATAGTGATCAAGTGAGTTGTAGGAGGTTTTGTCCACAGGCCAAAAATCATTTTGTAACATGAAGATAGTGTTGCTGTCAATTTTTTTTAAACTAATACAAATAAACTGGCAAATACTTCAACTTTTGGGGGTTTAATGTATGCACTGAGATTACTGAATTAGAATTTATTTCTGTGATTAACTGCACACAATCAGCAATCCTTGTATTGACAAGTAGGAGTGATTATTGCAGTAATAAGTTGCCTGCAATGCACCAGGGGGTGTGTGTGCATTTAATCTGGTTTCCTTCCCTAGATGATGTATGTCATCTGTAGGAAATAAACTACCTGAATTATTCTGGGAATTTGATGTACTTGCAGCTGACTGCAGAATAGCTGAATTAAAACTTGTGAGGCCCATCTGCTTGTATCAGGACTGAATCTAAAAACATTCTGATTTTGTTGAGAACGGGGAGGATCAGGATGTAGGTGTGCACCAACGCAGGGGAGCATCTGTAGTACGCAGATCCTGTGTGTGTGTGTATGTATATGGGTGTGTATATATATATATTTATATATGGAGAGAGATATCTATATCTCTTCAGTTATTCAGGAGGGGAGAATAATTATATAAAAGTTACCTGGTTGTGACACAAGCAGACAGAGCAGTTTAAATAGTCGTAACAGCATTTGAGATGCATTCACAGCCTCCTAAAATTTTCCTTTTGATGGTGTTCAGCTGAGGATTTACTGGCAGCCAGGTCTGCAGAGCACACTCAGGGCCCTTGCAGGGGGTTGGAAGGGTTGTTCCCCCATGGCTGCCCCAGCCCCTCTGCCTGGGTGACGGGGCCTCCTTCACCTGCAGCTCCTCGGCCGAGCCTTCCCTTCCAAGCAGGTTGCCAGAGTGGATGCTGCCAAGTCTGCTGTCAGTTCCTACATTTAATCTTCCCTGCTACACTGCTTTTCTGCAAGTGCTCTGTGTTCCACCTTCATTTTATGCTTATGAAAGATGGGATAAGTGCAAATTTATGCTAAGATTAGCCTCATTTTAGTTTAGCATGAGATCATAGCCATGTGCTTGAGAGAGATGGTTCAAGAGGTTGCTAGTCCACCTCCAGCAGGGAGGCACAGCCCCGGATCAGGCAGGAGCTGTTTGAGGGTTGGCTACGTACAGCAGGACTGGTGGCAGCAAGGCATGAGGGCCAAAAAATAGCCCTGAGCATTTCCAGAGGGGAATGTTTTCTAACCTGCACTTTCAACCCCTTGGGATGTGATCCCTCATCTCCCTAGTCTTGGTCTTGCAGAGATGATACATAAATAGGTTGGTTGTTTAACTCTCTCCTTCACAGCTAAGCATGCCAGCTAGGTCTTGTCCTTTCAAATAGGACACAGAGGACACTTAATTTTTTTCTAAGTACTGGAAGGTTGTCTTCTCCTCCTGTTGCCTAGAGAAAAAACTAATTATGTACTGATTTGTTCTCTGTGGACTGTTAGTGGGCCCAGAGCCCTTAGTTGGTGTTATGACCATCCGTCCCCCGAGCTGTGCTGTGATGAGAGTCCTGCGTGTAAGAGATAACACAGATGTATTTTCGGGAGTGGTGCAAGGGGCAAAAGGAGAAATTGTTGCTTGGTTGGCTTCTTGCACGTCACCAGCACCGGAGTGTAGGCCCAGAAAGAAAACTGCTTCCAGTTGGGCCAGGATCTTTTTCTGACCAGATCTCAGGCTTGCTGAAGACCCTTTTATTTATTTCCCTTGGACCACAGCCTGTGGTGTCACCGTCTGCCCCTGCAGCATCAGGCATAATTGAATTCCATGTGCAGTGTTCCCAAATGGAGTTGATGGGAGCTTGCCTCCCTCACACCACCCCTGAGGCAGTGCGCACATTCCCCATCCTCATATTATCCACCCTCCTTCCTGCTGCCTCCTCCCCTCCCTCCTGCCTCCGACTGCAAGGAGGGAAAAGCTCCTCACGCTGAGGGGCCTCGCTTGGCTTTGATGCAGAAGTGGATTGTAATTAGAACCCACCGCCCACGCCGGGGGAGAAGCCGTTTCCAAATGAAGTTTATTATCCTGAGTGAATGCGAGCAAACACATCTCACAGGGGAGCTTTTAAAAAGGCAATTCCTTATGATGCTTGATGCACTTTTCTGCCCTCCTGGCTGACATTTCAGCCCATCGAACCCATTTTGTACCTTTTTTTCCATGAAGAAGCTGAAGAGGGGGGAGGCCATGTGTATTTTTCTAAGCCTGGCCTACACTGGAAGCCACTTGCAGGTTCAAAGTGCCGCTTTGCCCAGTTGCTTATGTGCAAACATGCTGTGAAGCAGTTAATGTCTGCAAAACCTCTGTGGGCGTCAGTCAACTCCCCGTGGAGATGAATGGGGACGTTCAGGCATCTCAACTATAGTTTCCTGTAGTTTATCAGCTGCACTTGGTAGTCCTTTCTCCAGAGGCTCTCCCATCAATCATAACAGCTGGAGACATGATTTTTTTTTTTTTTTAAAGTCATATCTCAGCTGCTTTGGACAGAAAAAGCTCATCTGAAAGAGGCACTTCCTCTGGTATTTTGGGCAGGGATTAGTTTGAAGCCAAGAGCTGGCTGTCCTCACCTCCACCTCTGAAGGTGTAGCTCCTGCAGCACCCCCGGCAATGTTTGCTAAAAGCTGTGAAGGTTTCAGGTGGGACCCGAAAAACAGCTGCCAAGAGGAAGACCCCCTCCATCCCCCACCCTCCTTCCCACACAGCCAGGCAAACGCCAGCGGTCCCTCCTCCCTGCGGGGTGTACACCCGTCTCCCTTCCCGAGCATCGTGCTGTCATTGGGATCTACAAACCACAGCTCGATTCCGAGGAGGACCTTTGCCTCGAGTCATATTCGTGGTTTTCGTGTCTGCTGCCGCTTTGCACTGCCTGGGAGAGGACGAAAGGTTACTCTGCCAGCGGGAGAGGGATCCTGCCTCACAAGGAGGGATGCTGCCTTTCCAGAAGGGAAGGATGCCGCCCGCCAGAAGAGCGGTGCTATCCCGCTACGAGGAGGGATGCTCACAGGGAAGGGATGCTGATCAGCGAACAGGGAGAGGTGCTCTCCCATAGGAGGGAGGAGGCTGCGAGCAGGTGCCGGCGGAGCCGTGCCGGGGCGGGGGGTGGG
>VXAY01003412.1:961137-980709 GCA_013399855.1 Oxyruncus cristatus
ATGAAGTGAAGGAGGAGAAGAATAAAGTGAAGGAGGAGAAGAATAAAGTGAAGGAGGAGAAGGATAGTGTGAAGGAGGACCAGGATAGAGTGAAGGAGGACCAGGATAGAGTGAAGGAGGACCAGGATAGAGTGAAGGAGGACCAGGATAGAGTGAAGGAGGACCAGGATAGAGTGAAGGAGGACCAGGATAGAGTGAAGGAGGACCAGGATAGAGTGAAGGAGGACCAGGATAGAGTGAAGGAGGAGCAGGCTGCAGTCAAGGAAGACCAGGATAGAGTGAAGGAGGAGCAGGCTGCAGCCAAGGAAGACCAGGATAGAGTGAAGGAGGAGCAGGATAGAGTGAAAGAGGACCAGGCTGCAGTGAAGGAGGACCAGGATACAGCAAAGGAAAGTGACAACTCTGTTGAGAAGAGTGAGCCCTTGACAGAGCCCACACCTGACGAGGAGGAACGCACGGAGTGCACCATTCAGTCGGAGATAACTCATTCAGAGACAGTTAATGAAATAGTCCAGGACAAACTACAGGAAGGGAACCTACCCCAAACCACAGATGATGTGGAGGGCAGGGAAGCTCCCAAAGCACCTGTTTCCAAGGATCAACCCGACAGTGCCCCTGAAACCACCGAGCTGCAGGAAATCCCCAACATCTGCACAGAGCTGCCTGAAGGGGATGAATCAGAGAAGAGCATAAATCTTCCTGAGGAGTGCAAAGCGGAGGAGACTGTATCAGAGTTCAGTGAGTTGGCATCCAGAGACGATGGAGCGAGTGTGCAGGAATGCTCCAGCCATCAGGTGACATTAGAGGCAAACACAGGCACCGGCATCGGCGTCGGCATCGTCATCACCATCACCGAAGCTGAGGACTCTGACAACACCGACTCTGACCAGGCCTACGAGCCATCCCCAGTTCTGCACCAAAATAAGCAAAAAGGGAATAAAAAATCAAACAGGAATGCTGATGTTGGTAAAAAAGAGGGCCCTGAGGCCAGTGGCGGTCCACAGGCAGAGGACAAAGGTCTGGGTGACCAGGGGCACAGAACTGGGGAGCAGTACGAATTGCTCCTCATAGAAACCGCCTCTTCCCTCGTGAAGGCGGCCATTCAGTCATCAATAGAGCAGCTGGTCAACGAAATGGCCCTGGAACAGAATAAACACAACAGCTTTCTGTGATGGCAGCTTTGCCCCCAAGAGGAAGAGGAGAGGGAATGATTTAAAGCTCCATTTGGCCTGGGGGGTGTGTGGAGAGCTCAGAGGGCTCTCAGGGCCGAGGTGTAGTTAATTCTGCATGCCCATTCAGTTATGTGTCTATGTGGAATGGATCCTGGGACGTGGGCAGACCCTGCTACGTACACTGTGTCCCCTGGGGCCTCAGAGAACACCACTGACTGCAGCTGCAGAAAAATGAAGGTGTTACAGTGACTGTATTTTCATTTATTGGCATATTTATGTCAAGGCCGCATTTCTGCCGCCACCCATGCCAGGTTCCCCCACTGTTCATGCTGTAGATCTGTATATACCATGTGTTTAAAGAAAGGTCCTGAGAGGCAGCGAGTGCCCGACCTGCTGCTGGGCTGGTTTCGGGGGCACACTGGAACAGCTGGAGGTTTGTCTGGGGTGTGTTGGAGATGAGGGAGAGCAAAGCAACTGCAGTGTTAAGATGAAGGCATCACTGTCAGAAGGGCTCAGGCCGGTGTTTAGTGTTGTGAACTGTAGGCATTCGCTACCTGCAGGTGCCAGGAGCCGCGGTCACCGTTGCTGTCACATCGTGTGAAGCCGGCGGGTTGCAGCGAGCAGTGTTCTCTGCTCTTCATTCGGCCTTTCCCCCTGCCACGGGCAGCCTGTGCATCTCCAGGCACGTTAAAGCACAGCATCAGCCGCTCCCCTTGCTGACCCCGGGCTGCACAAATGCCAGGAAAGCGACAGCGCTTCCAGGGGGGCTGTTTTTGCACCGTTAAGCTCAACGGGCAAAAATTCCCTGCGGCATCACCGGCGTGGGCTGGGCGGGAGCGGTGCCTGCTGCGGGCAGCCCCTCTCCTCCCTGGCTGCCCTCCCTCCCAATCCTGGTGTCGTGGTGAAGCTGTCCTCGGATGTAGCATATTTTTTTATATATATGGCATGTGATATAAATAGCAGTGAGCTGCATGCGTGTTAGCAGTCAGCATAGTTTGGGTAGCTGCAATGTTCTGCCGGCACTGGAATTGCTTTGATTTGGTCTGGGCGCCGCTGGCGTCCCTGGGTGCTGGCAGCAGCCGTCCTGCACCGCTCCCCGCTCGCCACAAAGCCCGCCTGCCTTCATCCCAGCCCAGGCATCCCTTGGGAAATGTGCATTATGCCCGGCTCGCTGCCACCGGGCTCCGGCTGGCTCTGGCACGCCACGTAGCTGGCCCCGAAACATGCAGTGAAATGCTGGAGCGATCTTACCGAAGTCCTCAGGGAAAAAATCTAGACATGGAGGGCCTGAGGACATGGCTGGAAAATGCCTGGACAAGCCTATTGCCGTCAAAACCCATGGACTGCCCTGCTCCGAGGGGGGTTGCACCGCCATAGCGTGTCTGTGTGTGTGTGAGCACTGCCTCCCACTACAAGCCCTCCAAGAGAAAGGGGCCTTTTAATAATTTGGGATTGTGTCTGCATGGCTGGGATTTATGTCCAGCTGTGGGCAAGGCAGCGTGTTCCTCTGAGAAAATTCTCCTGAGTATTTCTCAGCAGATACAGAAATAGCAGCCACGCTTGGCACTTGCTCACTGACTATGGGCAGTGCGCTGAGATTTCCCTTCCCAGCGCAGAATTTGGGTTCCTGCTAAAACACAAGGGCTGTACATGTCCCTAGTACCTGGTGCACAACCACATTTTAAACCTTGATAAAGCATCTCCGTTGTCACGAGAGGACTGTGAGCAGCGAGAGCCACGGCTCATTTCTGTGCGAGTAAACCTTAAGAAAAACCAGAGGGTGTTAAAAAAAAAAAAAAGTGTCTTCTTTTTCTGTGTATTTATTTATTAAGCTATCAGATATTGATAATTCAGTGTGTACAATTTCAATGGCTTTGTACTTCATACTGGTCCTTCCAGGTATTTCGCCAGAATTTTGAAAGGGACTCTTAAAGGACTTTTAGATGCACCTTTGGAGCTGCGGCAGTGCCCAAGAAGAGCCAAACTGATACTGGGGGTTGCTTATGGAATTGTATCGGGCACTGTGGCAGGTCAGTGCCGAGCAAAGGACTGCTGTGGGGCCCTGCTGGGGTCGGCTGTGGAGGAGGATGACCAAACTCTAGCAAATAAACACAAAAAGACCCCGTGGGGCCAGGCTGTCATCTTCTGTCAGCCCACTAAGCGGTTTTGGGAGGATTTCGTGTTATTTCAGTATTGCCTTTTAGGCGAAACATGTCTTCAAAAGAGGAGGAGAATGGCAGGAATGCTTCGGTCCAGCCCTGCCCTGCGACTGTTGCTCTGTGTCCAGGGCTGTGTTTGCATCCTCTCTGTAGCTGGTTTTCTCTCTGTTATGGGTGTACATAGAACTGATGATTATTTCATTAAAGCTGAATGTACCTGTTGTTTTCTTGCCTTGTGATTGAGTGGGCAGCTATGGAGAGATTTTATATGTGAAGGGATTAACTCACACTGGTGCCTCGTTGTGTCCAGCTTTTTCAGGCAGCCGTACACCGAGCAGAAAGAAATCCTAAAGTTGGTGGCAGACCCAAATTCTTTGGAGGCTTGCTCTTTCTCTGCTCTTTCTGTAACCGTTCCTTCTGGTTGCTGGCTAATCATTTCTACTGCAGAGCCCTGACTGCCCAGGGACTGCTCTAAGGAATTCATGAGGGATCACAAATCTCTGGCAGCTAAGAAAAGCCATCCTGCTCTCCCATGGGTAAATTCCCTGTTAGATGCTCGGTAGTGCCAGAGGAAAATGTTTGAGGCTCTGCAGACTGACAGGGGTCTAACCCCGCTGCCCATGGAATGGCACAGCTCTTGCTGATGCCACACGGGTGGTTTGGTTTTCTCTGGGAGCCACTGGTTCGTGATTCCTGCTCCCAAGGCTTGGGATTGCTGTTCCCAGGTGCACAGTTTGGTGCTGATGGGGTCCATTATAGGGACAGGATCCCAGGAGGGGGAGCAGCGAGTTTGGTGCATCAGCACTTTCTGTGATGGCTCAAATTTACCCTGCATCCTAATTTATTTTTTTTTGCATAACGTCTTCCATGTAATTTCTTTAGACGCTACACCATTCAGAAAATATGGGGGAAAGAAGTAATACATATTTAATAGTATTAATACTATTTATTCTTTCAGGTTTACAGAACAAAATATGGGCTCATAACAGCAGCTAATGATTTAATTAAGACTCTCTACTCCTTCCTTGTGATTAGAGAGTAGAACATGAATAAAACATTTACTCTTTTGGAGAAGGAATGATAAATTTACTATCGTAAAGGAGTACTGGGCCGGGAAACCTGTGAAGATGTGGCTGTGTGGTTGTGCCAGAGCACCAAAGGGTGGCCTGGATTTAAGACCGTGTTCTTCACCAACAGCTCAAATAAACTGAAATAAACACAGAATCATAGAATCATTTAGGTTGGAAATGACCTCTAAGATCCCCAAGTCCTACTGTTAACCCAGTACTGCCAAAGCTGCCATGTCCCAAAGTGCCACATCCATGTCTTTTAAACACCTTCAGGGATGGTGACTCCACCATTTCCCTGGGCAGCTTGTTCCAATGCTTGGCAATCCTCTCAGGGATGAAACTTTTCCTGATATCCAATCATTCTAATAGCCCCATTCAGATTGCTTTTGAGCTGTCTGGCTCCTTATCAATACAAGAAATTCATTGCTTGCTGCTCTCTGAATTATGGAAGTTGTTCTTCTGCTCACCCCACAGACTGTGCTGCTGCTTTTGTCCCAGATGTTTCCAGCACTCTCCTCACAGCAGGAACAATTTGGTTTTATATTCAACAAGTTCTCTATCCCTGCTTTGCTGTGTCATTTTGAACATTTTCATCTCCCACAGCTTTTTTATATTACCAGCAAAGAAAAGAGTGTTTAAATAGTATAACTCTTGCCCAGAAAGGCTTCCAGGGGGATTAAAAGCTTTTCTGTTATGTCAACACTGAGCCCAGAAGAAAGCAAGTGGATCCACTGAAAGGTTCCTTGTGGAAATTGCTGGTAGACAATGATGGCACAAACAAATACTGTGTTTTCTTTCCTGCCCTGGGACACCCAAAGTGCATTAGAAATGCACAGGGCTGGATCTCCAGCTGCTGAAGGTCACGGCAGCCCCTTACACTTCAAAGGACCAACCCTCCTGCAGCCTGGAATCTAGTGTTTGAATCCAAGATGCAATCCCTGCATAAATGATGGACATTCTCATATGTGTCCTTATGTATAACTGAAAATCCAGTTGTGGGTTTTATTGGTGGTGTTGTTTGGGGGGTTGGTTTTGGGGGGGTTTGTTGGTTTGGGGTTTTTTTGTTTTGGGGTTTTTTTTTTTCCCACAAATGTACGTAAGAAATTGAGTAAACTCATGAAATACACAGAAATCCTGGTCTGCGCTTGGGATGGATGGATGGATGGATGGATGGATGGATGGATGGATGGATGGATGGATGGATGGATGGATGGATGGATGGATGGATGGATGGATGGATGGATGGATGGATGGATGGATGGATGGATGGATGGATGGATGGATGGATGGATGGATGGATGGATGGATGGATGGATGGATGGATGGATGGATGGATGGATGGATGGATGGATGGATGGATGGATGGATGGATGGATGGATGGATGGATGGATGGATGGATGGATGGATGGATGGATGGATGGATGGATGGATGGATGGATGGATGGATGGATGGATGGATGGATGGATGGATGGATGGATGGATGGATGGATGGATGGATGGATGGATGGATGGATGGATGGATGGATGGATGGATGGATGGATGGATGGATGGATGGATGGATGGATGGATGGATGGATGGATGGATGGATGGATGGATGGATGGATGGATGGATGGATGGATGGATGGATGGATGGATGGATGGATGGATGGATGGATGGATGGATGGATGGATGGATGGATGGATGGATGGATGGATGGATGGATGGATGGATGGATGGATGGATGGATGGATGGATGGATGGATGGATGGATGGAAGCCAAATCCTGCTGACAGACTCACGTGTTGGGGCAATGAAACCCTAATACTGCCTGTCTTACAGCTAGAAGCTTTCAACATGAGTAACTCAAAATGACAAAGTGCTCCAAGAAAACAGATTGATTTAAATAATTGCTTTAATATGATTTTACCTCTACTGTTTTATTTCCCAGAGAAATGGTTCTTGTTAGCTCTCGTTGGGTGGTATCAAAATAACAAAATATTTTCATTTGCAAACAGATAAAATCTTAACATTAAATGTGAATTTTTAAAAAAACTAAACCAATCAGAGGATGTTATTTTTTACACAGTTATTTAAGCCACAGTATAGGTTAACATTTTTTAGGAGGCACAGCTTTAATGTGTCTTTCTTTTTGCAGAAAATTCCGAAGAATGCAGTTTTTCTTTGCCAAATTATGGGATGCTGCTGTGGGGTCAAAGTCCTTTTAGCTGAAAAGTGGGTTTCAGCAAAAATACTCAATCCCAGCATTTTAAAAGAGGGGGGTTTTATATCAAAACTGACAAACAGGCTGATTACAAAAGGGAGGGAGACGTTAGGAAAACACGTTTTGCAATTCAGATTGCTAAGATGAAAGTGTCTGGCTGGCAGTCGCCCTGTCATTCCTTAAGTTTAGACCTCGCAGAGATCAGTCTTCCAAGTCTCTTTAATCTGGAGGAGGTGACATCCCCCCCACCAAGGTGGGTGCCCCAGCAGGGTCCCTTCTGCAGGTACCGGCGTCCTTTCAGGTGGCGCCTTTCCCGCGCCAAGCCCCAACACGGGACGCACTGTGCACGGACACACTGAGCGTCACTTTGCCACTGTCCCCCGGAGAAAATTTAAATCTGGAGGGGGATGTCATCTCCGTGCTCGAACACTAGTCGCTCGTGTCACACTCGCTCTCGCCATTTGCCATTTCAGCGAAGACACGAGGCTGAGGAGCCGATGCGTCAAGGCTCGGTGCTGTGACAGCTCCGCGTGACGGGAGACTGGTGAGATGGCAGCTGGGTGGGAAGCGCAAGTACTGCGACTCCCACGGAGCTCCTGAGCATCCCCACAGGGAAGGAGGAGCAGCGCATCCTCTCGCTGCTGCCGGCAGCCTCAGCCGCTCGCTCTCTGCCTGCCAAATGCTCCCAGACTGCTGCTACACGAAGGCGTCGGGCTCTGGCGCAGCCCAGACAGCCTGTAGGTGAATTTGCATTCCATTTGCTAGCTGGAGCAAGGCGAGGAAGGCCGAGGCGCTGGAAGCTTCTCGTCCCGCATCTCCCTGGAGCGTGTCGAGCAGCCGTGAGGCCGCGGGCGGGAGGCAGCGGGCTGGGGGGGCGTGCAACAGGCACAACAGGAACGCACACCCGCACCCCGCTCATTAGGGCGGTGAGTCAGAGCCTCACGACCGCACCGCGGGGGTAAAAACAGGCTGGCAGGGGATGCTCGGCCCTAATGACAGGCCTGGGTGCCTGCTCTGCTGGCTCCGGCGGTGCTGCGGGGCGGCGGAGGCGACCGCAGGCGGAGCGGGTCCCTCCCGGGATGGCTGCGGGGACAGGAGTGACGCTGAGCATCAGCATCAGCCTCCGCCCCCGGCACTTTCGGCCGGAGCCTGGCGAGGCTGCACGCCCACCGCTGGATCCCTGTCCTGTCTGACACCACGGTCCTGCCTGCCAGGGGGTTCTCCTACACCCACCACCCCTGATGGCTCGTGGCCCTGGTTTCCCTGTCCTGGTGCCTACATCCTGAACATGGTGGGTTGCAAATCCAGCACCAGGAGGGACAGAAGCCTTCACACAGTGTTTTCTTACACTGTCCCAATAGCAGGAGGATTCACGTGGACTAAACATTGCTTGGTTGCTGCGTTGTCTGGGAGCTACACCCAGCCATGGGCTGCTGTGCTGCCTGGAACCCCACAAGGCTTCCCACAGGCATCTCAGCTCAGGTGAAATGCAGCCTAATGCAGCAGAGAAGGTCTTAGAGCTTTGCTGGGCCTTTGTTCGGAGGGTGCAGCCCCCGGTTTGGAATAGTCAGTGGAAACATTTCCTCTGGTAGGTTCTTTTGAAGTTGTGTCATTACTGTGTCCTAATGAAACATGTAAATCCTGTAGGTGCTGCGATTGCATCTCAGGGAACTCAGTCCTGACACAGCTCTGGTTGTAAATATTTAACTGGCATATCATTTAGGGTGCATCCATCCTCATTACCTTTTTCCTCCCGATTTCTTATTGCTCAGAATATATTTTCCTAGTGCTGGGAAGCCCACTCAGTTGCAGCCCTTTTTGGCAACCCTGGACAAGAGGGGAAAAGAAAAGGCTGAGTTTCATTAAACAGGGAATCTGAAGATCATGGCAGTGATCTGGCACAACCTGTTGTTGGCAGATTGCCTTGGGAGGCCTTTGACAAGCCAAGAGGAAACCTCCTGCCTTGGCCACCGACAGCCTGTGGTCCCATTCAGTGATGCTGAATCGCATATGCTGAGGCACTTTTCACTGCACTTCTGAAGGCTTCACTTACACAGGATTAATATTTTCTGCCTCCAAAATAGTAGAAAACTGTTCAGTATCAGCATTACACTAAAGAGGAATGAAAATGAAAGCCCATGATAGTGGTACTCCATAGTCTTATTTTTAACTGCAGTGCTCACTGCTTCGGGTTCCCAACAGCAAATTTCCCTGTCCAACCTCCTCCGTGTGTGTAAACATCCCAAACCCCTCTGGCGAGGGGCACTGAACCCACAGAGGGCATGTCAGCCCTTCCACACCCCCTGCACGTGTCTGTCACCTGGCTCTGCAGTGATTTGACAGACAACATGTGAGTGAAGAGCCTGCCCGAAGGGCTGCTGCAGCCAGATGGCAGGAGACACGTGTTTTACCGACAGTCTGTGCAGGAGGTAAAAGGAGCTGAAGGATTTTTGATCCTGCATGGAGTTGGGGTGAACATGGCCCGGCCATCAGCATCACCTCCAGGCAGCAGGGAAATGCCAGCATCACTCTGCCCTAGATGACCAAAAATTCAAGGTGGAAGAGGCAAAATCCGAGCGTTTGCAGGTGAATGCTGGAGGGGACAAGTTACCTTTTAAGCACGACTTGTGCACAAGTAACAGGCACCGAAGTCTCTCTCCTCTGACACCGGTAATTCAGGAAAAGTTCAACCTAATGCTTTCGTTGCGCAAGTGCTGCTAAACCACATCTCCAGCCACCGTGGCAGGTGGGGAAAAGCAAGTTTCTCAGTGAAATAACCACACCCCATGCTGCAAGGGGGATAAATAAACTTTTCTCTACACTCTATACTGCACCCTGAGCAGCCCAAGAAACACGGCCCCTGTTGGACTCTGTTCACCATCAGAGCACTAAAAATAATTCAAAATATTTCAAATTACCTATCTTGAAAGTGTTTATCATGCTCTCTGGTGGCTAAGCCAGCTTTCAGACCACCACCCAGATACATGATGACAGCCACTGCAGCACTTACTGGCATTTCAGAGGTTAATTTGAGCTCAGTGAGGACTCTTCTCATGCTCAGGGGCTTTGGCAGGAATCTGAACCCCAATCTTCCCATCTTTGCATAAAACATGAGCTGCAGAGCCCACAAAGCACTTCAATGAACGTGGTTCATCAACTCAATACCCCTGATGACGGGACCCCTTCACAGCCCAGGACAGATGTCTAGGGATCCCCTGGAATTTTGAGACTTCCAGCCTTAAATTATTCTCACCCTGGGCCTTTCTTTGCCTAAGCCCATGTGCATCTATCAACCAATTACAGATATCCAGAAGGAATCACCAGTATCATTATTCTGCACACTGTGACAATTTTTTTTTAGTGTTTTATGAAAAAAAAAAAAACCAAAAAAAAAAAAAAACCCAAAAAACAACAAAACACTACAAGAAATTAGTATTTGCCAAACCCAGCTGTGCAAGCTGGGCTGATTTCCAAGAATGCACCGGCATAAAGGTTAAGCACTCAGTAATTCAAGTGCCTTCCACATACAGTAATAAAACTTCTCATGATGTATCCAGGAGCAGCTGCTGCCCTTGCTTAGCAAATGTAACTGCCCTGTAAAATTATTTTCTATTCATGAGACTTGGAGAGAATGATACTTTCACGTTAACATAACTCGGAGCTGACGACTTCTGTCTCCAGCTTTTTCTGCTGCTTTAATTATAACAGTGCTTTAATGCTTGCAGTATAAAACTGCTGAAAAGGCATTTCTTGTATTGCAAATGATGCAAAAAATGCCTTTGGCAGATGTTTGATGTCACAGATGTTCAGCACCACAAAGCTTAACTGAAGTATACCCTAAAAACGAGTGTGAAGGTAACAAAAAATAATCTTTTACAGTTGTAAGACAATACAGGACACACACATGAACACAGCCCAAGTTTTGTATGATTTTGGCTTTGTTGGTGTGTTTGCAATCAGCACCATGGAGTCACTACCACAGCACACACACAGCACATACAGCTGAGGGACACTTGGCTCCTCTATCCAAGATCATAGTTTTTATTAAAGCTCCCTTTTTAATGGGCAAGAAGCGAACAAAACCATCCTGCCCATGCCCCTGAAGATGAGCAGCATGTCCTAAAGGTGTCTGCTGTCCTCGCTGCTGTCGCCACTGCTGTCCCCTGTACTGAGCTCTATTACCACTACCCTGTTTTCTCTGCACAGACATCAAGGGCCCTTTGACTTTCAATACCAATTACTTCAGGCGACTTAGGCATCTAGTCAACGATCCAAGGCACTTATCTACTGACTGAATAGTAGATATTCAGTCTCTACAGCTACAGCCACCCCAGCTGTTTTTAAATTAAATGTAGGAAGCCGAGGGGAGCAAGTAGCACCCAGAGAAGCCAGCCCACTTGATGAAGTGGCACACATAAATAGGGAAGGGAATGATCATAAAATACCTTTTTTTTTTTCTCTTTTTTTTTTAACACATCATGTAGAAATGGAGGTCAGTGGAAGCCGGAGGGCATTTGCTCCAGTTACAGGCAGCCCGTGCTGGATGTGATTTAGCTGATGCTATTAGCCCGGGAGAGACGCAGACGGCTCTCTTCTAGGAAATGTTCTGTGTGCACTGCTGCGTGCTCAGATGCAGCATCCACAGGCCTGGGTGTCGGCAGTGCTCTGTTCGTTTGCTTGCTTTAAAGAAAAGCCTTTAAAGCAGAGTTAAAACGCGTTCTCACCAGCCCCCCTTTAACGGGTACACACAGCGAGGAGCACCGAGGCTAGCGGGGAAGCACACCCCAAACCACAGCGTGCATTTTGTAACAGCATCTGGGCAGGCTCAGAGCCTGTTTGTTTTGCTCCTTTGTCTTAAAACACAATTTGGCAGCTCTCAGTGGCCAATCCATCCCCTGGAGTGTGTAGCTCCCTGCCCAGGAGAAGCAGCAGCCGCCCTTACAAAGACCTCAGATGGTCTTTTAATTCGGCAGTGATTTAATTGCTGCATTTGCTCCAGGACAATTTCAAAGAAGACAGCTCAAGGGTCCCGACTACAAAGAGCTTTGGAGCAGGCATTCTGACAGTAAACTGTTCTCACCATTGTTCAGGCTCCCCCTTTCCAAAGGCAATGACTCGGCTCCACCAGGACTGGCAGGGAGCCTCCAGCTTCTCAAAAACTGGGTAATGAGATTATGGGAGCAGCTCACGAGGCTTTTGCTCTGAGCTGCAGAAGAGACCTTTGCGCTCTAAGAACTTCGTGTGCCTCCTCGGGGCCTTGTGATCAAGAGCATCTTTGCGGGATGGGCTGGAGCCCATCTGGCAGGAAGCCTGGGATATTTCAGGTAAAAAAACAGAGAGGAACAAAATACAAATCCAACAGGAACACATACAATTTTAAACCCCTTTAAACATGAAGTTATTACCCTTCAGATAACAAGTAATGATAAATGAAAGGCTGAATGGGGCTTTGAGCAATGTGGTCCAGTGAAAGGTGTCCCTGCCCATGGCAGAGGGATTGGAATTAGGTGATCTTTAAGATCCTTTCCAACTAGAACCATTCTGTGATTCCATGAAAGGCAAAAAACTTGCATGTTACGATTTTATGGTGGCTCTGCAAGCAGAGAAGAAATAACACATTATATGTTTGCTCTTAGCAAATACACAGATTGTAATATTTAAGACTGTGTTTGCTCCAAGCTGTTTATAGAGTCAGAAATCTTCTTCACTCAGAAAATACGAGCGTGGTGTTTAATCCTGTAAAGACTTAGGTGACGATATGGCCCCTCTCCAAGAAGAGAGGACAGCTTCTTTGCAGCTTTCCTTCCTCCTTGCAGAGAAGGTGGTCCAATAATGGAACGTGGTCCTAGAGGGGCACCAAAATCTGTCTTGGCTCATGCAGCAGTGGTTAACGAGGGAGGAGTAGGAAGGATGAAAAACACATGCAAATCCCTAGAGTTTAAAAGTAAATTTAGAAGACTGTACTGACGAGGACTCCAGGGCTTGTCAAAGTGAAGGTTGTCACCCCTACATCAACACTGCCAATTCCCTTGAAAAGAGCAGCCTTATGGCTCCTGCACATATTTATGCAAAGATTTATTAACTGCAGTTATACAACATGAACTTCAGGATTCATCTCCTTGAGATATTTATTTTCATTAAAAACAAACTGTTTGGGAAACACAATACACATTTCCCCCTACATTTCCACCCATCTGGTTTCAGAAAAGCAATTCTATGGGATACTAACAGTCCTAGGAACTGCACAGAGTATTAGACAATGTTTAAACCTCACACCCAGCAATACAGTCTTAACTCTAGTAAAGCAGGAATAAGTTCACATTTAGGAAAAATGTAACTGAGTTACACAGAGGCTTTCAAGAAGGACTTAGATGGGAATTAGCTAGAGTTTAGAAGTTAGAGAAGTAAAAAAGCAAGTACACAAATCAAAGTACACAGTCCTTCACAGTTATCTCAGGGGTGAGGGGAATGGTGGTTGAACAAAATCTGCTGCAGAGAGCAGCCACTCCCTAGGTGGAAAATACCAAAACATCCAGAGTTTCAGCATCTGAAGGCAACATAGGGGGAGAACTACTCTACCAGGATCGTATCAACACTTTCTTGGACGAGATCTGACTCCAGCATACACTCATCTAAGTGGTCTTGGGACAAACTGGAGCTCTTACCCACACTCTCACTGTCACAGTATGGATGAAACCTGGGGGTGGCCGGGCTCTCAAGCCTCTGGCAACGGCTGTATTTGTGCTGCTTCCCCCTGTGCGTGTACATGTGTTCCAGCAGCTGGCTCTTCCGGAAGAATGTGCGGCCGCAAACAGTGCAGATGATTTTTCTCTTTCTTGAGAAAGAAAAGTTACAGTTCAGCTCCACCGGTTCGTGGTCCTTGGAGATGAGGGAGAGCTGGCCAATCTGCAGAGGCTCCAGGTCGCTGCAGCTTGGATGCTCCAGCTGATGCTCGTCCTCCTTGAGGAGGAAGGCCCCAAGCCGGTGGCCATCCCCAGCCTCCCTGTCCTCAGCCAGAGGCTGCACCTCGCCCAGGTCGCTGCTCTCCAGGATGGAGGCTGGCACACCGAAGGGCAGCGAGCCCGAGACGTGGGTGTGCAGGTGCTGCCGCAGCCCCCCCCGGGAGTCAAAGCGCTCCCCGCAGTAGTGGCACAAGTGCACCTTCAGGCTGGCCTTGGCAAAGATGGGGCTGGCCAGCTCCGGAGAAGGAGGGGTGCAGCTCTGGGACACCACGGGCTCCGAGTCACACCTCTCCTGCTTTATGGAGACCGAGAGCTTTGGACGCTCCTCTGCCGGCTTGGCGAGAGCGGCGGGTGGGGCGGAGGGGCGAGCGACCTGCTGGTCCAGGGGGCCGTCGTCCAGGCCGATGGCCAGGGACAGCTGCAGCTGAGGGTGATCGCCCTGGGCCGCAGACCTGCCGCCCGCCTTGGGCAGGCTGTCCTTCGCTCCCAGGCGTTCCTTTGCCAGTTTGTGTGCCGTCGAGATCTGGATCCCGTACAAGTTGGAAGACTGGACGGGCTCTGGGGAGAACGCTTGGTTCATCTCAATAGCGATGTGGGAGAGGTGGTCTGCGTGAAGAAAGCGGATGCCCTCCTCCAGTCGGCTCTGGCTGACGGTCTGCTTTGGCCCTTTCCCAGTGTACATGATATGTAACAAGTAGCTAAATATGTCAGGCTGGATGTCTGTTGGCTGAATCTTTATGCATTCGCTGAAACAAAACAGATGATTAAGTACATACAGGGATCCAAGCTAGTCCTGATCCATTACCTGCCTGTTTGCTGTCAGAGCACGTGTGCTGCTGCCTGCCTCCCGGTTTATGAGCAGCACTCCCCGCCAAGCCCTGCAGAAGTGCATAAGCCCTGTTTGCACAGCAAAGTGCCCGAGCCTGCATTCATCTCCGTGACTCTAAAGACCACGTACACAACCACAGCTGGGGACAGTGCGAGTGGCCAGCTCCCGGTCACTCCGTCACTCGCATGCAGAGCCAACCACAGCTGTGCGGCACCACAGCGATGCCATGCAAGCATCACCAGGGTGTGCCACTCCAGTAACACCAGGCAAAGAATATCTGTGTGTTTAAGTAATAAATTCAGCTGCTACTGCTGTGTAATCTTTATGAGCGTTGCGCTTAAGTGTCAGCAAACAACATCTACAGGGAAAGGCAGTTAACTCATCTCACTTCCCGCCGAAGGGCGGCACGGCTGATCCTAAGGCTTATTTTGCGAAGGTGCTGGAGGCCGTGACCCTCAAAAAGGAAGGGGAATGGAGAAGGGTTTAATCCATTGCAAGCAGCAAGCTCCAGGTCAGAGGCCAGACCTTGGTACCAGTGTTGTTATACCTGCAGAACCACTCCTGACCTGACCAGGTGAAGCATCTGAACAACAGCTTGAAATGAACTGATGATCTCAGTCTTGCCCCTTATCTGCAAGAGTCTGAAACGCAAAACTGCGATAAGGCTACAGCTTCTCGATTGCTTCAAGCCCATGGATCCTGCCAGAAGGGACAGTCCCACCCAGCCAGCTTGCCTACAACCTAATGCAAAGTAGTGGACATGTTGCACATGGGCAGAAGAAGTACCAGGTTACCCCTGGATTCCAAATCTGCAAGGTTCTAACTGCAGGAAGACAGTGGTACTCACATATTTATTTTATCTGGTCACACAAATGTCTCATCTTCAAAACGCAGGGCCTGATGTTACCATATGCTGACTACGGAAATGGTTTTAAAGGACAGCACATTATGGACTGGGAATGTTTAGGGAGCCTGTGCTGGGTTAGGAAAATAATCTCAAGCCATCTAACATCCCCACTTACACTCTTCTAGACTTTTATGCCTGTAGAAAGGAGAAAAAGCAGAATGTTGAGAGTGATTAAAGGGTAGAAGAAATGTGTGTTCTTACCTTGTTTGATGAATAAATATCATCTTAAAATAGTTTGAAAAAGCAGCGAGCACCGCTCTGTGGGCTTTGAAGTAAACATCTCCAATGGCAACTGTGCAGTCACACAGAAAGCCAAACTCCCGCTGCATGTTCAGCTGCTGGAGGAGGAGGACGCTGTGGCCGGTGGTATCCATGGCGTGCCTGGGAGCAAGAGAACAAGATGTTCATCTCATGAAGAAATCACAGAGCTCCCAGAGGCTCAAATGTGGGTTTCTCACCACTGAAACAAATGGGGTGCCTGTCACAGAGCTTCTTCCCTCCTCCAGATGGTCCCCGCACCCCAATTCAATAGTTTTTCTACCGATACCACCGCTGGTGCCCAAAACCACGTTCAATGGGCTCAAAACCTCTCGGGGACTTTTCCATCTGCCCAGTTACACTCGGAGCTGTTTCTCCCGCCGACTAACCACGGTCCGTGGGGTGCCAGCACTAAGTTCAAACCCGGCTCGCGTTTCCCCCACGGATGCGATGGTGCTTTCCACTGCCCCGCGGGGGCGCAGGGGGCGCGGGGCTGGCGGCGGGGCCGAGCCCGGCGGCTCCCGCACAGAGGAGCCCTGTGCGCCCAAACAAAGCCCCCATTGTGCGGGGCTGAGCCGCCCGCGCCCCGCCTCGCCAGCGGCCCCTCTGCAAATAAACGCCGATATTTGCTATTGTTTCAGCAGAAAATTATTTGGNAGAGGGAGGTGGCGAGCGCACCCTCCCCGGGGAGCGGGACCAGCGCCCTCCCCTCCATCCCCTCCCTCCCTCCCTCCGTGCCGGCCCGGCCCCCGCTCACCCGCCAGGAAGCGCCGAGGCCGCCCGCCCCCGCTGCCCGCCCGGCGGATGGGGTGGGCGCTGCCCCCCCGCGCTTCCTGCCGCCACCGGGGCGGGCCGGGCAGGGATGGGCTGGGATGGGCTTCTCCTGGAAAAAGTGAGCGCGGCCCCTACGCGCTCCCTGCGCGCCCCGGCCGTGCGATGGGCGCGGCCCTTGCGTGGCCGCAGCTCCTGAGGGAGGGAGGGACGGAGGGAGCGATCGTGGGCATCCCCGTGGGGGGATTTTTTTGGGGAGAGTGTGTGTTTTCCCCTGGGCTCACCCTGGGCTGGGGGGACTTCGCTTCTTGGTGGCAGAGTATGGCCTGCTGAGCGCCTCGACTATCGGTATAAAAGTAAATTTTTTTGTTGTTGTTGCTGGGCTGTTTTTTTTTTGGTTGGTTGTGGTTTTTTTTTTTTTTTGTTTCTTTTGTTTTTTGTTTTTGTTTTTTTTTAAAGAAAAAACAACTGTGGAAGGGAGCTTTCCCCGGTCTGCCCGCTCGTGAGAATGGATGTGAAGATACGATCTGGCTTCCTCACCAATGTCTGCGGCCTCGGCGTTGCTTTCACCACCGCGAATCCTGTGGACACCATTTCCCTGTCAGGCCTCCCCCCCGTCTCTCGCTGATGTTAAACCGGGGGTTGTTTTAGGCGAGAGCAGCTGCTCTGGGTGAGGTGCCTGGCAGAGGAGGGGGCACAGGCAGCAGTGCCACCCTCACCCCGATCACTCGGCCACCAGCAGCCCCTTCCTGAGGGGCTCTGGCGCTCAGTACAACCTCTGAGGTATCTTTACAATGAATGTTACCAAACTGCTTTCTGAACCTGTTTAAACTTCCAGTCTGTCCAGCCTCCTGCTGCCACCAGGTTCGTTTGATGTCTACAAGTTGTTTCTCAGCTGGAAAAGGCAGTGAAAATCGCTATTTGCGTGCTTTTGTCATGATTTTGGTGAAGTTTCTAAGATCTGTCACACCCACCTCTTCCATGGCGCCTCTCCTGGCTCAGAGCTTCTGCTGAAGACATTCAGTACCTCAGATTATCCCTCTTGGTTTTATCTCAGCATTTGATATTTTTTAGTCCGTTGTCCTATTGCATTCCCATAATTGCAATTCTTGAATATTTAGGGCACATAATGCCTCTGGCCCCCCAGATCCAGCAGTCTATAAGACTGTTTCCAGGCGGCCTGAGCCTGAGCAGAGGATGGAGATGGGCTCAGAGAAAATGAAGTGTAGGTTTCAAAGCACTTTGATCCATGCAGTGGTTGCTGCTTATCCCACTGGCCAGCACAACTTTCTCTTTTCCATTGCCCTGTGTTTTATTTCTTTTCTTTCTCCCAGGAGCTCACAGGACTCGGGGACAGTCTTTCCCTCCTGTGTTAGTGCAGCAGCAGGATTGAGAGATGATGAAGTTATAATCCTGCTCCTCCTGTAAATATCTGTAGCTACTTTTCTTCCCCCAAAAAGGTTGGCAGGAGGTGGCTCAAGGTTTTGTACCGTGCTCTGGGTTATTTAACATATTTATTAACCCGCATACAGAGTGAGTCGCTATTTGCAGATGGCACGTTATTTATTTAAATGATTAATTATTTACATGTTATTTAGGTTGACTCTGGTCCAAAGAGGACTTTAAAGAGCTTTAGAGAAGCCAGAGCCAAACTGATGGAAGCAATGGTGAGGAATGAAATCCAGTGTTTTGCTATAAAATGCAGATGATGGTATCACACACCTCAGCAGATAATAAATAAATAAAAAAAGTAAACTGGAAAGGCAAGCGTGGTGGGAGGGCAGTGAGAGAACAGGGGTGGTGACAAAGGGGGACTCCCTTGTGCCCCATCTTACCGGAGGTGGCAGAAGCCCCGCATGGGCGCTCTTGGCTTGTGCTGCCCTGGGTTGTGTAAAGAGCTGGGGAGAAAAACACCCTTGAGCCATGAGAAACGCAGCTTTTCCATTTGATTTGAAAACCATGACGGTGTCAGCTTGTGAAGGCCATTAATTTAACTTCTTATAAAAAAGGAAAACCTACAAAGAAGTTGTACTGCGGGGGTCCCTCCACCTTCTGTGGGGGCTGATGCCTTACCACCGCACAGGGCTTTTTTTTCCCCTTGGCACTGCTACGACACCCCTGAGGCAAGGCTGTGGCAGAGTGAGAAGGGAAACAAGGGGATTTTTTTGAGCTACATTCTGAAAGACACATTTTGAAAGCTCCTGTTTTATTCTGTAGTGGTTAGAAAATCCCCAGACAAACTCAGGAGGAAGGACTAGGATTTTGTTAATTGGCCTTGTCCTGTTTGCTTAAACGGTGGAGGGATGCTTCAGGAAAACCTTAGAGGTCACTGAAGCAGGGATGGATGCTGGTACATTTTAACATTATAGCATTTTATTTTGTTGCTTTTTTTGTTATTTTTTGTAATTTTCAAATTTGTAATAAAATCTTTTAACTGTGCTAAAAAAAGTTTGCCCTTTTGGCTTGTCTGAAGCTAAGACAGATCTTAGTTGCAGCAACATAAAAGCAATAGTATCTCTACAGACTGTCTGAATAACCGAGCTGTGCAGATTAAATAGTTCCAGTGCTTGCGCTGAATGACAAATGTCACTTTGGGGGTGGAAAAGTCAAGTGGCAAGACCGGGAGGAAAGCCTGCCCTGGCTTATGTTTTCTCTCAGATCTGTGGCAGGTAGCAGAGGGGCCGGAAATCCCACTTGCTCACATGGGATAGTTCCTGAGGAGCTGGATGCTGTCAGACAGGAGAGGTCCAGAGACTGGTGGGAAGAGGGCCTGGGACAGCTCCTGGGAAGATGAAAAAAAGCGCTGTCCTCGGGCTCTGTGACAGTGTGGTGGTGGCTGCCAGCCCTGTGCTCCTACATCACCGTGAAGCTCCAGGAGGGCGGGCGGTGGTATGAACGTGTGAAATCGCAGCGAGGAGGAGATACTTTCTCACGCAGCTCGCAGTGGTTTTCTCGCCTTTAAACTGTCCCACGCAGGGTCCGTGGGACTGCGGGTACAACCCCCCAGCGCCGGACACCCACACGGGAGACCGGAGCCTCCCCGTCCGCACCAGTCGCCGCTGATCTGAGGGGAAAGCAGGGACACCCCGATCCGTGGAGCGAGCCCGGGTGCGCGGGGAAGGGGCGGATTCCCGGGGCCGGGAGAGCAGCGGGGCGGGACAGCCCGGCCGCGGGGTCCCGGTGGGCGCCCGCCGCGGCTCCGGGGGGCTCCGCCAGGGGCCGGGCTTGCGGCACACGG
>VXAY01003412.1:981399-1010929 GCA_013399855.1 Oxyruncus cristatus
GGGGGATGCCGCGCTGGGGAGCGAGAAGCGGCCTAGGGAGGTGCAGGGGCGTGAGGCGGGGAAGGAAGGGCACCGCGCCGCCCGGGTGGCTCCGGGGCTCGAAGTCGCGGTAAACATCTCGGGTGCCGCTATCGCGCCCGGCGCCTGCCCCCGCTCCCCGGTGGGTCCCGCCGCTTCTCTTCATTTTGTCTTTACGAAATAAACACCCGAAAACTTCGAGCGAGTTGCGGTGGTTCGGCGAAAAACGGAGCGGAGCTGCAGCCCCAGGGAATGCTCCACCCTGCCAGGCGGGAGACTTGGGTTTCACTCGGGGTTGGCAGCGCGCTGGATCGCCTCGGAGGCGGCTGGAAAGGAAGGGGAATACTTTTGTCACATAAAAAACAAGCCCTGTGCCGCTCTGGGAGCGGTGTCGAAAGTCTCGTTCCTCAAAGGACTCCTCTTCTCTGCTCGGATAGAAAGGTAGTAGAGAGAGCAAAAGGGACTGAAAACGTTGTGTATTTGGGGCTGGGGTTTTACTCCTTTCTGTTTTTCAGGGTTTTTTGTAACTCACATTCTCAAGTTTGGCCTGTTTCGGCTGACAGATGAGTGCCTGTTCCTCTTGACACGTAGGCATTTGGTAAATGGGTAGCATGGCTTGGATGCTGCTTAATATTTGGATGTTTACTGGCAGGTTATGTCATTTGCTTGCATTATTTCCCTTGCACTAGAGTATCGCGAGGCACAGCACACACTGCAAAACTCTCCGGGGTTGCAACAGTGCGGTGTTCCTTAGGCATTTAATTACATTAAACAAACATTCCTTTAATTAAAGGTGTTTGTTTAACATTCCTCATTACAGCTCTTGGAAAAACCCACACAGCAGCCGTGAGCAGGGGGATGCGGGCTTCTCATTTTTACCAAATTACAACTTAGGCTTTCATGGCGAGTGGGAGAGAGGCGTTGGGACCATATGGCCGTGGGGAAAACCGGCCAAACACGAGCGGTTGCAGCACTGGCAGAGATTTTCCTAGGCAGCAGCACAGCGAATTGACAAGATTGTGGAGAGATTTTTGGGTGACTGGCCAGAAAACCTGAGGAGTATCAAGTAGCATTAGTTGCACTCTGCTGCTGTTTGAGGTAACAGGGAACCAGCAGGCACCGACCCGCAGGGGTTGGATGCAGGTAATAAAGACATGGGTTTGTGCTGCGTGGGAAGCTCAGAGAAGTAATAGAAGACACTTCTTCCTAGTAGCCGGAAGGTTTTGTGTGGAATAAGATCACAAACTTAACAGATGCTTCAGTTCTGCTTGCACAATTCTTTTCTTCATCAGAATCAACCACTGTTGTCACTGGCATAGGAATTTGCAGTGATTATGTTGAGGGTGCTCATGCCAACCAGGGGTTTGGGATTTTAGATGTTTTCTTACTTGAATGTGAGAAGCCACTTCTTTAACAGATTTCCATTCTTGCTGACAGTGGAGAGCCCTGAATATCCGGGATGCACAAAGCCATAGTAGCTGTGTACCTGCTGGATGGAAATAAAGTAGCTGCTCAGAACTGAGATAGTGAAAGTTACCTGATAAAAGCCCGGTGTCCTTTCTCTTAGTTGTTACAGCTGGACCTCTCACTAGAGTCCTTCCAGACCTCACACTCGTGTAGCACGAGAAGCCATGTGTTCATTTTTCGGTTTGGCCAGTGGTTCCCCAGCGGTTGGGTTGTCCTGCTCTGCCCCTACTTGGGCACAGTAAACACCATCACCCAGAGTTCTGCTGTGGACACAGCGTGTGGGCACAACAGCTGACATAATTTGCATGAAGACCGTTTATATCCTCATATTTGTCTGGTAATTTTTTCTTTTTGTGTGCTGTGTTACTGCAGAACTCCAGAATTCACTGGCTGTTGCCTTCTTTACCCATATTAAACCTGTTTCATTGGATGGAGACCTTATAGCCTTATTTTTATTTTTAATGTGCTGAAAGTAAAATGTGAAACATTTAAGACCCGAAAGAGTCAACAAAATCTGTAGTTTGACTTGTGTGTTACAAGTCACCGTGCTTCTTTCACGTGCATCCAGCAAGTTGCTAAACTGAAGTACGACCTGTATTTAGCCAAGCATGCTTTCCTGGAAGGCACTTGTGACTTCATTTGAGGGTCTCAAGACGTGGTTAAACCACCAAGATGCCTCCTGAAGCTGGGAGTTCGTGTAACTCAGAGAGCCTAGGTAAAAAGGCTCATCTTTCTGCCACAAGGCATAAATTGGATATAATTTTTTTCCCCACTAATTGTTTCTTTTAAACATATCATTACCGTGTTGCCTGGCAGCTGTAAAGGTGACAGATAAAAGATAACTGTGACTTTCTAGAGTAGTCCTTTGTGGCTAGCAAGTTACTTTAAAGGACTGCATAAGGTCTTTCTAGTACTTTTACTCCCTAGAACTGATCTTAAGTTGTTTGAAGTTGAGATGGGGCTTTAACCCAGACTGCCTTTTCTTAATTTACTCTGTCAAGCTTTTATGACACACTGTATCCCATGTCTTTCGAGGGTGTTCTTACCTAAGACCATGTAACACATCTTAACTAATTCTCAATAAGCAACTGAGAATCCTACCTTGCTAAATTTTGACGTCTCTTTCTCATTTGTGGACGTGGAGGCTGAATCAGTGGAGAACTGCTGGCCCAGGAGGGTATCGAGTGGCCCCAACAGCTCGTGGTTGAGGGTTTTGGAACATCTGACTTTTCCCTGGTTCAAGTGGTCTTAAAACTTGGTTCTCTACGTTGTCCAGGAGTCTGTTTAAAATGAGTTGATTCAGCCGTCAGGATGTGTCTGAAGATGAGTATCTCCATCATTGGAATAATTTTCCCAGCTAGCATGCCTGAAGGCAGCCGATTGGAAGGGCTATGGGAGGAGGGTAAATTATACCTTCAGTCCTTCATACCCTGAATAATGGAGCTTAATTACATTTTCCCTGGCAGTACATGGAATTCCCATTGTTGTGTTAATTCATGACTAAGGCTATGCTTGCAATGCAAACTTAGCCACTCTTGAGGTGGATGGTGGTCAACTGGCCCCAAGTTCTTTGCTGGTTTTGCAGTGTTTGTGTGAACTGAGGCACTTGGAACTGTGCAGTCCCAGAGCAATCTCAGTGGCTTCCTACTGAGTATGTGTAGGTAAAAGCTGTAGCCTGTCGAGAGCTCTGTGGTTGATGCAGTAGCTGAACACTTAAACTCCTAGGGCATCACATGAAAAATTTATACACGTTGTGTAGGATTTTCTCTGCAGCATCTCGATGCTGTCATTTAGGAATCCAGGCTCTTAGGTGGATCTGACCCACAGAGGCAAAATACTTCAGGGAGGAGAGTTCTTGGGAACCCGTGGCAGGGTGGGGTACGGTGTCATACTGTGATGGGGGATTTGCTTTCTGCTGCCCACACGCTTGTTTCTTTGGGTAACTGGGCGTTGTTTGCTTGAGGTTTTCCAGTCTCGTTTTCTATTAGCACCAAATTCTCCACTCATTTATTACACTTTTGTCCAGCCTGTTCTTGGTTTCCAAAGAAAAGCAGCCAGTAACTAACTGTGCAAGTGCTATGTTTTTGCCTGCTCAGCAGTGGAAATGCTGGGTTTTGAAAACCACCTACTAATTTTAGGAGCCTTTCGGCTCCTAAATTCTGAACCTTGTGGTATGTCTGTTTTAGAGACAGAGGAGCTAGCAAAAGAACTTTACCAGTTCTTTGCTTGAGGATCTTTTACTTCTTTTGTTTTAAAACATCTCAGAAAACTTTGAATTTGAGGAAATGACAGCGTGGAGCTGTAGTAAATACCTGTTCTTTTTTTGTTAGCAGGCTTACAAACAACATATTTGGTTAGTGTAGTAGTGCAACTTACCTTGTTCATGGTCACATCTGCATAGTATCTAAGTGGTGCCTCAAAAGAAAAGAAAATAATCCAGTGGCAGACAAACAGCTTGAATCAAAGTGTGGCCGTGTAAAAATGAACATTTACTAGGGCAATAGAATGCATATGGAGACTTGGAATTTGAAAATCAGAGTGAAAATACCCAACTAAAATATCTTCAGTTTTGATTTTCCTATCAGATGCTTTTCTAGCACATTTTTTCAGAACACCTCTTCATTACTCAGCACTGCTAACAGTGTGGCCCGTGCTGCATTTACTGCACAAATCAATCCTTGCTGAAGCTGGAGCTACTTGTGTTCCTTGTGGATTTGTGAGTTTGGTGCTCCAGTATTGGGATGCTTCACAAAAGGCAGTGTGCTAGTCCATCGGACAAGTGGCTGGCATTTCTCCTCTATTTGAAATAGAAGAGTCAGAGAGGATCAGAAATAATTTAAAATTTTGGATTGACAAACTTGCCTGCGTGGAGCTTTAATTTTCCAATATACTTGGTGTTTAATACATACAGAGGATAGCTCCCACTGGCCTTAATTGCTGCTGATAGTGTTTACCTGTGTGAATAAACTGGACATCCTAAAAGTGCAAGCCAGACTTAAAAAAAAAGGTTGAAGTGACTTGTCCTGGGACTGGCAGCAATGGGATGATGTTGTCCAAGCAGTGCTCATTGCTGTGAGATCCTCCTTTTTGTCCCCTGCTTCCAGTTCACTTCACATCCTCCAAGTGCTTTGCCAAATGAGCAGGGATCTTGTCTTGCTGCTGCTCAGATCCAGGCCTGGACAGATCCAAAGGATGTGCCGAGTAAGGGAAATTTTACTATGATCTATACATAATATATGTGTATACATAATACATGATATGTAAATGGGAGCTGAATTAGTCCTGCGTTAATTACAGGGTGTACACATTTTACTTTGAAATCTTGTGTTTTCTGTTAAAAGACCTGGTTTTATTCTAATACCTGCCTTTTTTTTTTTCCAAAGCAAACTTCAAAAATAGTTTGCAGTACTGAACCACCCACATGGGTGATAAATGCAGATTGCTGCCATTTTAGCAATTAAAGTTAACAAAATAATGATAAATGATCATTTTCTGAGAGCTTGCTCTCGATGGGAAGGAGTTCGTCAGGAAGCCTGTGATGCTTGCTGATAGCAAAGGGATGGCAGGATTGGGAATTTGAGGTGCAATTCCTGCTCTGAAGAGGTGAATGCTATAATTGTTTTCCACCCATTCCCCAGCAAAAGCATATCTGTGTTTTTAGCCCTCCTGCCCTAGGCCCTGCACCTTGGCTTTTCCCAGTCCCTTGCCCAAGCAGCTTCCCTCCACTGTTTAGATCCTCATTGCCCCCACTTTTAATTCCCACTGCTGCTTCCTAATCCCAGTCTCCCCCTCTTGGCTCAGCGCTCCGCTCCCAGCCTGCCTCTCCCTGCCCTTCAAACTTCCAGAGGTTTTCCATCACATCCTTGTTACATTTCCCTATCTCCCTGTGTTTTCACTACATCCCCTCCTGGGTCTGGCTCTCCATCAGCCAGAACTGGGCATCTTCTCCATCCAGCTACCAGGAGGGCTGGTAAAACCCAGCAGGGAATCATCACGCGGAGCAATCTCCAGCAAGCCCTACTGTCAGCTCCTGCCTTTGTGGAGGTGGCACATGGAATCATGGAATTGGGTTGGAAGGGACCATAAAAGGTCATCTAGTCCAGCCCCCCTGCAGTGAGCAGGGGCATCTTCCGCTAGATCAGGGTTGCTCAGAGCCCCATCCAGCCTGACCTTGAATGTTCCCAGGGATGGGGCATCCACCGTGTCTCTGGGCACCTTGTGCCAGCACCTCACCACCCTTGTAATAAAAACTTTCTTTCTTCTGTCTGAATGAACCCCTTTGGAGTTTAAAACCCTGGCAGAGCTCTGTGCAAAAAGGGGGATGTGCCCTGCAGGTGGGATGGCTCAGGCAGACCCCCGTGTACAAAGGAGCTGCAAGAGGATGAAATGTTCTCAGCCAGGCTGTAATCTGAGATGTTAATAACTAACAAAATTTCTAAGTGTGAATAAACTGATATTTTTTATCTTCTCTCCCTCAAGCTTATAGCTTGGCCAAATTCAGGCCAAGATTTTTATATCATGACAACATATCCAAGACATAACGCTTTCTCCCACGTAGTGTCTCTTCAGAGATTTTGGAAGAGAACCTTTTTATTTTTAAATGAATATTAATTACATATATGAAAGCTTTTTCTTAGCTTCATTTTGTGAACTGTTTTAGTTGACCTTTTCTGTGGAAGGGGTAGGTCGGGGGCAAATCAATCAGTCCAAAGTAGACAGTTCAGAAGGAAAGTTTTGCCTTTGCTGGTTGAAATGTGTTAAAGTTTTAAATAGCCCAGCCCAGGCTCTCATGGTGGGAAGTGTTGGCAGCTGTAAATACATGGTTACATGGAGCAGGTTAATACAGCATCCAGAGGGAGGATGCCATTACTTTCATTAACATAAATAACCTCAAACAGTCTTTTAATACCTACATGTAGTACTACTGCAATAGAAGCTGGGTATGTATCTGAGCACTTTGCCATCCTGCTCAAACCACCTCATGCTCCAGCTGTTTCTTCCCAGAGTTCCCAGGAGGGAACCATTGCCAGAGGGTCTTTGTTGTGTGTTGGAACCCACATGCTGAAAGCTCTGCAGGAATTCCTCTGCCAAAAGGAGAAATACCTTTCACCTTTTTTAAAAACGAAGAATACTTTAAGAAGGAGAGTTTGTGTGCTGTCACTCACCATTCCCATCATTTGGAAATGCTCCTGTCTGCAGGTGTGTGACCACCTTTTTGGTACAGGCTTGCTGCTTGGACTTCTGTTTTGCTGTTGGTGGACATGATGGAGTACTTTCAGTGTAGAAAAAACATAATTAAACAATACACTTAAAACTTGCCACTTTATGAGGATAGGGAGATTAATATGAGTTGTCCTGAGTCTTTTCTTGTTGTGTTGGGAGTTTACACCAAGAGACCAATTGTTTTCAGTTGTTTTCTCATTTTCTCACTGTTTTTCACTCTTACAATGTGGAAGTTGAAGCCAGTTCTTTGTCATTATGCAGCTGCTGTTCTTGATACAGTAGACTGAGTTACATTTAGCATCTAATGACTTGCCTCAAGTCCAAAACACATTACCCCTTGGAAGAATATGGAGTGCACTTTTATTATTACTTGATGTTGAGAGCTTTGCTACACAGAAACATCTGAAATTACCCAGTGACCTAGACAGTGATCAATGTCTGTAGAAAAGGTGTGAAGTGCTTTCAGAGATTCTCCTACTTTCAAAGCCGCTGTTTTGCAAGTTAGTGGGAAAGCCATGAAATGAATTCCATGCAACGAGTTGCATTTCCACAGTGAACATCACTGGGCCAAACCGGTCCGAGAATTATTATGGCAGGGTGCTTGCCTGGAGTTGTGGGTGTGGAGGGTTGGGCTGTGAGGAGAGGAGCAGCTGCCATGCAGATGCTCGTCATCAGTTGTAGTTCAGCCCAAATCTCAAGGTTCCTGTTGCCAGACCAGGTCCTATGCTGGTGGTGATGCAGAGGTACTGCTGGATGAGTTGGCAGTAGGGAATATTGCTGGGTGGGGTGAGCATCTTCTGGTCTGATGGGAGCTTGAGTGCGTTTCCTCCATGGCAGTCCTTTGTGGAATGGAGAACGGGGACTTAATGTTAGGCTTGCTGCTTAACGAGCCAGGCAACGCCTATGACTTGCGAATTCAACGCTAATTGTGGAATTTAATTTCTCTACCCATTTTTCCCCCTAGGAGGTATAAGCTGTTAGGGGAATAAGAAGAAAAAAGGGAGTATTTGTGTGTGTATTGTGTTTAAATTTTGGACAGTTGAAAGAGTTGGTTGCAAATCAACCCATGCATTTCACTGAGTCATAAAATGCCATTTAATATATGTCATTTGCTAGCCTGTACTTTATTTGTACAACTCTCTTACAGTTATTTGCATTGTTTGTGATAACCTTTCAAAATGTTAAGAATGCTCATTACTGCTTTTCATTTCAGTTAGGGCGTTCTTTATACCTTCTTTTGGTTTCTCACCCCCTCACCGTGTGCAGTTAGAACAGATTATGTACATCAGTAAAGGTTTTCCACAGTGAGTCGTGACTAACTGTTGGATCTGGCCACACTTGGTTAAGTTTATCTTCTGTAAATCAAACGCACACCTCCTGTATACAATGCATTTATTCTGGATATTTTTGTTAATATAAACCAATATGTTTTCTTCCTCTTTTCTCCTGAGGATAAGTTCGTCCTTTCACTTACAGCAACCCTCAGCACTCGCAGGCCTTTCTCCCCAGTCTTTGTCAAGGCTTCATTTCTCCGTGGCTCCACCTCTGCCCTGCTGGCTCTCTCAGTTCTCCATTGCTGACTTTTTCTTTGTCCGGTTTCCCATCTGCGTGTTTTGGTAACATTTCAGCGCTCTGAACTGGTGGTTTTGAGAGCAGTTGGAGGCACGGCGTGCACCACTTCCTGCCTGTGCAGCCCCTGTGGCTGTCACGCAGCTCGCCTGGTCACCATCTGCAGCGGGCTCGTACGTGGGACGTGCCACCGCAGCCAGGCTGCCCTCTGCTTCTCAGAAGGCGTTTGACTCTGCGGTTCCTGGTTTGCAGGAAGGCTGAGACAGTCCCTGAGCTGCCATGAAGAGCAAAATGTGTGGAGTAGCTTGTGTGGGTGCTCCACTGATGCCTCTTAGTTTCCTTTAATGAGGAGGGACAGACCAGTTTGAGCCTGGCCCGTTTTCCAGTTTGAGTTGCATCATGTGTCCGTTGGACTGACAGGTAAAAAGGCAAGTTGAGACTGAAGAGTGGTTTCTGACAACCAACTTACCTTGTATAGGTGTTGTCCTGTGGCCATCTTACAGAAGTCTACCCTGTGAAGTTTTTGAAGTTCTGCGTTCAGAATTCATATCTGCAAATCTTGGCTGGAGGACTTTGAGACATATTTGCTAATTTATATTCTAGCAACAGAGCTCTGATTTACATGTGTGGTGGTTACGTTTATTAGTTTACTAGTCTTGTAAGTCTGGTGGTGAGCACATGGAATTATGGATGTTTTCACTGGCATCAGTATTCATAAGTAGTTACCAGCAAAGGTCTCCAGACAGGAAGCTGTACCGCAAACTGTCAGAATAGGAAGATCTAGAGAGCAGAATGATGGCAGTTCCTCCCTACGTTTAAGTAGGTTTTGGGTTTTGTGCTCATGATTTAACAGATATCTTCTTCTCTATGCAGGGCTATAATCGAAGTACAAGATGGCAAGAACCAGCCATAGCAACTATGTCCTTCAGCAGCTAAACAACCAAAGAGAGTGGGGCTTTCTGTGCGACTGCTGCATCGCTATCGATGATATTTATTTTCAAGCACATAAAGCAGTCCTTGCTGCCTGCAGCTCCTATTTTAGAATGTTTTTTATGAACCATCAACACACTACAGCCCAGCTGAATCTAAGCAACATGAAGATTAGCGCTGAATGCTTTGATCTTATTTTACAGTTCATGTATTTAGGAAAAATCATGACAGCCCCTGCCAATTTTGAACAATTTAAAGTGGCCATGAACTATTTACAGCTGTATAACGTACCCGAATGTCTAGAAGATATACAGGATACAGACTCATCTAGTTTAAAATGTTCATCTTCTGCTTCTAGCACCCAGAATAGTAAAATGATATTTGGCGTGAGAATGTATGAAGACGCGCTCGCTAGAAATGGCAGCGAAGCAAACAGGTGGGGCATGGAGCCGCCAAGTTCAACAGTAAATACATCCCATAACAAAGAGCCTGACGAAGAAGCTTTGCAGCTAAGCAGCTTCCCCGAGCAACTGTTTGATGTCTGCAAAAAAAGCACCACGTCCAAATTCTCTCACACGAAAGAGCGCGTGTCCCACTCGCGCCGGTTTGGAAGGAGCTTCACCTGCGACAGCTGCGGGTTTAGTTTTAGCTGTGAAAAGCTACTGGATGAGCACGTGTTGACATGCACCAACAGGCATTCCTACCAAAGTGCCAGGTACTACAGTACTGAGAAAATAGACTTTAGTGAAAAGGACTCTACTTCTAAAATGATCTCCACACAAACAGAAAAATACAAGGGGGACTCGAGCCAAGCCGCAGACGATTCTTCATCTCCCGTGTCAAACATCACGAGCAGGAAAAGCAGCACGGTTGCCTCCGAGACCTCAGGTGAAGAAGGAAGCAGAGCCTCTGAGAGGAAGAGGATTGTCATCAAGATGGAACCAGAGGACAATCCTACAGATGAGCTGAAGGATTTTAATATTATTAAGGTGACAGATAAAGACTGCAACGAGTCTTCCGACAATGACGACCTGGATGATGAACAGGAAGAGCCGCTCTACAGATACTACGTCGAGGAAGAGATGAGAGAGAAGAGAAATGCTCGGAAGACTTTAAAGCCCCGTTTATCCATGGACGAGGATGAAAGAAAGTGTTTGAAAAGTCCACGGCACCTTAACAGGAAGGCTCCTTCAGTGCAGGAAGATGTGGAGAATGCTCCCTGTGAACTTTGTGGGCTAACAATCACCGAGGAAGATTTGTCCTCTCATTATTTATCCAAACACATAGAAAATATATGTGCTTGTGGCAAGTGTGGTCAAATACTGGTCAAAGGCAAGCAGTTACAGGATCATGCACAGACCTGTGGAGAACCCCAGGATCTGACCATGAACGGGATCAGAAATTCTGAGGAGAAAATGGACTTAGAAGAAAACCCCGAGGAACAGTCAGAAATAAGGGACATGATGTTTGCAGAGATGCTAGAGGACTTCAGGGACAGTCACTTCCAAATGAACAGCCTTCAAAAAAAACAGTTATACAAGCATTCTGCCTGTCCTTTCCGATGCCCTAATTGCGGTCAGCGTTTTGAAACGGAAAACCTGGTGGTTGAACATATGTCAAACTGCCTGGAGCAAGATCTGTTCAAGAACTCCATGTTGGAAGAGAACGAGAGGGATCACAGACGTAAGCATTTCTGCAATCTTTGTGGGAAAGGATTTTACCAGCGCTGCCACTTGCGGGAACACTATACCGTTCATACCAAGGAAAAACAGTTTGTTTGTCAGACATGTGGGAAGCAGTTCTTAAGAGAGCGCCAGTTGCGGCTCCACAATGATATGCACAAAGGCATGGCCAGGTATGTCTGTTCCATTTGTGATCAAGGAAACTTCCGAAAACATGACCATGTACGGCATATGATATCTCACTTATCAGCTGGAGAGACTATATGCCAGGTCTGCTTTCAGATATTCCCAAGTAATGAGCAACTGGAGCAGCACATGGATGTTCATCTGTATACATGTGGAGTATGTGGAGCAAAATTTAATTTGAGGAAAGATATGAGATCTCACTATAATGCCAAGCATTTGAAAAGAACATAAGCATAAACATACTGTTAAAGCATTAAGTTGGCAGCAGAGAGAACACCAAAGCAAAGCATAAGTATAGTAGAAAAAAATTGAAAAGGAAAAAAAAAAAAATGAAAATAAGTCTCTTTTTTTATTATTTTTTTTAAGACCCTCCTAACCATAGGTGTCTATTTAGGCTCATTAAGTATATAGCTTTGAAAAGCATCATGTGTTTAATTATTACATTTTCACTGTTTCCTAATATCAGTTTCTGTTCTTAATTTTATTGTTTTACTAAGTAGATATACAAATCATTATTTTTAAACTGTAGATTAAAAGCACAATGTTACCCCTTCACTGACTGCTATTAAACAGTTCTCGGATCCATGTCCGTAAGATGAGTGCTTTAATATTTCCATGTGTTGTTTCTTCATGTGAAAATTTTAGATCACAGCGATTAATGTGCAAGAGCATAATTGTTCATAATCCCCAAATTAATTTTCAAAATGAAAAAAAAAACAAAACAAAACAAAACAACATGTACAAGAAATAATCCTTTGTGCTCTGTCTCTGCTGTAAGGGCAGAGCTGGCTCTCCTGGTCCCCTGCTTCCTGGCTTTGTTGGAATGTGCATCCCAGGGTGAGAGCACATAGGCTCAGTTAAACCTCGCAGGCTTGGACTGGAGTGCACAAAGGGAAAGGGAGTTACTGACTGTCGGGATAACTGAGGCCTTCCCAGCACAGTGGTCGTTTTCCAGACTTGAAGTCCTAGCAGAACTGTTCAACTGACATTGGCCTTTCTTTTACTGTCTGTACCTCTGTGGGTATATTTAACCTGCTTGTCCTAACATACAAGGGAGGAGTGGCTGTGGTGGGTTCCTAGGAATGCAGTGTGGCCATGTGCACTGGAGACTGCATTCTCAGCCTAGCTGTGAACTGTGCCTTGCTGCTTGTGTTGGAAAGTTAAAATTAAGCAGGATGGGTGTGAAGATAGTCCCATTGCTTGGGCGGGGAAGGGAAGGGGGAGTGTGGCTCATGTGAACTTTAGTTTTTTTGCTTCTTGTTTTCATGATACTTTATGAATGTTCTGTTTTTCAACAAGAATATAACAAGAAAAGACTGCAGAGTTTGCTTAATAAATGTAAAGATATTTTATGCCTTTTAAGATTCCTTTCTGATTCTAGCAGAGCCCTAATCTGCGTAGCTTGTCTCTTAATTTAATTGAATTTAAAAATCCTGCTAAGTACCAGCTGACATCAATTCAGTGAGGCACTTTGGCCTTTGAGAGAACTACTGGCTTTGACTCTTAGGCACCAGCTGTCTAAACCTTTGTTAAGTGTGTGATTTGTGATGGGGGGGAGGAAAGGATCCTAATGTGTAACAATAGAGAAAACGATTAAAAAATAAAACCTAGCAGTACTTTCTCCCGGCAGATCTCACTTTATCAAAGAGGGTGGGTAATGCCATTTCCTGCTGAGACGTGGAGGGAGGAAAGTAATTTAGATCAGCAATTAAGGCAGTTGGATGAGATGATCATTGTAGGTCCCTTCCAACTGAAATACTCTGTCACCTGGTGTGCCAGTGGTGGGGTTGTGAATAGGAGCCAGGAGCTGAGGGTCTGGTCCAGGGCTTTCACGTGCTTGTTGCTGTCAGAGTTGAGTTTGATTCCGTGTGGTTTCTTGGTGTTTACGAGGAGTATTGAGCTTTAATGTTAAACTATTTAGAGACATGAACACAGTACAGAATCTCCACTATAATATCCAAATTAGTATGAATTGCCTTGCATTTATTCCATTTTAAATGTTAGGATTTCTCTTGGCTGGCAGATGTGTGCATTTCTGCAGTGATGGAGGAGGCTCCCCCACCAGACCTCAGTCCTGAACTGGCAGCTGGCCCCGGGCACCGACTGCTTCGGGTGCAGTTCAGACCTTTAGTGTTTTGCTTTAGCTGCTCAATCTTGTGTTTTCTCGTATGATGCTGAAGCCAACCCAGTCCTGAATGACACTGGGGCCAAAAAGAGCACAGGCATGGATGCACTCCAGCTTTTCAGTTAATTCAGAACTTTCACGCCTTAGGATTTATTCCATGCTTCCCATCCCAAATCAGGCTGAAGCCCAGTGTGTAAGGGTTCAAAGAGTAAGTTGGGGTGGGTATTTTAACACCGGAATTGTTGCTAAGGTGATGATGAGACTCTTCAAAAGACAAAATATTTAGTTATAATGATTGTCTTAGAGGTGAAGCAGTTAGTCAGGTGCTGTCGGGGAAGAGCTGGGGGGTTGATACATGGCACACAGTGATTCTCTGACATGTGTACCCTCACGGTATCAGCTGTGGCTGGATTGGGAAAAGCAGTCAAGGGAAGTGAGGGAGAACTGGAGAGCACTGGGGGAGTTGGTGGGAGAGTCTTGTGACACTGGAGTAGTGGGAAGACTGAGTGGGAGAAGAGATCCTGAGAGGGAGGGAATGGCAACAGCAAGCGGGGCAGGATTAGAGCTGTGCAGTGGGAAGCAAATCCCAAAGGTGGCATGGAGGGGGTGGCTGGAGGAGTGGATAAAATGTCCTGTAGACGTCTGTGAGACCGGAGTGAGAATGACTCAGCTTGGCTGGGAGAGCTGTCGGCCGGAGCCATGAGCTCACTACGGCACAAACTCGGATTGCGGAGGCCACGGCACAGCCCAGATTAAAGACCTTGTTGAAAAGGAGGAGGTGACCTCTGCAATCTTAAGGGATCACTCCTGAATACAGTGAAGGGCTAAGGGTGATTTATGGAGCCTCCTGCTCAGGATCAGGAGCCCTTGTTAACAGTGTATTGGTCTGAACTTGACCCAGAAATGTTTCCCCAAAAAAGTGCCTTCCTAGTGTAAATAGACCCGCCAACTACAGAAGTTAAATGGAGGAACTGGGAATGATGGTATTTATGTGTACTACCTAACTTTATAAACACCCTGGAGTACCTTTGTTTTCAGTTATAAGCTGTGTTGTAGTAACAAAATAAGTTTGTTAAACCTTTCCAACTGAACTTCATGTTTTTTCCCTGTTCTAATGAAACGAAAACCTCGGAGTTCACATGTATGAATGTCCAGACTAAGGCTCACAAAGAGCATGAATTACACGGCAGGGAAGTTTAAGAGCAGGTCTGCTTATATGTAGGCAGAGAAAATCAGAATGACTGAAGTTGCCTGAGAAGTGATCAAGGGCAGTATAGGAGAACAAATCAAAGGTGCTAAGGTATAAACAAGTCAGCCTGGCTTGCAGGTAGATGGGGAGAGTGTTTAAGGTGACATGTAAAAGCGTGCAGGGGAACAGCATGGGAGCATTAAAGAAAAGGCCTGGAGTGACAGAAGGAATTTGGCTACTGTGAACAGGGAGAAGGCCTGGGTGCTGAGGCAACCCTGGGCTGGCCAGTCTTGAGTGTTCTTCCCAGAATGGGACAGCATCCTCTGGAGAGTGAAGTGATGGTGTTTCAATGCTCCTACCATGATAAAAATGATTTAATGTGGAGACAGAATGAACGCAGACATGAAAAAAAAAATCAACAGCAGTTACAATATCCTAGAAGTTTTGCTGTTACTTGAAGGGGAAGGAAAAATATTTCATTTACAGTTCTGTTTCCTCTAATTTGTACTTTTCAGTCACATAACATTGTTCCTTTGCATCTCTTAGTGCACTACGGGGAGTGTTAGAGTGTTAAAGCACTTAAGGATCTTTAAAATTGGAGGTGTGAGTGTATCACATTGCAGAAGGCGTAGCCCGAAAGAAAGATTTGCTGGGTTCTCTAACTTATATTTTTAAGTGATTTGCTTTTCTTATTTTTGGAGGCCTTCTCTCTGTTCTGTTGTTTTTCTCATTTTGGCAGTGGTGTGGGCTGCTACCCTGAAAATAATTTATAAGCACCCAGCCTAGCTCTTAGCTTTCAGGATTTACTGAAAGGTGAAAAAAGGGAGTTAATGAAGACCTAGAATGAGCTTTAAAATATCACAAAAGCTGTTGCACTTCTTTCTCAGTTTCAGAGGAGATTTTTCAAATGTTTATTTATTTTTATATATATATATATATATATATATATATATATACACTTGTAAATGCTTGTTGGCAACTTCTAGGTTCAAATAGTATTTACATTTGTGTATAATGATATTTGTAGCCAAGTCTGTGGAGAAATCTTGATTTGAATAGATTAGAATGTCACAGAATTCTAAGAATTGAGGCTTTTATTTGAGGTCTTCTCTACTTAATATTTTCAGTTGATGGTGAAAATACAATTCAGCATATTTTTTAATGAAAGCTGAAGACAGAAAATGTACTGCCCTGGAGAATATATTAAAAATACATTGTTATAAATGTGAAAAGTTTGACTACAGCATTGCATTTGAATACACTAGTGCAAAACCATCAAGAGTCTCAACTGTTGGTGAGGACATGAGTTTGCTCCTGGAGGCAGTGCCACCTTGAGCCCTGGCAGCCCCTTCTTCCTCCCCATTAGTTTCAGCTCTCACACCCCTGTATGCCACCGTCTCCATTGTAAAAAGCACGTATTTATGTAGCTTCACAATGAACTGAATCAAAAAACGGGCTTTTTTTTATTCCCTGTGGGGCTGGTTTTTGGCTGGACCAGTTTCCTGCTGTGCTTCCCTCTCCATCTCTGTGTCAGATCTTGTGCAAGCACAATAGAAGGGGTGGCACGAGGGGAGGAATGAGTGGCTGGGAGGGGGCTCGTTTGCTTAAACAAGCTGTACCAGAACTCAAAGTATGTCCCGAGTTTAACTCGGTCTCTGTCTCCCCCAAGCATCCTCGGGCAAGCTGAACTCTTACATTCATGTCCTGTTTCCTGATAAGGAAAAAGGCAGCCCAGCTTCTTACAAATGAGACACATCTCTGCTATCTGCCCTCTTTGTGAGAACTGGAAACCTTCCTGTGTTCAGCTCATCCCACAAATATGCTCTGGAGCTTTCTCAGTCCTTCTTGAAGCAGGCTGTGTAGTGCTCCGCGCCACTGGGTTTGTGTGGTTGGCCTGGCCCGGGGCCAGGAATGAGCTGGGCCCCTTGTCTGGCCAAACACCAGGAACGGCTCCTACCTTTCTCTGGCCTTCCTGCCCTCCAGCTGTGGGCCCAGGAGCAGCTGTGGAGCTCTCCTGCTGCCCTCTGCCCCTCACTGCTTTTCATAAGGGGAGAAAGTCATCTCATTTTTGATGATTGATAGTATTCCATCTAATACTGGAAGCTCAGGATAATTCCAGGTGTGAATTAGGGAGATGCTGGCAGTATGTTTCTATCCCTGTGTGCCTGCTCCTGACTTTTAAGTACTTCTTAATCTGAAAGGGCTAAAAATCAAATCTTCTGACTTCCCTAGTTCTCGGTTGGTTTGATGCTTCTCATAGACTTGGAAGACCTACAAGATGAAGCATGACTAATTTGACTTTATAAAGTCTGCTGAAGGCTAGAAATTAGGAACATGTTTTTAAAAGCTGACATTTCTGTAGTTCTCGGCTATAAACCAGTTTTCTGTATTTTCTCCCAGCTTCCAAAAAACTCCTAAAATTTTGCTGTGCAGTGTATTCTTGAGACATGTGAGTAGGCTGAGATTTTGTAGGGGAAAGATGGCAAAAATCAGCATGCAGTTTATAAATTAAGTCTTTTGCCACTTTTACAGTCACTTCTACAATTCTGGAATTAATTGTGATTTTATTTTTTTCACAAAGAAAGACAAATCGTAATTTGTAACAGGACAACAGAGCTCATGACTCAGGAGTCACTCCATCATGACTATATAAATATTCAGCCCTGAAACAAACAGCCCCATGTTTCTTTTCATGTACTTGAATGACCAGTGCCAGTTTTTACAGGAGAAAAGCTATCAGGTATTTGTTTCGGTTATTTTTGCCCTCAAATGTCTTGTAGGGTGGATTCTGGTTTTTTTTTGGTTTTGGTTTTTTTTTTAATTAAAGACACAGGAAAACAATACCGTGCCTCATGCTTTTAGACGAACTGTTTCCAGTAATTCACGCACATTCCCTATGTAAGAGTAGCTGGAAATATGTTTTTAAAGTTTCATATTAATGTATTCAAGGGAACATAACAAAATAATGAGATGAGAAATTAGCAGATGGTCCAAGGCCAGGTTTTGACTGTGCTTTGTGTAGCCAGCAGGGCACACCTCACCCCAAGAACCTCGATGTTCAGACGTGGTCAATATCTTTGATTCTCTTTGCAGGAAAATGAAAAGGTTTAATCCTTTCCTGTGCCTTCTGGCTTACTAAAACCATAGTAAATCTTCCTGCAGCTACAACCACAAAAACAATGCTGCATCTAGACTTTCCAGTGGCAGAAAAAAAATAAAATAGCTCAAGAGTTTTCCTCTTTGACAAAGTCCTGTTGCTGCTGTTGTTTTCACTTAAAGTCAGCTGTGATTTTGGGGTGTACTTTTTTTGTTTGCAAATACGGTGTGATCTTAGGTAAGTGTGTCTTGTGGTTCTGTAGATGTTGCAAGACTCCTGACAGGCAATGAGAAGAGAGCATTCCTTAAAGGCCTCCAAATCCTGGAAGCTGTGTGGATTTTAGGAAATCCACTGGAAATCAGGACTGTTGTAAATCCTTGGTTTCTCAACTTGTCTGTTAGGCAAAGTGCCACCAGTGTCAGCCATTGCCAAGGTCTCTGCAGCAGCAATGTTGCCAACATGAAAGATGCAAAAATCAGTCTTTCCCCCTCTCTTCTCTCCCATCTCCCCTGATGACAAAGTTGCTCTTTCAAAAATTCATCCCTTTGGCTCTTCTATTTGCCTTCTGTTTTGTTTTGGTTTTTTTCTTAGTGGGAAGCTTTGCTTTCTTCCTGTTTTAAAGCAATGACTAGGGCTAAGAACTTGCCTTTTTTAATAGTTCTCACATGTTCAGCTGAACCTACACAACTCAGTAATACTTGTTCTCTCCTTTTTAGGTAACCATCCCACTACATTGCGGATGGTCACCAGTGGGACTTCCTGCTTCTGACTCCCCAGAAAACGAATGGGAGAAATAGCATAAGGTCCTTCTCTCCGTGGCAAAAGCCACAAAGACCATGAAAGTTTGTGGAAATGCAGATACGCTGGCTAAAAATAGAGCTTGCTGAATACCATAGATTGCTTTTGGTTTTGGCAGCAGATACACCAGACTTCTGGTATCGGTTATGCTCCTCCCTTTTACACAAGTCGTCGTTAGAGCATTTATTCAGGATGCTAAAGATGATGCCTCTGTTCCCTCCCTACCTATAGGTTTCCTACTGGTACCTGCTGGTAGAGTCCCGGCTACCAAACCACCAAGGTTCTCTAGCCATTGGTTATTTAATTGTTTCTGCAAAGTAGAAACATTTTAAGAGATAGAATCTAAAATATCCCTCCTTCCGGAAAAGGATAAATACAGTAGTACTGGAGGAGGAGGAGGAAATACAGGGTAGGATCCCTTGGAGCTGATGAAGAAATTGTCTTAGTATGCCCCACAGCCCAGGAGAGAGCTCGGATCTCTGTGCTGTATTGTTATCAGGTAGATTAAATACAAGTTGTGTACACTTACATATGCTGTAAAATATGACACAGCCTGCATGCCTGCAAGTCTGAGGGTTAGCCCCACCTAGTCTGCTTTCAGACGGGGTTGTATTTCACTTAGATTTTAGTGACTGCTGCTACCACAGTCACTTCTCCCAGAAAAGACACTGTCCGGATGAACAGTAACTTAAAAACTGCAGATCTTACAGTAATTGTTACAGTTCTTTCAGCTTTAGTTTGCTGTGTAAGGAGTTAAATAGTTCAAAGGCAGTTTCCTTTGGAGACTGTTTATTTGATCAAGTTCAGTGTGGCTTTAGACCCCAAATAGAAATACCAACTTCAAACAGAGCACTACTATGAGAGTAGGAATAGTCTAGTGTGGCCTTCCAGACCTCACAAGCTATGTTGGTTTGTTACACAGAGTCAAAACAAAGATGTCCCTTAGAACAGATACACGTTAACTCCGTGTAGTTCATACACCACATCCTTTATCTCCCATCTGCTTCTCTCCCTTGTCATTTGGGCTGTGCCAAAGTAACTGAGACCCTGGATGAACTATAGACTTCTCAGTGAAGAGCATAATGGTGTGATTGGACCAGCCAAGCTACTTAGATCGTTGGAGAACAGGCTTTGAGTGCTACTGCTCCTGTTTACTGAGTCTGAAGTACTACATCTCTTGGATTTTGGAACAGTGCTTATCTTTGCTTCTTGATTCCCTTTATGCTGCAGAAAGCAGGGTGAGGAAGAACCAGTGGGTGCTTCTCTGAAATGGAGCCTGTAAGATCTTGTTAGCTGGGAGGTGTTGTTTTTTTGTTTTGTCAGGTTCTTAGCTGGCTGAATCTTCAGACTTAGAATAAACGCACTAAGCATTTAAAAAAGCATTTTTAATACATGATGAGATACACCAAGTTCAGCCACTTCATGTAACAGTCGAACCCATGCAGATGCTGTTAGCATAAGTACACGGTATCGTGCCAAATCTGGAGAGTCATCTTTGATCTGTCTCCAGATCCTCCTTTTATTTGTAAACATCCAGCTAATCACAGGCTTCCTCCGACTCTGATGAAGTGGAAGGAGCTGCATCCTCTGTAACCTCTCCGAAGGGCTGGAATTCTGCAGATGTTCAGGGATACGGGGAATGGGGCTGTGGGCGCCATCTCGTGGCTCGCTGGGAACGCGCGTTCCCATTCCAGAGGCTCGAACGTTTCCGCTTGCTGAGAGGAGGGTGAAGCTGATCCTCCTGCAGCTGTGCATCCCCGAAACAGCTTCTGTTCTTAGGGCAGCTGGGGGATTTTAAAGTCTACGAGGGGGGCTCAACGTTTTACCTCTAATCTGGCTTACTGCGGGCTACAAGCTGTCGGCAGTGCCAGCAGCTCTGTGTGCTCACCACCCCACCCACTGCAGTTGGCACTGATTAGCAGTATTTTTGCAGTCCCATCGAAAAAATATTTAATATTCACAGGCAGCCCACCTTCCTGCACTCAGAGGTGGTCCCACACAGCACAGTCGATGTGTTTGAGGGTGGAGGTGTAATGAAGTTCACTCGTGTGCGTAAGCTGTGTGTGATCTGCGAGTAACAGAGATCTTTGACTGCAAAATGCAGGCCAGCATCCTAATAAACAGCAATGCTAAACACTGATGTTGCCCGGGGAAAAATAATGCCCACGTGCATACTGTAGTTAGAACAGCTTTTTTTCTCCTTTGTTAGTTTACAAAAATAGAAAAGAAGTACTTCCTGACTTTTGAGCAAGTTATGTAAGAGCTACTTTGTGACAACAGCATTGGTCCAGAGAATTCCCCTCTAAGATTTTAAGAATGTGTCAGGTAGACATATGGATTTGCCACCAGAACCAGCAGTACTTTGAAAGTAGTAGTTTGCCCCAGACCGACTTCCCCTGTTCACATCGCCCTCACGGCAGGAAACAAAAGCCTTTTGTCCCAGTTTGCTTTTTTGCCCACCACCGAGTGTGTGACACGGCACAGAGGGCAGATAGAACATAGAGAGCAGCCTGGGCCTGGCACATGCTGTGGGTGAGGGCCTGGCCACGTGTCACACGGGGCTCCCTGCAGTGCACACCACGTGTGGAGCACCACTCTCCGGGCTTTCCTCTCAAAGGTGTGCCAGGAAATTCAGCCCTGAGCTGGCCTTGAGGATGCTCTGGCAGGTAAGTAATGCTGAGAGCTCATAAACCTGGCTTCATGTGCAGCCTTGAAGCCCGCCCTGCTCTGCAGTGTAGTCCAGGACTGCCACAGTGTGCATAGAAACGTCGTGTAAATTAGAAGTGGAACAGTTGTATACTTTGTACAATGTGATTTACATATCCAGAGAAAAAAGTCGGTGTATCAAAAAAACCCCCATGTCCTCAAAAGTTACATTCTTGCATTTCCAATTTCTTGACTGTTCGTATCGGATACAAAGCTGCTCATATTTGTCATAAAATAGTTTGGTCGAAAGAGACAGAAATTTTAAATACTTGTATAATTTATCTGCATTTACTCTAAAATAAGAATCTGAGGAGGGGGGCTAAGTAAATACGTAAGAGTTACCTCTGAGTTAGGCAAGGGAAAAGAAAACCCACAACCAAAAATAAAGGCAAATATGAAGCAGTAAGAAGTATTCCAGAGTGAGCATGTTCCAAGCTATGAAAAGTCCAGGCTGAGGAAATAATACTCATGCAATTTTTTGAGCATCCACTAAGCCAAGCCATAAACCACTGCTGGAAAGTAACACACACAGTATCAAAAATAACTTCTGTGAGGTTTGGGAAGGGAATTTTCTCTTCAGCAAATCTTGAGCTGTTTTGAAAATGGAAGGCAAAGGAGAAAGAAACAGAAGTTTCTGAAACAATATCACAACATTGTTTTAAGGTTGTGTTTTGGTGGGGTAGGGGTTGAAGGAAACGAACTGTATGGCATTTAAAAAGAGCTCCTGACTGTGGTGGGTGCTCTGAATATAACTGAAGGATGGGTATTTAGAGTAAAACCACACATGGTGAGGTGGGAGGGACCACATCGTGCTAGCAAATACAGTACTGCAGTGTGGGCTTCTGACTTTTAATATTTTTCTTGCATTTCTTTTCTGCATGGCAGTAGTGAAATAGGGACTTCTAAGCTTCTGAACAACTGAGAGAACCAGGTTTGAAGAAGACATGAGGAAGAACTGGTCGTCAAAAGATTTCATAAAACTCAGAACCACGTGTGCCAGATCTGAGCTGGCACCACCTTTGCTTTTTTGACACACTGCAGCTGTCGCAAAAGGCACCAAAGCAGTCAAATTAGAACATGCAGTAAAAGTTGGTTTGGACTCTTCTCTGTATTATAAAACTTACTTACTTGTGACTCTTATTTACACCAGTTACAAACAAGTTTGAAGTCTTTCCTGGAGCAGAAAGCCAAAAGAGGCAGATGCCAGGTGTTCAGGGCTGCACTGAAATGAGTTTGCAGAATTTGCTATTCATGTGCTGGAGTGCTCCTTTTCTGAAATGAGGCTTCTTAGAGCTGCTGTCAAAAACTGTTTAGATTTTTTAGTTTAAACATTACAAGTGTATACTCATGTACAATGCTAAACTGTCAAATGTTAAAAAAAAGAGAAAAAGAAAAGAGTACAAGGTGGAAAAAAAAAATCTTTAAAACTGAGGACAGAGGGGCCCTGAGGAAGGACAGGATGGTGAGAGAGATCCAGCTGACCTGATTCCCCCTGCTGCCATGATCATCATTTGCAAGCTGAAGAGGACCTTCCACGAAGCACAGTGCTTGCATGTGGAAAGTAAAGAAATGGTGTTCTGGTCTTATTACAAGAACGATGAAAAGTTTTTACCAACAAGGAGATGAATAAATGTGAAATAATCTTCACAGGGCACAGGATGCACCTTGTTCTGCATCTAAGCCTTGCAAAAGCTGTCTTGAAGAGAAGAATCAGGCATTCATGTTCAGATTTGAACATTTTAGGAATCCTAATGTTTCCAGCTAAATTAATGGGGGAAAAAACCCCACCTAATGAAAAAAAACAATAAGGCAGTAAATGTTTCAAATTAGGGCAAGCATGGATTAGAAAAATATTAATTTCTTTTGCTTCCCCCAGACAACAGTGGATCAAATTAAGACATGTAAGCAGACTAAACATGCTGATTATATTCTGCTGTAGTTACGCATCTTACTAATTCTACTCATGATTATAAAAGGATGTTTCGTTGTTCACTATAACTGTTATCTCGAGAAGAGTCTGTCTAAAATTTTATTTATATTTGGCATCATTTTCATTACTGTTGTTACAAAGTGTGTACAATATTGTCTGTATTGCAGCTTGTATAGGGCATGTGTCTGTGCTTGCTTTACTCTTTTTGAGTTTATAAAGTTGCTATACAAATGCAAGAAAAGATGTTCAGGTATCTTGGAATGTGGTTGCTTAGTCTAATTACATAGCCCCCAAAGTTTCAGCATACAGATGTTGAAGGCATCAGCTCTATTAACACATAACATCTTAAACATTAATATAGGCATTTTAAAAGCCTTCAGTGCAGTATTGGAATGCTGACACTTGTGTCCCAGTGGCTCTGTGGAGCAAAGGGGAAGACTGAATATCTGGGCAAAGCCAGATAGCAGTGGGGACTCTACAGGGAGAAGGCACAATATAGCTGGCATATCTAAATGAAAATGGGATGTTCTTTCCATAGAGAACAGGAAGGACCTGCATGGTAGGACCACCACGAAACAGAGGAGAGAAGGGAAATACAGCACCACCTAAAGATAGGCTTTCAACAGTATACAAAATGTAGGACACCTAGAACAGGCTGTGACTGTCCTGTAACTCAGCAATTACTTGTAGTCTATGTAGAGTATCAGTAAAGACATTCCAAGTTAGTTTTCATAATCTTTAAAGCTTATTCTGTGCTTTGCTACAGTATCTTTAATAAAATAATCTTACAAATCTGCTTATTACTCTCATTTAATTCCATCTTATACCTGAGTTAATAACAGTCCTGGCAACAGGGTGAAGTTCCAGTTACCACCTGCTTCATCTGCTCCTGAGTTTTTCCCATTCACCTGCTAATGACGAGGGAAAATGGAGATGAATAAAATCAAATAATCATAGGAATAAAAAAATAAGAAAAATTTATCGTCCTGCTACAGTTCAATTATTATGAAAATTCTTCACACTAAGTGTTTAAGTAAATCTGAGAGATTATTCCCACTGTATTGATCTCTGAGTATGAAATATTGATCTTTGTGTTTACAGTACACCATTTCCCTTGTTTAAGATTTATCATCATTTTCCAGTTTTACAGATACTGCCAATAATTAGAGTATATTTTTTTAATCCTATCACAGCAGTTCTAGATAAAATTCTCGGTTTCCTTTATTCACCCCCTGGACTATCTAGAGTATCCTTTTAATATCTTCCAACAAGACCAAGCAGGGTTCAAGTACATTAAAAGATAAGATTAGAATTCAAAATAATCCTGATGATCTGAAAACATAAGATACTGTTTAATAGGAACAAGTGCAAGCTGAAATTATAAGACATGCAAGTAAAGGAACAGGGGCTTAGTTGCATAGAATCACAGACTGGTTTGGGTTGGAAGGGACCTTGATTACCATCTTGTTACACCCCGCTGCCATGGGCAGGGACACTTCCACTATCCCAGGTTGCTCCAAGCCCCATCCAGCCTGACCTTGAACACTTCCAGGGATGGGGCAGCCACAGCCTCTCTGGGTGACCTGTGCCAGGGCCTCCTCACCCTCATAGTGAAGAATTTCTTCCTTACATCTAAAATAAATCTAACTTCTCAATTTCCCTGGAGCAGAATCGATGGGTTATTCTCAATCAAATTCTGAAAGTGAGTCTGCAGCATCTTGCTGTTGCAAATAAAGGTAAAAACTGAAATGTCTAAACTGGGTTATAAATCTGGTCCTTCAGAACCACAAAGGCATGAGCTGCTGATGTCTCCAGTTTTAATCATAGCACTTGAAAACTAAGATACAGGGTGTATGCAGAGAATCCAGAAGAAAGCAATGAATGCCTGGAAACAGAAACTTCCCTTCTGAGCACAGGCTGAATGATTTTAAATAATTTTACAGAAGAGACGGTAGAGAGAAAATACAATGATTTTTATATATATAAGAGCTGGTTGCAAAAAAAAAAGGCACAACTGTTTCTCATATCCACAGTCAATATGACTAAAAATAATTGCCTTAAATTGCAAGAAAGGAGATTTTGGTTAAACACAAAATGAGACTTAAGTGATTATTGAGGTCCTTCTCTGATCTGATTCTGTGATTACTTGCAAACTTTCTGCTTTAAGTCACTTGCTTATGATTGTCAGTAGAGCTGGCACTGGCTGCAAGAAAAGGAGGCTGCAGTTACAGGAAGGAATAAAGAACTGACTCCCTTAAATGCACAGAGCACACCAGTTTATCTAGTTAGCACCAGTGATACTAACCTCAGCTTTTAATCATGCCTCAGCAAACTGTCAGAAGTCTATGTAAATAAATGTGCTTTAAAACCACTTAATTATAAAATAATTATTCCTTGAAACATCAAGCAGTAGTTTAATCAGTGTTGACAACTTCCATGATTTTATTGAGTCTAATCAACCTGAGGCCGCCTGGTTTCAGTTGTGAGATGGTGCAATCAGCTATTTTATTTATTAAAAAAAAATTAGATCTGCCAATTACATGGAAAATCCGAAAAGTGTAATCTGAACATATACTAAAGATTAAAAAGCCAGAAGGTGAACAAAGCCACATATGTTTTTTAAGCTCATAATTTTAAACTAAGTTTATAATTTTAGGATATCTGACTCATGGTTTTTGAACTCCTGGTTTGGCAGTATGAAATTACAGTGCCCTATATTCTGCTCTTCTGAATACTAGTCATGCATTTGTGTAATTTGCCAAAAACATGTTATACAGATTTGCAGAACTCTGTTTGTTATTCACAAAAACAAAGGAACACTTATTTAAGAAAGATCATGTCTTGTGGCTGCCCTTTAAATTAACAAGGAGCAGTTGTGCACAAAACCTGGAGGTACATAAATACAAGGTAAGTTACATAGTTCCCCCCCCATAAATACGATTTTTAATGCAACACCTTGTCAGAAGAATATTGTCATTTTATACACTGGTAGTTCTTGTCTGAATTCCAAGTACTATACATACATTTGCAAATATAAACGAGATGAAGAATTTTGGTGATGAAAAGGTATTATGACAAAGTATTATTCGTTCTTAAAACAGCAGTTGCTTAGACTTTTCTGAACTGATTGCTGTATTATAAAATAATTCATTTTCACCAATACAATCTGACTTACGCAATTTTCTGGATAGTTTTTCTAGGGACATGGGTACTAGGGAAATGGATACGAGGGAAAGGGATATGAGAATTTCAGGCCTTCTGCCTGTCAGACCTGAACAGACCATTGATTGCATTTCAACTTTATCATAATGGTCCAAGTGGCTGATGTCTGATTGAACTGTAATTTGGGTTCAGTCCTGTTTTTATACTCCATTGCCTTATGAAACGGGGAAAAATTTCCTTTTATCAAGATAAAGATAAGGGTTGAGTTCTCAGTTTTGCTCCAGATACTGAGCTCTTGCTTCACTGAAGAAATCTACATATCATCTTCATTTCTGGCTGGGTGGTGTAATGAAGAACAGCCTACAGGGTATTACATAGCACTGCCAAACAGGAGACAGGGGTGCATTATCGATCCTAAACATCAATTAATGGATCAGAAAGGCACCTGCCACTTCCAGAAGTGTCGACTTGCTTTTCTGGAAGTTACAGCTCACAGATTCAGGATGGGGGAATAACAGCAAATGTTTTTTTAAAGCGAGAATCAGACTTGTGCCGAAGTCCTCCCCATAAAGCTCACTCTTTAATCTCTGAACCAGTCGGTTTGGATCACCTGTAGCATGACTGCATATGAAGCAACATAAAAGAGAATCATGTGTCTCTTCCCATATGAGAGGATGACTGCATGGATGAGTTGGTTCACAAACTGCTGACAAAAAGCAGGCTGGTAATAGCTCTGCTGAGAAGAGAGAATAAGTCTAATGAGGTTTTAGAGGTTGCTCCCTCTCGTTAGACTAGACTTTCTCTAAGGACATCAGTAAGACAATGGCAAGAACATCACGTGAACTTCTGATTAGGAACAGAGGCTTAAAAAACAGCTCAGACCTGGACATATCATTGTGTGATATGAAAACAGCACCTGCATGCTTAGCTGGGAAAGAAACATTTCTGCAACAGCCTGAATGAAATATTTGGTAGCCTGAGTCCACAGACCTTTGGATTTTTTCTGAGAATGGCCACAAGGGTCTCATTTACACCACTGGCATTAAAATGGTGTGCTCGTACATTCCTTCAAGATCTTTTCCCCAAAATTTCTACAGCAAAACAATTAAAGTGATGAAATAAACAGGACCGAGGAAACACTCTCAGTGTGAGCAGCAATCCAGTTGCTGGAAACATCTCTTTAGCAGGTTATCAGCACATTTGGGTATCAGCACAACCATATCAGGGCCAAACTAGTTATTGGGCCAAGGAAACGCCAAACAAGTGTTGTCTAGAGCTCATATTTTGTGCCTGGACTGATAAAACATATAGCTACAAGCTCTGAGCCAAATTAATGAAATGTCACTTCTAAATGTGATAAAACCTGTTAGATTACAGCTATACTTAAATGAGACATCCAACTAATTTTGCTGCAAAGACTGAGTATTGTGCTAATCAATATTATTGTGTTATTTCTTCCTCCATTTGTTCTTTCCATCTCTTGTTTCTGTACATATGTTTTTGGGGCAGGAATCCTCTTTTTACTCGAAATAACAAGGTCTGAGTTTGTACTGCAGCTATCAAAGCAGGGTTCTTACGCATTACTAGTGTTCCTAAGGGACAGTCCTCACAAGGATACAAATAATAAACAACATCAACTTTTCAGCTAAAACGGAATTTATCAACCACCTCTCTTTGTATTGCCCTGGCATTTCTCCCTGCTCCATATAATACAATCCACTGAATGAAGTAGCAGTGAATTACAGGAAGAGATGGTTCAGGGATGAATCAGTCACTGGTCTAACTACAAGAGAAACCTACACCCTTCCCATCAAAGAAATATGCACACAGTATATACAGAGCAGCTCCTGTTGGGAGGTGGGGACAGCTGATGGTTTCCATTTTCCATTGACTTCTTCCGGATTTCTCTAACATCAGAACTTGTGCGGAAAAAAAAACCCAAAACATCAGGATCTGTGGAAGAATAATAGTTATTTAAGCATACGCAATATTTACAGTCAGAAATTGAGGCTCTTCCACCTCAAAACTACATACACATGATACACAAGAGAGGTGGAGCCCTCATGTCTTATAAAAGGGCTTTGAAAAACACACTAATGGAAACAAGGATGTTTTTGATCGGGAGTTCCAGTGCCCGTAACAATTGTGTGAGTACAAATCCCTCTGAGAAAAGCTGTAATATATTTTCTACGAGGCCTTGCTAGAGCATAGTGCTGAGGGCCTGTGACAAAGCTGATGAAGGATGATTTAATCACACAGCAAATTTAATCCTTCTGTCACGTACCTTGTAAAGTCTAAGGGCAGCAGACTTTTAGTAACACTTACAAAGCAGCTACTGAAAAGGAGCAACTCACTAAGACTGTGGAAAAAAAAAAACAACAAAACCTCTCAGGATGGTGTTTTGCCCTCCTTACTAGAAGTGGAATATTTTGCAGTGTTTGTCTCAAAGCAAGGAGGAATAATTTGGAGGAACCACAGCAGATTTTCATGTTTAATATATTTTCATCAAAGCACTTTCCTAGCTCCGAGTCAATAGCTCCACAGCTTTTGCTAAACGTAGGCGTGACGACATCTCACATTAGCACAACAGACAAGAATTTGGAGGCGCTTCAAGAATGGTCACCGCGCAGGAACACGCAGCAACAGGGCCCCCAAATCCCGCACTGGTGCCATTCCCTGAGTCCTGGTGCCGGGACAGCAGGGGAGAGCTGTGGGTTACACCCTGAGTTCTGGTGCTGCGATAGGAGGGGACAGCCCGGTGCCATTCCCCGAGTTCTGGGGCCGGGACAGGAGCGGGCAGCCCGGTGCCATTCCCTGCCCTCAGGTTCACCCCCGCAGCAGCCCCTCAGCAGCGACAAGAAGCTCCCTCGGCTCAGGGACAAACCGGCTCCGCTGTCCCCTCGGAGACCGTGGGGTGTCAGCCCGCCAAGTTCGGCCGAAATAAGGCTGAAACGGGGCTCGGCGGGACCTTTCCTCAGCCACGGAGGGAGGGCACGGGGTACGTGTGTCTGGGGGCGGGGGCGCTTCGCCATGACAGTTCGGGGGTCTCCGCGCGCGGGGGCTGGGGCGGTGGCCGTTCTGCCCTGACACAAGCGGGAGGCTGAAGGAGGGTGTGTGTGTGTATGTGAGGGAGAGAGGGCGGAATTTCTGCCGCCCAGCGACCAAATAAGGGTAAATTCCCCAGCGCCGGGCTGAGCGCTCAGGAACGACAAACGCCGGGTGGCGGGAGCGGGCGCTAACCCGCGGGTCCGAGCGGGCGGCGCGGGGAGCGGCCACCCAGCCCGGCCTCCAACCCGCCATTGGGCACCGCAGCTGTCAATCTTTGGCATGACGTCAGCCCCTCGCTGGAACTTTCTAGCAGAGGTGCGGGACGGGGGCGGGGCGAGCGCGCAGGGCGGGCGGTGATTGGCCGAGGGCGGTGGCGCACGAGAAAAACCCGGAAGGATCG
>VXAY01003412.1:1013897-1060666 GCA_013399855.1 Oxyruncus cristatus
GGGGGGGGGCGGGGTGAGTAAGGACTTTCCTGGCAGTGTCTGTGGCTCCTGGGACCTGCCCTGCTGGGGTGACGAGGGTGGTGGCAGTGGAGCAGGGGGATGTCGGGCTCCGGAGGGGTGGCTGATGCTCCCCCAGGGGCAGTGGGAGAGAGCCCGGGGGCTTCCCTAGGGGAGCCCAGCCTGGGCTGGGAGCTGGGGAGGGGGTGCTGGTGTCACAGCCCCCAAACCCTGTGGCTGGGGCAGTGGGAGCGTGGTCCCCAGCACTGCCACGGCAGGGAAAAGTTCCCCAGAGGTGCGGGTGCTGGTTTTGGGCAGGACCTGCTCTTCCCTGCAACTGGTGTGTGGGGCTGGAGCGCCCGGCACGGGAATGCTGGTTGTGTGTGTGTGGGAGAACGGCCGGGAAATGAGGACAACAGAAATAGTCCTGCTTGGCAGGTGCTGGGGCTCGATAAAACAGAGACCGGTTTGCGGGCAGCTGTGCTCTGTACAGAGTTATTCTGGGGTTGCTTGTCTGCACGCTGAGCTTTCAATACTTTACTAAACGTGTTTCCCCCCCCCCGCTTTAAGACAATCAAAAGTAAAGCTGGCGAGGACACCCCCAGAGCTGGGAGTGCTGAGTAAGGAGCCGGTATGCTGGACTTAATAGAATAAGCAAAATCTGTAGTGGTTAAACTTGTCTGACTTTGCTGCAAACTGTCTGCAGAGTTGTTAATTTGTTTGAGAAAGCAAAAAAAAAAAAAGGGCAAAAAACCAAAACTCCGCAGGCAGCGTTTCAGAGTCCGAGGCGCTGCGAGTTAATGAGCTCTCATGGAGGATCCTGATGGCACGCACATTTCGGGCTGGCTTGTCCTTTAAGGGAAAAAACCGCGGAGCCGTGGGCAGCTGGAGGGAATCGGCCGCCGTGTTTTGGTTTGTTGCTCGCTTGTATGTGGGAGTGTTGGTGTCCCGGGAACCGCGGTGGGTGCTGCCCTGCCAGCCCTCCCTGCTGCGAGGAACTTTTAGGACTCTTGATTCCTTAGACTTGTAGGTGATGTATATTTTAAAAAGAAGATCTATGGAAAGTATTTTGTGACAAGAAGGCAGACAAAAAAAAAATAAACTTGTTCGGTGTTTAATCATCAGCACAGGTGTAAGACTCTGGTTTACTACTTGGATTTCTCTCAGCTCTTTTTCCAGGGTGCTGTAGGTTTTCTCTTCACCGGCTACAAACAGGGGTTACAGTCGTCATGGGGGGGAAGGTGAGGCTTGTAAAAAGCTTGTTTGATCAGCTGTTGCAAATGATTCAAAAGCACTTCAGGTTTATTGAATGGTCTGTAGGTAAATGGCCGTGCCATCAGAGTGAGATTGGAGAAGTCAATTGCAGCAACTTCAGCACCTGCTGAGAGCTTCAGTGAGATCTCTGAAGGCTGCAGTCAGGCTGGGTGCTCTTGGTGTTCAGGTACTCAGCATTTTCCTGGCAGTCAGCCTCTTGTTTTCCAGGCTGTGACATAGAAAGGACCCCTGAGAATGAGAACATACTTTGACTTTTTTTTTTTTAGCTAGGAACTAGTAGATAAATATGTTTATGATTAGGACTAGATTATCTATAGGTGAAAAGCTGTTGCTGCAAAATGTAATACTCTGTCAGATACACTCAACTTGAAATCCCACTACCATGGGATGACAATAAGAAATAGGTGGTGCCCATTTTCCTTGTAAATGCAGGTTGACTCTTTTTTTCTATTAACCAACTGGTAATTGCCCTTGCCGCATAGTTTCCTTTGCTTTTCAGCCCTTGGTTTGCATTCCTCAGCGTCGCTTCTCAGTTATTAAACACAATTTTTTGTTATTTAAGTGTACTGCAGGGCTAATGTAGCTAAATGTGCACAGCAGTTTGTCACACATCTGTGCCGTCCTCTGTCCTTCCCCTCACCTCGGCCACTGCTGCCCTGTGACTGTTTCAGCAGTGGGGCAGGCAGGGAAAACAGAACAGAAGTGGAGTCCCTGTCCAGGTGGTTAAAGTACCCCAAGGGCTGAGGACAAGAACAGGGTAACACTGGGATAATTTTTTTTTTCCCCCCCTTACAAAAGAGGTATTTTTTTGGTTGGACACACCTAGACTGTGTGTGGGGTTTTGTAAAGGATTGGAAACTTCTGCTGACTTAACGTGCTTGTGAAAAGATTTGAAGTCTTGAGGCACGAAGTAGCCTTTCAAGTATGTGAACAACCCCCCAGAACGCAAGAAGCAGAAAACTCGTAGGGCGCAGAGCCAGATTCCTTGCATTCATTCCCGTAGTTTATATAACAAAGAAGAACTTTAAGTTGATTTTCAGTATAGTGTAGTTACCATGGAGTGAACTCTGATCCTGTTGGTGGAAACTTCCCCCCTGACTCCGGTGGGTCTGTATTTCCAACCCCCCTGGAGTTTCGTAAAGAAATAAAGTCCATTTCCCGAATGCTGCTCCTGATTTGCAAATAGGTGCATCTGGTGTGTACATGTCATTCTGGGGAGTAGTTGCACATTTGAAATGAATTTTGCAAAGCTGGGAAAACAGTCTTGTCTAAAATCTGTAGTTCCATTGCTTTCACAGCCAGCGCCTCTCATCCTTTGCACTGTCCTGACTCGTAGGGGAAGCCAGCTGCTCCTGTCAGAATCAGGGGCCTGGGCTTCTGAACTTTGCTGTTCTCAAACAGGACTGTGCAAGAAAGACAAAGCCCATAGGAAGAATAGAAAGTGGTTGTAACTTCCCAGCACTTGTGCAACTGCTGTATTAATTTTTGATGGCCCCGTATATTTGCTGATTGACTTTGGGTGGTATTGTTTCCAATAGAGGAACACCCGTAGCATTAATACTGTGGAATTTAACCACCCAAATTAAACCCTTAAGTGCCTTAGCACCTTGCTCACGGTGCATCCAGGTGTCGAGTGATGCAAAGCCACCCCTCCCGTGTGTGGTGCAGGTCGCCCTGCAATTCCTCGCTTTGCAGGGAAGAGCCAAAAAAAGACAAAGCTGAAAGCATTACTAAAATAAGGTGCCATGTGAGAGCCCTCCGAGAGGGAGCTGAGGACAGGGGAGCTGTCTGAGGGCAACCCACTCCGGAGCTGGAAAGTTGAGACGTGCTTGGGCAGGCTGTGTCCACCCAGCCGGCCGGGTGAGTCAGCCCGTGCCCCGCCGCCTCCGGAGCGTCTGTTTGAAGTTTTGCAGAGGACTGAGCAGACAGGCTGCAGCCCTGCTCGTCCCTTGTGATACCATCTTAAAGGCAGGAATGAATACATCCCAGCAGCCTTCCTTTTATCTCTCGGGAGACACTACGTGGAGCCCTGCAGGCTGGGCAGCATTTCTCCTGGGAGCTGCCTGTCATTTATTTGAAAGGTTCTCCTTGAAGGTTTTGGGGCTCTGTGGGGTGCAGCCAAGGAAGGAGATGAAGGATCTCAGGACTGCTCCATAAATTTTGTCTTCCCCATTGTGAGCCACTCCTGTGGATACTTATGAGGAACAGGAAGAAAGGGTAAAAATGTTCAGGGAATTCACATTTCCAGTCTTGGCACTTACATTAAATATAACATGAGCTTGGACCCAGCATGCATGCTTAATTTTAAAGTTTCTTTTTCCAGTCCTGTCAAGGTGTTGCAAGGTAATAGCATTCCATTCTGCTTATTTCAAAGGTGTTCCTCATTTCTCCTCCCTGGCCCCGTGCCTGGCATGAATTTCCCTTTCTGTGTCCCTTTAGAGAGCGCACTGTGGTCTAATCTCTGCTCTGTCAGGGACACTGTAGCTTGGCATAGGGGAATCCTGTGGTATTAAACCAGCTAAGCATGTGGATGCTCTTACAGCAGCGAAGTTATGTTCTGTAGTTGTTCATCACAGGAAAAGTTATCACCCCTCCCTACCCCACAGCGAAACAAGTTATGCTAGTAAAGCCTCTTTAGCACACCTATGTGGGTCAGGTATCACATCTCCTCACCACTCTCATCCACATATTTATGCAGGCAGAAGCCTATAGCACAGACCTGCCTCTAGAGCAGATTTTGCTTGCAGCAGTGTGCTGATTATAGAGTTGGGCAGGCCAGCATTTCCAGATGCAACAACATATTTCACTTCCACATATGAAGCAGCAGTATTAAAACCCCCTGATCCACCCTTGCATGACCCATTTGCCTTTACCCTCTCCTGCATCAGGAGGGTGGAGACAGAGACAGGCTGGTTGCTCTTGTCATCCCAACAACAGCACCAGCCAGGAATTTTAGAGAGGGGAGAAATTTCCCTCTGAGAGCCAACACTTTCTTTTGTAGTCTTAAACAAAATCAAGAGTATAGGAAATCTGTGCTCCGTTTCCATTGCTGAAGATGTTTTCTCCCACCATTCAGGAATTGGTTTTTTTGTGTGTTGGCCTGTGCAAAAGTTGGCGGATTTCTGTTGCATCCTGGACCAAGAAGTGTGAGGTCATCCTTGCCTGTGCTTAGGTAGCAGTTAACAGCACCTCTACCCGTGCTGCTGGAGCCATTTGAAATGTTATTGCTCCAAATGATTTGCAGGTCAGGAGTTAAAAATCTGTTTTGGACAGGATTAAGGAGACAAAAACACTCCAGAAGTGGCAGTGCTATGTACTTCAGGCAGGACTCTGTGGAAACCTCCATGGGTTTAGAGGTCTTAGTTGCCTTGCTAAATTCATTAGCAAGGATCACGAAATATCTTCTGTCAATCTCTGTAAGAGCTGCTGCACAGTGACTCTGACAGTCTAGAAATCACATGTCATAGCTGAAAACAGCATTTCTTTTTGACAGGCTGTATCTAAAAAGGGGAAACAAATTTCCTTCAAAAGCACGTTTATTTCTCATTTGGCAGACTCCTTACTTCCGTGCCGCAGACCTCATTCACATGTTTGCAAAGGTACCAACACAGCCTGGTTAAAGACAACTGATGCTAGTGAGTCCTTAGTTCTATCCCCAGCACTACAGGTGGGAGATAACTAAATTAAAAATTCTAATAGGCTAAGAAGTCTTTTTTAATACACTAAAAGTAAAGGTCTCTGTCATATTTTCCTTCAAAGCTCACAGAATTGAATAGAGAAGGTCTTGTTTATAGCGCTTCTATATTAAGTTTTCACCGTTTTCCTCCCTAATTCTAAAGGGCTGACAACTGCTCGTGTTCAAGAATCTCACCTGATAAAACCACGCAGAGAGAGTAACTGCAGGAGGATTTCAGTGGAAGAATGTGCAACTGGTTTTTCTGGCATTTCAAAAGCAGCCTGTGTGTCCACAAGAGGTGCTGGGTTCCCTTAGACCCTTGGTCTGGGCGCAGGAGCTAATTTTGCCTCTGCCTCTCAGACACCTGTGGCCAGTTTGCTGCTGTGGATGTAGCTGTGAGGACACAGGGCTCTGATTCTGGGGCATGGCTGGTGCTGGTGTCCTGGGAAGATGAGGATGTGAGGCGGACACAGCATCTCTCCAGAAGCTACAGTGCACTACTTAACTTCCCTTTGTTTCGGATGATCCAAGGATTGCACTGAATTGCATTGAATGCACTGATATGTGAAAACAGCGCGAATTGCTGAGAACAAGGAATTAGGAGCTTCAGTGTCGCGCAAATCTGAAGCAAAAAACCCCACACCAGTGTTCACAGTATTGTGCCTAAGGACAGTATTTATTCCACTCATATGGCATGATCCTGTTTTTAATGAGCAGGCAGAGCGCTTGGCAGGTAAATGGCCTAGTCATGGACAGTATTAGCTACTGTGAAATTGAATTCTGTACTCGTGTGTCCAATACAAACAGTGGTGAGCACGCATGGAGTCTAATATTCCCAGAGAAAACAGGGCTGACATTTAACTGCCCCTGGGAAAAGAGGAGGAAATTAATACGGTGGGTATGGAAGACAGAGGCTTGACACAGCAAGAAGAAACAAGAGGCAGAGAAGAGGTGGATTACTGGGTGGTGAGTCAGTGATATTTTTGTTGAGTTTATGCATGTGTTTATTTTCTGGGTGTGATATCCAAATTAAACATTAGATATACCTAAAGAATGGGTACATACACATACTGTTGAGTGTTTCCAGCTACTGGGACGCCTATGGACACACAGACACCACAAGAAACAACAATAAAAGAAGCCTATTAGGGATGCAAGGTCAGTTGTTCAGAATTATGACAATTGTAGCAAGCCTATTTCTTGCTTTCTTTGTGCTTATGCCTCATAACCCAGTGTTTAATTATGCACTAACAGGTTTTTTAACTTTTTTTTTCTTCTGCGGGGCACCTGCCTCAGTCATTGCCCACAATGGGCAGTGTATTCTCTAAGTAGTATTTCATGGTTCAACATACACATTATTTACCATGTGCTGTCCAGCCCCAGCTCTAAAGAAGAATTATTGCTTAGGATGTTGCCTGTGGAGCTTGTCACCATCACATCTTGAGTGCTTCACAACATTATCCATAGCTTTCCAATCCTGACATTTGCGTAGTTCCCACAGAAAGAAGGTGATAGATCAGCAGAAGCCGAATGTCATGTGAATATTATGGGGTCTTCCACTGGAAATGCTAAGGAGCTGTTTTCTTCAGAGGGCTTAGTGTTATGCACTTCTTGGACTGCTCAAAGTAGATTTCTCATTCAGTCACAGCTGTGGAAACCGAATCCTGCATTTCAGACTTCCATGAAGCCAGGCTGTTGGCTCAGAAAGAGAAGAGCATGAAATGATGGACATTGGGGCTGAATGTGGGTTGGAGTGGTTTGCCTGGCGTTCTGTGACTGAAGTCCATGTGGAAATCAGCTTCTCTCACAGCCTTCACTGTGTCAACGATTACACCTTAATTTCTTGTAATCTTCTGTTTCATTTTAGAGCTTCCAACTCTTGGAAAGCTGAAGCGTGGATGCAGCTGACTCTATTCTCCTTTGTTACACAATGCCAGGCTTTTAATTTATTATTTTTTCCCTACTGATACCCATTTGGGCCGCCAGGACAGGTGGGACATTTGGTGCTCACCTCTGCAGCCTTAGCTCATGAAATACCTGAACTGATCTCCTCCAGCAGGCACTTTGTTAAGGGTAGCACAGTGCTGCATCCGAGTATCCCAAATCTCCTGTCCTAGTAACTGAGGCATCTCAGGGTTATGGCAAGAGACTATACTCTCTAACATTGATGTCTGTCCTACCCCCTGTACTGGGCCAGAGGCAGTTCTGTCCCTCCCTTCCAAAATGCCTTCCTGGTTTGTCCTCATTTTCCCCTGGTTCACCTGTCTGCTGCACTGATTCCCAGGCATTCCCCACCTGCCTAACCAGCTCTGTATTTAGCTCTCAGTCCCAGTCTTTGCTTCCACAGTTGTTCTCAATGTAGGTAGTTTTTAGTTTTAGTTTCTCCCCATCTTTTTTTGACAATCTTCCCCCAACTCCAGTACGGCCGAAGATTTGTCTCCACTGCCTCGTGCACCTCAAACGCTAACACGGGTGCCCCTGAGTATGTACAACACATCCTTTGCTTTTGCCAGTTCTTTTAGCACGACTTTTACTGGAGCTGAGGTGGGCTGGTGGTCTCCTGGGGCTGATGACAGCCCCGCTCTCTAAAAATGAGTTGATGAGCCATCAGTTCCGTACGTACCCCTTTCCCCTGAGCCTATTTCTATAAGTGCTGCCTGGCTGTCATGGAGAGATCTGAGGTTGTTCCCAAACCTGCTTCTCTCATCCTCTTAAATATGTAACTTGGCTGCCAAGTCATGGATATGTACTTGGCAGCCGGCAATAGCAACTGGGAACACAACATACACAATACGATTGTCAAAATAAAAAAGAGAGAGATGGCTGTACGGAACAGAGCCAGAGCTGAGTGTTCAGGCTGATTTGAGATTCTTGCTTAGCTATCCATGAACTGATTGTGCTTGCATGGATAAGCCTTTAAAGAGCACCTACAGGAGAAAAGATGCAGTCATTGCAAGGCTTTGGAAAGGGGGGAGGTTAGGGACAGGTTGCTTTGTGGAAATTTTCTCCCTCCACTTTGTGTCGTCCACTTGTTCTTCCCATGTGGTCATGAACATCTCAGTGTTGTTTTCAGGAGTGTATTCCCTAGCTGGAAACTATTACAAAAATGAATGATGCCATTTTTAAGAGGTGAAAGCACAGGAACTGATCCCTCTTAGTGAACTAATCTGTCTAAAAGTCTTAAGTCAGATATTTTTGTCCTTTCAGAGGACATACGGGCCTAGTGAAGCAATGTTTTCCTAGGTTGTGGCTGATTTTCACCTTATAGCTGACCTGGTTTGTTGAGAGGTGTGGTTCTCTCCCTGTCCCCTTATATTTATCTGCATCTCCACTGGCCCTTCTCTGACTCCACCATGGACTGATGTTAAATGCTAACTCAGCAGAAAGATTCTCATTTATTTTTTGCTGCGTGACTATTTTGACAGTTTAGGGAGCTGCCTTGTTGTGGCGTCAGTGAAGATGCAGAATCAATACAAAGATAAATGATGGGAAAATTTTGATGTGAGCAAGAATGCTTCTTCCATCAAAAACTGGCCTTTAGGCTGGATTAGCTGTAACATGAAACCTCACCCTTCATGGGGACTTGACTTTTATTGACAAAAAGTGCCTTTGGCAACATAGCTTGTACCAATTTTGGGTGTGATCTAAGCAGCACCAGTTATCCACGACACTGATCCGCTGTGAAGGACGTGGAAGAGGTTCTCTGCTTGCAAAAGCAAATGCTTCACAATATCCCAAAGGTTCCAAACCTCAGAATCATGCCCTAAAGTGACCTGTCTTAGCATATGGGAGTTATTTCCAGGTACGACTTCCAAATATGGAGCAGATGGCTCGCATAGGGACCTTGTGACCTGGTAGATATGCTTTTAAATCTGGTAAAGTCCGAAGCTGAAGTGTGTTTAACATCCAGAGAGCTGTATAGACATCACTGCCCATAACTGAGGGAGCAGGACCAGCTGCCCTCACTGCTGCCAGTCCCGGGAAAACCAGGAAAACCTCCACAGCTCCTCACTGTCAAAGTCATAGTAAAGCTAAACAAGTGGCTGTGGATGTTATTGCATGGAAAACACCTAATATCCCTGTTTGGACTAAAATGTTACCCAGGGAAGCTGCTTAGCAGGGCTGGGAAGGAGCAGAGGACGTTGGCAATGAGTCTCATCCACAGAGGAGGCTGAAGGGGGGTTTGCATGCTGGGAGCTGTGGCTCCTAGGGGACAGCAGACGGTCACCAGGATACGGCCGTAAACAGTGTCACCTTATCCCCTTCACTGATGGCAGCCTCCCAGGCAGCACCATGCCATCTGTGAGTCTCCCTGCCTTTCCCAGCTCCATCCTGTTGCTGCTGTCCACATGTTTGGCTTTGCAGCAGAACCTGAGGGCCACAGGAGGATCCATAGGCGGGCAGGGGCCTGTCCCACTGCCCCAGCCAGGGAGCACAGTGATCAGGGACAGTCATGCATCCATTGGTATGAGTGAGAAGCAGCTGAGATGTATTTTGACATAGGAGTGGAATTTTCTCCTTCCTGTGGTGTGCTGGTAGCTCTTGCTCTGCTGTATCACCACCTCTTCTGTTTTTCTTTCATGGTTCTTAATCCCTACTGTGTAACATAAAGGTACAGCATTTGCGTGGGCCTTTTCATCCAAGAGTTGTAAAACACTATTAGAAAGCTGGAACCGAAGACTAGAACAGACAAGTTGAAATAACCACTTTTTGTCAAAGGATTAGAGCCCTGGTTTCCTAACATTCATCCCTGCGGTCTAACCATCGCATGGGCTGCAGGCTGCTGACATGGAATTATTCTGTTGTCCCATATCCAGCCTCTACTACCAAATTAGATTGAGTAAGAGTTTGTGAGAGCCTTGTGGCTGCCTGGCTCAATGGTACCTGGCAAAAAGTCACAGGAAGCCTCGACGTTTCACGTGGTTTAAATTTGTAGACAGAAGGATTTCAGCAATAAGAGTCATTTTGCTTTAAAGGTGACCTTGCAAATAATAGTTAAGGGTTTGCAAGTCTCTCTTGTTAATTAAGAGAGACTAATAGGCCTCATTTGTTTCCAGAGGATATTTTTGTTTGGAATTTAAAAAAAAAAATATAGATTCTGTAAAATGTTGTTACTAGTAGTTTTCTCCAGTGTGCCCTGAAGAGTCTATCTGGTGTTTATTTAAAGTTCTCAGAATATCAGGAATGTACACAATATATTCCATTTTTAAATAAAAGTTTCCTTTCTCCCAGTACTCAGCCTCTACAATTACATAAATACTATATAAAAAACACAAAAGCAATGTATTGTTTAATGCGTGGCTCCATTTGATTTCTCAGTCTTCACTGATTCACTGAGAATTGATGTTCCTTAGCAGACTTTCAATTATTTATTCATAATCTGAAAGACAAAAAAAGGACAAACACACATTTTTCTTTTTTACAATGGCAACCTTTGAGAACTTCTGTTCCAATAACACACACAAACAACATCTGGGGGAAACGCAGACTGAAGAATGATAGAAAGTGGCTCATGTGCACAGGATTTGCATTATAAATACTTTATTGGGCTGAGAACTTGAGCATAGATTTATGACATGTTCTCTGTACGCTGTTTTCTTGCAGATGATAAAACTAATTCAAAGTGAGTCATACCGGAAAGATGATACTAACACCCTTGAATTTGCAAGATATAAGAATGATGTTCAGTTACAAATTATGCAGGATTAGGCCTTGATAAATACAGCAGTTCGAAGTAAAATCAGAGTCTAATTTTTTTTTTACCCAAACAATCAACTGCGGGACAAATTCTTGCATCACGTTAATGGGGAAAGCGAGAAATATGCATTCACTCCATACTGGGCTCGAGCTGGACTACAGGGAAATGGTTTAAAGTGTGTGTGAGTCCTGCTGCGTGTCAGAAATGTGCCACACACGGGGGCAGCAGTGCTGGACGTGAGGGTGGGGGTCCACAGAGTGACGTTCTCTGTTGCTGGTGTTATGTGTGACCCTGTGCAATGGGGAGCACCAGAAGACTGCAGAACCACAGCTCTGCTCAGGAGAAAGTGCCCTTAACTCGGCTTTGAGTGTCTGTGGCAGTTGTGGGTTAGGACATTATCAGGCCTTTTAAACCCCTGGGGCAGAAAAAAAACAAACAAACCCAAACCCCACCCAAACTAGACCCCCGTGCTCTATTCCCAGGGGCAGGGAGCGGGTGGAGCGTGGCAGCAGTGGGTCACTCACACGCTGCCCGATGCTGCCTCCTGCCCTGATGGGCATTTTCCAAGGCTTTGTCACAGTGGAGCCAGGCTACTCATCTCTCTCACCTGGTCACACAGCTACTGCAGGAGCCTTTCATGGTCTGTGTCTCAGCAGCTTCAGCCGCCTTCTGCACTGGGCTTGGGAATGCTGCTGACTGTGCCCGGTGGCTCTCCAGGGAGGGGTGTGGGCTCCCTGGTGACCTCCGCCTGATCTGCCCTCTGTGATCCCGAAGAAGAGCTCTGGAATGGAGCAGTTTGCATCTTCCAAAAGCCACTTGAGGCACTACTTGAAGGGTTTACGTAGCACAGTGCATATGGGGCAGGAGGCAGAGCAGGAGGACCCCAGGAAACCCCTTTGTTCTTTGCTTCTGTGTTTTTGAAAGCAACGTCTCACACTGACCTCACCACAACCCACATGTTTGTCAGTGTCAGCTAGTGGCCGAAATAGATGTGCCTTCATGGCCTGGGATGTTGACCTCTTCATACTGCTGCGAGTAATTTAAAATCAGACTGCTGCATGTTCATACTTAATATTTCAGCTCCAGTCCAGCAGCTGAGGAAAAGCTTAAGGAAGGAAGAAAATACCGGCTTTCAGGAAATGCGTGTTAAGACATTAAAGAGGTATTTCAACTCGACTAGCCTAGCTCAAAAAGAAACAAGATCATTTGTGTGGGAATATTTTCATCCATTGTCTGAGGATCATGTCTGAACAAAGCACACGAAGCAGGAAGCCAGCTGTCATTTCAGCAGGGTGGATGAGTGGTCTGAACACAAAGACAGAGTCAGACATGCCTGGTGTTGAATGCGAGCTCAGGCACTAGCCTGGTATGACTTTGGTAAAGTCATCCAACATCTTTGTTGCTCTTTGCAGATCGCTCAGAACGAGGTAGTAATTCTCATCTACTCCAAAGAGTATTGTGAGGTAATTAATTCATCTGTGTAAGGCACTTCAAAGATTAAATTATTATTATTATTAATTTTATAAATTCACAACATGGTGTAGCTGACTTTCATCCATTACTTAAAACCTCTTTGATCTAAATAACGCAGTCGCAATTTATTATATTAGCAACCAAAAGAGCAAATTCAGGCGCAACCTTAGAGGTGAAACGTCCTATTTCTCTCAACATCCCCAGCCTGGTTTGCAGTTCTAATAGTTGAAAGTTAGTTCAGGGTACCTGCCAAAAACATTTCACTGCCTGTCCCTTTCAAACTGAGTGCGATGAAAAGAGTATGTACCAGGCAGATAATATTCTCAGCCTGGAATTAGCACTGTGTCCTTGAAAGTTATGTATTGGTCAAACATCAGCATCTTCCAAGATTAGTGCAATGCTCCCTGGTAGAAGGCAGGCTGACCAAGAGGGAAAATTTGCAAGGGCTGTCCAAGTGGGTACAACAGGCCTATGTTACGTTGGATGATGTAAAATGTGAGTAATTGCTGGTATTTTGCATCAGCAGAGCATTGCCCGTGCAAGTTAGAAAGCTGTTTCTGCTCACACTAGCAATTTTTTTTTTTTTTTAGGAAATACTGGTTTTCTCCTCTGTATGCTTTCAGGTGCTGTTTTACTTTTGAAAGGAGCAAGTGAGCAAACATTACCATTTGCAGCAGTTATAAGGTATGTCATGCAGAGTTTGTTTTGAGAATTATGTGTGTGTAGCTGGTAGTGGGGGGACTGGGGTGTTTGAGAAGCAGAATAGGAAATACTTAAAATCTCTCATCTGTGAGGTTCAGTGGGAAGCGGTACCAAATGCATGTAGTCCTCAACACGTGCAAAGAAATAATCCTGTCACCTGTTTGAAAGCCTTCTACTCTCTCACCTAAAGGGAGCCAAGAATTTGGGCCTAAATATCCAAAGTTGTTGTCCATTTTACTTTCACTTGAATTCCATGTTAGCCAGAACACCCGCAATGCTGCATGCACCAGGAGTGCTAATGTGACTGTGCTGCTGCTGTCCCCATCAGGGCTAATATTTGATGTAATGCGGCCCTTGAGCAGAGACTTTGTTCTTTTGTCTGGTGGTGTCTGTATCTGCAAATCTGCAAACGTCACAGTGACCATTCTACCTCCTACTTAGGAATGAGAAACTGGATGAGTCCTTCATGGCCCTGCTCTTCTACCTGTCTTTTCACCAGGAAAAAAATTAATTGCCCTGGAATAAAAATGCAGACCCTTGATTTTGTGAGTACAAGACTTGAGGGGCATAAGCACACAAAGCTTGCTCCAGGAAATCTGGAGTCACAGGGCAGTCGTTCAGGTCAAAATGGTAGGATTCTGCAAATGACCAGAGACTGCTTGCTATATTGGCCCAATGTATATATGGAATACTGTGGAGAAAGACCCCTTGGTCTCACCATTTATGTCTCCCACCCCCTCGTGCTGGGTGCTCTTCAGGACACAGGCCTCTCTGACTATGGAGAGGCAGATTTTCTGGCAGGGTTGGAACCCCTCTTTGCCCCAGCCTTTCCCAGGGTGGTATGTGCTGTTGTTCACATCCCATGGCATCCCCACTGTCTCCCTTTCAAGATGGTGGCTGGGTCCAGTCCTGCTGCAATGGGGTCACCAAATAACTGGGCTCCTCAAGGTAATGCTGCAATTTGAATAAATCATTACTTTTTCCACCAGTGTTAAATCTCTGCGAGTGCCCTGAACCGAATCACCATCCCTTAATGCCATTTCCAAGGAATAACATTAGCATTCAGTCATTTCTGCCTGCAGATAGTCACAGCTGAGTCTGCTGGGTGGTAATTTGTGCTGTGGGTGACATTGCTTGAAGACTTCATTTCTAAATACTTTGCAAAGCAGGTTCAGATGACTCTTAGGTGCTAGAAACATGTTCCAACATGAGGAATTATGTGCTAGGAAAGCAGTTCCCAAGTTAGGGTGTGTGACCACACTTGCTGCCTTGCAGAGTGGAAGTGGGGATGCCAGGGGAATAGCTGAGGAGCTGCACTGTTGGAGGATTATATACCTTGGGAAAAAGCACTGGGAATTACAAACTGTGACTGTAAGAAACTTCAGTGATTTTCTGGAGTCTATAATAATCTCTGTGAACTGATTGACCATTTTCTTAAAACACTTAATGACTACTTACTCCATAGTTCACGAAGCCTTGATATAAAGAGGGGAAGGTTTATCTGGATTTATCTGGATTGAAGAAAAGAGTGTTGGAGGATTGGTGGCCTCTTAAGGAAATGATTTGTTCTACATCCATAGATTGACAGGTGTTGCATTGTGAATTTCTTTATTCATAAATAAAGAAAATCATCAGCACAGTTTGATACACAAAGGTCACAGACACGGTGAGGTGCTCTGGGCTGCAGTTTACAAAACAATCCCTTCGCTTTTGCCTGGTGAAGGACAAGGAGGCCACTCCATGGGTCATGACACCTCATTACAGCTCATCTCATTGGCTGCCGTGGCAAATGCAGGAACAGACTGAAACAAAGGGGGATTGGGACCTATTGCAATACAGGGTTGTGTTTCCTGGATCGAGGGACCTCTGGTTAGCAGGGATCAGCTATAAGCTACTGGATGAACCCTGCCAGGAGAGACTTTTCAGTGCCTTGTGCCATGCAGTGCTCCCAAAGTCAGTCCTGCCTTTTGGTGGGAAACATATGCTGATTCTCCATTTCTACAATACTGCTTTATTTAGATTTGTTACCCCCCCTGAAAGAAAGTGGCTGGCTTGTCAGGATTATCTGAATGGAGTGTTAACATTAGAGAAGCCTTAAGAAGAGGCACATACTATGTAGAAGCAGGAATTCAGAATATTGATCTACTTAAGTATAAATACAAAAAAAATAAAATTACAAAAGGCAATTTTAGGTCCTATTTAATGTTGAAGTTCAGCCTTCATTGTTTTAGCATCTTAGCTCACTTGGAGAAGCAGGGAGATATCAGTCATAGTGTGAGGAGCTTTCTGATCTTGCAGTCTTCTTTCCCTATTCAAGACCTCCCATTTCTTGTTGTCCACATGGTCTAATTCCGAGCTTATATGTGCTGTATTTCAAATCAAATGTAGCAAGGACTGTCTTTCGCCTCCTGTGGAGTGAAGTTCTGGAATGGTCTTCCACTAGGAGGTAGCAGGGGCAGGTGAGAAAACTGTGTTTCCGAAGGTGGAGTTCTGAGATCTTGTGCAAGGGATTTTGTAACTACGGAATAGAATCATAATGACATAAAATCACACTTGTGATAAGAACCCTTGGGTCTGTGATATGCTGATGCATTTGAGCGAAGGCGAAAGAAGATTGCATAGTCATTTGTTTTCCGGTATCTATCCCACATAAATCCCATGCTCAGGGCTGTCACTAGTGGCCGGCTCAGGACGAAAACTCCTCCCCCTTCCTCCGAGATATAATTGAGTTTCAGAGGCTCTTTGGCTCTCCTGTGTAGTACTGGCAATGTGCCACAAGGAGAGACAGACAGGAGGCAAGACATGCCAGTACCATTTCGTGTTTCTCGTTTGTGATGCCTGTAATTTGCTCCCAGTTAAGCCAACAGACAGATTACTTGGAGACAGGGCTTGGTGACCCACCTGGTCCTCTATCAGCCTCCTGTTCTCATGTGACAGACACATCCAACACTCTGCAGTCCTCCAGCTGCCCTTCCTGTGGACCCAGTGTGATAACCCAGTAACACAGAAAACAGCACTGGTTATTCCTGCTCCTCCTTGGTGTGTTGGGGGATTCCTGCCATTTGGGCTGCCTGTTTGAGGTGCTTAACTCATCTGTTGGGTCTAATTTTGTCGACAAGGAGCCAGACCTGATGGTCTAAATAGCTCCTCAGCCATCTTGAACCTAGACCACATAGAAATATCAGAGTTCACAGTGCCTCAAGGCACTTGAGAATCCATTGCTTTTGTGCATTAAACTGCCTTTGGAAAATAAAGTATTGGAAGGGGTTCCTGTCAGAGAAAGTCAGGATGAGTCTGGACATCTTTCGCTTCTTGTGACTCTGTCTTTTGTTGATGCCATGCTGATTCTTTGTAAATCCAAACCTGAGGCTTTCATGATTTTTTCTAGGTTCGGGGAGATCTTGTAAACTAACTTCAAAAACAACCAGCCAGCTTTCCAAAGCAGCGAACACGAGGCATTCCCCTGCTGGAGACAGCTTGGGAGGATTCACCTCTGAAATATGTGACTGTAAGTACAAAAACTCACCAGCGGTGGATGAGACATGAATGGAACAAGGGCTATTATTTCTGTCCTGCATTTTCTTTCTCCCTTAGTTTCTGTTTCTGCTTCCAACCCTTTCATGTCACTTGGGGGAAATCTGCGGAATTTTGTTAACAATTATCCTTGAGAAGCCCAGAGTAGTTGTCCTAATTTATTAAAGGGGGCTTGTGTAGGAAGCTTCAGAGCTGGAGCCCACCAGGGATAGAGCAGATAAACCCAACTCTCCCGAGTGTGAGAGGAGGCTGGTAGCTTTTAGGCCAGCAGCACTCCCGGGCACCGGCAGACAGTTGGGTGGATTAGAGGGGAAGCAGAGGAAATAGAAAGCTGTTTGGCTTGGAATTTCCTTAGTGTTTGATCTGAATTGGTTTAAAACACAGGCTTGCGGTGTCAGCCGTTCCTGTTTGGGGGCGGTCCCAAAAGCACTTTGTGTGCCTGTTTGAAGAGGAGTAAGTGGTGTCTCTGGGTGAGCCAGACCCACAGCTCCAGGCTGCCGGGTGACAAAGCCAGTGCCTGGGGTCCCAACCTCCAGGGCTTTCATGCTGGCTTCAGGAAGGGCTCATAAGCTATGCAGGATCAAAGACGGCAACCTGGCGGGCTGTGGGCATGGAGCTTCTAGGTTGTGTGAGGCAAGAAGGACTGTCTGGGCCCAAGCCCCAGGCCTCATGGCCCCACCAGCACTGCCCAGCTGCTCTGGAAGCATCTGATCCCAGCCGGGCTACAGAGGGGTCCCCTGACTGTGGTGTCATGCAGCACGTTGGTTTGGGTGCCTGAAATTCACACTTACTTCACTCTTTTTGCATCCCTTCTGTCCAGAACCCCTTCCCTGAAAACTTTTTTGCTTTTTTGTTTTAGAAAGGATTATGATATTTTTGGAGAAGATGTGCTGGTGAAGTTGGGTGTGTCCAGGATCTACCTTGCCAAGGTGTACTGTAACCTTCTCCTCGGATGAGGCATGGCACAGCAGCACTACATGCCTGGTAGAAAGCAAACCAGTCCCTTCTGGGCACTCTGGCTGTGTCAAGGGCCTCAGTAGCCCAGGGTCAAGGTCTCTGTTGCATGACACAAGTGAATGCCCAGGGTAATAAATGTCTTGTGAGCCAAGGAGTCACAGAGGGCTATGGGACCATGAGACAGAGAGGCGTCCTGATCGTCCTGCAAATCTATCTCATCTCATAATCAACTCCAAAAGTGTTTCTTTTGAGCTGCTGCCAACTGATTTTGGCCACAACGAGCTGCAGCAGAGCTCTGGGTACCAGACTGGAGAGCTCTAGCCCTGGTATGCAGAAGTGTTGCTGAATATACGGAGCAGAAAACTTAAATGGGCTCAACATGAAAGTCAGCAGGGCAAAAATCAGTGCCAGCCCTGGATCTTACCCCTGCCACTTCCACTTAACTAAATCTTGAAAGCAAATCATTAGGTGCCTGCTGGTTGCCACGGATCCCTGCATAAACTTCCTCTTATGCCAAGTTTGAGATAGTATAAAGACTAGTCTAGCAAATGAGGGAGACCATGTACCTGAAGGGCAGCAGGGAATAGAGGTAAGAAGAGGTTGTGCTTGGGCATTGGAAGTGTAGGACTCCCACCTCTGAGTGGGGAAGATGGTGCATGGCTATTTCAGAGTATTGGAGACCCACTCTTCAGATGTGATGGTCCCAGCCATGAACTGAAATGGGAGACAAACTCATAGTGAGATTTCAAAAAGAACCTGAAGAAGGCAGGACAGGATGGAGAGCTGGGGAAACTAAGGGAATGATGAGGACAAGGAAAGGGGATTTTTAACAGGTGGTGAAGGTGGTGTGGTTTAACCCCAGCCAGCAACTAAGCACCACGAAAAAATGCTTAATGGAAGGAGGATGTAATGACAGAGAGATCATACACTGTGCTAGTGTTAGGGACTCTTTCCTCAGCCATGCATGTTCCTCAGCCATGCATGTTCCCACACAATGTTTCACTTCCCGGGCAGCAGAAAGGAACTGGCAGTCCCCACACAGCATTCCACTCCCTTGGGGTCTTCTCAGAGCAGTTTTATAGGAAAACTTTTTCAGTCAGTTGGTGTGAAACTGCTGCCAGTCCCCCAGCGGAGTCACAAACATGCACCTGCCTTCCTGCAACACAGCTTCAGGCAGCCTTGCTTCTGGCTGGGGTGGGGGAACCTGGGTTTCCTTCTGGTCACAAGGAGAGAAGGTAACCCATGAAATAATGGAGTCAAAGGGGTCTGAAATTGCTGTCCCATCAGGGCTTCCATTTTAGTATGTCCCATCCCACAAGGTGTTGGACATTGAGAATTAATGTGTTCCCTTTGCATCCTGGCACGTCAGAACTTCAGTGGGCGCTCTGGGAGCACTCTTCCCTGCCAAATTCCTGCTCCCAAATCCTGCTGAGCAGAGGCAACCTTCTCGCTGGTTGAACAGGGAGGGTCATGACAGCATTTCATTACTTGTTGGGTGGCCCCAATGTCTGCACTTTTAAGAATCAGTTGGAGGAACTCACTGCAGTAACTTGGATCCAAGAACTGGATGCAGCTGGATAAAACAGAGTGTGGTATCCTCAGCCATTTAGCTCTGCTGCCTCCTCAGTCACCAGTATTGTCAGGCAGATGGGAATGATTGAGGCACGAAAGAGATCTAGTGGCAAAAAACTACCAGCGTTGAAGTGAGAGAAACTGTGTTCTTTAATATTTCCATCACAGTGGGGGTTGGAGGCCGGCAGTGGGCTGGGATGTTGGTGTCCAGGCTGTGAAAACAAAAAGAGCTGTGTCTTAAAGCCTTCGTGAGGTAAGAAAGGTGCTGTGTGAGGAGAGACCTCAGTGAGTTACTCATAGCAGGGTGGCTGACTCCAGCTGCCTTCAGAGTCAGGCTAATGCTGAGCGAGGTATAATATAGGGCACTTCCCGTACCACGCTGCAATTATATGAACATAATCTTTTCCAGGATGACTCATTCCAGCCTCAAATGTTATCTGGATCCTCCCAAACCATTATATGAACTGCCAAATACAAGAGCTAAGGGACAGAACTGATTAACACTCTTAATTATAAAAGATGGTTCGGAAATTTTTGAGCACACATGGGTTTGGGTGAAATGGAAACTGGGGGGAAGGTTGCTTTTGCTAAGTTACTTTTTAAAATGAGAAATGTTCAGACTAAAAAGCTGAGGAACTCTTGATGATGTATCACCCCCAGTTTTACTATATTTCCTTATAACCCAAGAATGGGTTCATAATGGTGTTGAAGCTTTTGTTTTTTGCTCCAATTTGCCATAGAAACTAATGAAATCTTATACTATGTTGGTAAAGTGCTTTCTCTGCCAGATCTGCCAAATGTCCATGTGTTCATATGAAATTACTGATTTTTCATGAAAGAGGTTTCTCTAAAACTTTAAAAAGAGAGGCTTAGGTGAAGAGAATCTTCATCTTAACTGTTTATATGCTTTATAAAGTGCAGCATTAATCCTATCTTGATACTATCCCAGACTGGAACTTGAGAGAGTTCCTCCAGACCTGTTATTTGTATATGTTAGCGTTAGTCCTTTCGTGCCTCCAATGCTACGGAAGGAATGGGTGTGTCTGGCTTTCTCCTTTTAAGTTGATGGGGGTTGTGCAACCTTTCTGTAGTGCCAGTTTCCTTATGGGCATTTGTTATAATGGGAAAAATACAGAGTGTTCCCGAAGCTGCATCCACCAGTGGGGCGAACAAAGCCCTTGCTGATCCTTGGATCTGGCTTGATCCATGGGCAGAGTCCCAGCTGTGGTGGCAGGAGCTGCTGAATGGCACAGGAAGCGTTTCTTCCCCACATGCCCCTGTGCGCTACAGTAGTTCTTGCAGACCTCCGAAGCCATTACCACCTTGCATCCAAACCCCACACTTACTGCCCTGGCCGCCCTTGGCTGTGCTGTTCTCCTGTTTTGTGCATGAACTCATCCCATCCCCTTCACAGCTCAGAGAAATCAATAGTACTATATCAATACTGTGATCAGCTTTACTGTATTACTAGAAGGCATGATGCTTTTTGCTCACTCTTTCAAATTTCTTACAAGTCCCATCCTGAAGCTTGTTCCTTCGGGATGTTTTCCTGACCCTTTCTGTACTTTTCTAATTAGCAACTGTGCCCTAGACATGGGAGGTGCCTCCTAGTTCAATACTTATTTTAGGAAACTTAATTTCAATCAGGTGTTTTGGCTTAGTACCTCACCTCAGGGCAGAAAGCACTGGGAGAAAGAAGAGTGAAGACCCTTGGCCTTATTTGACTCTAATTATTAGTGTTATTTTCTGTTCCTGGCTTTTACATATAATTTTCTGCTAAACTAGAGTCTTAGTTCCAAGACACTGCTCGAGTATAATGTTAAATGTGATGCTGGGTTTCACATTTAGGTTGAAGAACCTGGGGTCTCTTTAGGTTTCTCCAGTCTGATAGTCTGAACACAGAATGCTGTGATTTACCAGAATCCTTAAAGAACCCAAATAATCAGAGGTGTTCTGGCAGTTCTCTTTGGCAAAGGGCCATGCTGTGTGTGCAAATTTCTTTACCTTTGCATGGTATGTGAAGTGTCAGCAGGATTATGGCTGGTGGGAGCCAGGTAGTGAGATCTTCTTGATCAAACAAATCAGTAAATGAAAGTCTAAAGATAGTAAATAAAGCTATAGGGCTGAAAGTATTATCTTCATGGACTGCTCTGCATTGATCTTTCTGGGGTGATGGCAGCTGGGGATGCCCTCAATGTGTGGCATACTTGATGTTACCTGAAAGATAAGGGACACATCAGGAGTTGGGGGTTGATGTGGAGACAGGCTTTCCTGTGTGTCTGGCAGGACCAAGCCAGATCTGTGGGGATCCATGGGCTAGCAGAGAAAATGCGCTTGCATTTCCATGAGGGTGAGTTGTGCCATCTCCAGGAGAACTGAGAGGCTGCTGGAATGTTTGCAGCACCCTCTGCTTAATGGCTGCTTCCATGATAGACCATCATTTGGCTTTGTGTGACAACCCCGGGCTCAAGTGGGGGATGAGAGCATCTCTCAAGCTTCCACTGGGCAAATTGCTGCTTCTTTAACAAAGGCCCTTTGTCGTTCTTGGTCATGTTTTACATCTTTTCTTGGAGATACATCAGGCACCTCCTGCGTGGTTTTCAAGTTTATTGTCTCAGCCTTGGCCTGGCTTTGTGCCCCCAGTAACTCTGCTTGTTGCTCTTCCAGTGATGTCAGGAAGAGTTTTTTGTTGATTTCAGTGGGAACTGGGTTAGATCAGCACTGACCACTTTTGAGAGGCCCATGCAGAGCGCTCAGTGTAGATAGCATAGCAGGGGAGCCTCGCCCGCTCATCACATCCAGCTTTGTTCTCTGTCAGATTTAATTAACTGAGCCACACAATATTTTGCATTTTCTCCTTCTGAGGCAATGCAGAGGTCCTGTCTTTCTCTTGGACAGTAGGTCTCTGCATGCTGGTAATGAGGATCTACCAGCAACAACTTTATTGCCCTGGTGAAATGCCAGCTTGGCATAGCCCCATGAGTCATACTCAATGCTCTGTTCAGAGAACTGAAAGGACGACTGCTGCTATTAATTTTGTGCTCTTGTTCACTGCCTTAGGAGAAAAACATCATTGCAGAAAGATTGGAGCTTCTTTGAGGAGAGAAAGACACAAAGATAAATGGAAAGTGTGCCTGAGTGTCAGCCCGGAGTGTGTCCCTCCCTTGCACATCCAAATGCTTCTTTCCTTTTTGGTTCCCCCAGTAGTTTACTTGTAGGGCAGAGCACCTAGGATAAAAAACCTCCAGGGCCTAGGTGTACTTGTAAAATCCCATCTCTTTGCCCTTCAGCCCAAACCTTTTCCCCTTGGAGCCCTAAGCTGGGGAGTTTCAGTCCCTTGGTGGCTCTTGGACCACAGGCAGTTCCCACCACAGCCTTAGGTCCCTCTGAGCCATCTGCTCTGTATATTTCTTCTCATCGTGGCCTCATAGTTGCATCTCTGTAGGTAAGAAAATGTGCAGTCTTTCATTTCCATTGCCCTTGGTGACATTTCCAGGTGCCAGTCACCTCCTGGCCTGCCACGTACAGCCCTATCAGCCATTTATGAGACTCGCCATGCAGCAGGGCTTCAGTAGATTGATGCAGAACATCTGGGCCCAAATTATACTTTGTACTTCATAAACTGGGAAGCTTTTGGATTCAATCCCCAGGATACCCAGCAGAGCCAGCAATGCCATCTCTTCAAGAACAGACTTGGTAGAGATTAGATTTATTGGGAGTTGATTCAGCTTATGCCAGGGATAACAAATGTTAAATAGAAGTGAAGAACTAGGTTTTGGTTTTTTTAATCAGCAAGCAGACATGCGGAGGTGAAGTGCAATGAGTTTGTGTTTGGTTGTGATATTTTCACTGATAATAACGCTGTAATTCAGGGTGGGGATCGTCTTGTCTACCTGCAGCTGCCCAAACACAATCTGTCCAGTCAGACCATGCCCTTCAGCTTCCTCAACGGCCACTGTGGAGTAAAGAAGCTCAGTCAGAGGGTGAATTGTTGCCTGTTGAAATAGATGTGTGCGATAGGAATCCCACAAAGTGACTCATCGCATCAGTCTCTTTCCATTGATTATTGAGGGAAACAGGGTGGTGGTCCCAGGTTACACCAGCCAAGACTAAGCCAAACTCATCAGAGTTGAGCAAGATAAAATTCACCTGAGCTCACTCTGTTTCTAGCCTCATCTGTCTACATACCCTTAAAAAACCAGTCCTTTCAAGTCTTCACTGGTGTGTGCATGGTAGAGTTTGGTGCCAAATGGTTACTGGCATTTTAGTGGAGTCACGTCATCCTGCACTCCGAGGCTGAGGAGAGACATTGTGGTCTTCAACATCCTTATGAAGGGAAAGACATTGATCTCTTCACTATGGTGACAGTGAGAGGACACAAGGAAACGGCATGAAGCTGTGTCAGGTGAGGTTTAGGTTGCATACCAGGAAGATGTTCTTCACCCAGAGGGTGGTCAAGCACTGGAACAGGCTCCCCAGGGAAGGGGTCACAGCACCAACCCTGATAGAGTTCAAGAAGTGTTTGGGCAAAGCTCTCAAACATGGTGTGATTCTTGGGGATGGTCCTGTGGAGGGCCAGGGGTTGGACTTGATGATCCTTGTGGGTCCCTTCAATTCAGCATATTCTGTGATTCTAGGATTCTATGCAGTGGGACTCCAGGCCTTTTTCTCAGTGAAAAAGGGATCTGCATTTTCATTTTAGGGCTTCTACATCTTCGGCAGCTGTGTGGCTTGGCTTGTGTTCAGATGGAAGCACTTCCAAGTGATTTGGGAGGAAATCAGCAGGCTCCTTTGCTCTGACGTGTTTGATCCTGCTCTGAGAGGCAGGGACAATGTTGACTTGCAGAAAGCAGGAGACCAGACTGCTAGTGCAGATCCAGTGTGATTGCCCGAGGCACACATTTGACACCCCGGTGAGTCCTTGGGGAACCCAACATGTCCAAATACTCTGAGGCAACACCTGCATTTGTTTTCTTTGAAGGAAAGCCCATGCCAAGCATCTTTTTGTAAACAGCATGGCTCACCAGCGCTTGCTAGCGCTCAGCACCCCACTCCCCTGCCCTAAGGACAGTGCTCCAGACCTCTCCCAGAAATACTGCTGTCAGGGCAAAGCAGCTACTGTCCATCATAGTGCTTTGTTAAAAACTCTAAGTTTTCTGTGGAAAGGAAATATGCATTAACATAAATTTGAGCAGAAATCAGTCAAAACTTCTCAAAATCAAAATGGGATTTATTTCCCTGCTCATGAATTGTTCCAACTTCTTATTCTTGACTTTTAGTTTTTAATAGTGTTCTGATCAGACATTGCTGATACATTTTATTCCTAAATAAGTAATTTTGTTACTACATTGTACTACATTGTACTTTAAAAATGTAATTTTGGTTGTAATAGAAACAGATCCTTTTCTTTTGATTCACGATAAATAAACCCAAAATCTTTCAAGCCTGGGTATGCCATATAAGAGGAATTCCATTTCCCATCCAGTCAGGGATAACAGCAGTATAACTGCAGTACTTTTAAATGTAATAACTCATGTAAACAGCACCCCTGTAAATCAGTCTTGCTCTGTTGAAGTGTATGGAAAGCTCCCTTTAAGACTTACCCTTGTACATTTTCTTTTGCCTGGAAATGTGAATTTAAGAATTGTCTTCATTTGTCTGGATCTTCAGAGTTCCGGGAATCCTGTGAATGCTACAGGACAGCACATGCAAAATCTTTGGACATATCTACAACACACAACCAATGAGTCTGGTGTTTATTGAGAGCGTGAAATTTGCTACAAACGCACAGGTAATTATTTTGGAATCACCAGGTGCATCCCGAGCATCTTGTCTTTATACATTATGCACAGAGTCATGTAATTCACATGCAAAAGGGCCAAACTCTCTCTAGGGAGCTTCACTGGGATGTCTGCAATCCGTGCTGTGTGCGTGCCCACTCCGGGCAGGAACGGGATGTAGTGTGCAAGGTGCCGAGGCTTCAAGCACGGCTGTTTGGTTTTCCCTGGGGGAGAGCAGAGCAGACGTTCTCTGCCAAAGGGGACAAGGTTCCTTGCTGGTTTGCCTAAGAAACATTACAAATCTGTACCCTGCTCTCCTGTTTTTCTTTGCTTTATTGTGTCAAGCAGATTAACAGGATGTTTTCTAACAGGGTGGGCATCACTGGAGGGAGTGTAAACCCTGGATGAGCATGCCTGATGGGATGATGGAGGAGGAAGAACAAGAACAAGGATGAATAAGAAGTGGTTTCACTATCCTGACAAATGATCTCAGTTTGCCACCTTCTGAGAAGCCCCCAAAACAAGGCTGAGTGGTCGGAGCACTGTGCTCTCAGGAGCAATGGCAGAAGGTGATTGTAAATCAACTCGCAGAAGTGGTGTCTGTGTTGAGGGCCATGGTTTCACTTTGCTGAGTAAATCACTTTGAAATTGCAGCTTAACGTGTCCAACCCATTTGTCAGAGGTAGGGGACTCTGTCACACAAAGGCCTGGACTGGGTGGTTGGAGACCTGGCCTGTAATTCCTGGTTCATCATCTTAATGCCTTAATCACACCATTTCTGAGAAGATTATTTTCCTGACTTATTTTGGGAGGTGCTTTTGAATATGATTATCGCTTTCAATGTCAACCCTCTTTTTCTAAAGGGTTAGCAAAGCCACCAGGAGACATCACTTTCTACAGTTGAAAAGTTGCTGAAATTTTGCTTTTGAGGGAAACTACTCTGGAATCTCTAATGTATTGTGTTGTACTTTTTTACTTTCATCATCTCTCATTTTGTTCTTGGATATAGTTAACCCTAATTATGACTCAATGTGAAATAAGTATAGCAAAGAGAAATGCTGTTATGTAAAATATCTACCAAGTTTTCATTTCATATTATAATTATATATACATATTTATTTTTATCCTTGATTTTACATGACTGCGAAAGCAAATCTTAGCAATTCAACTTAAAATATGCACTTGGGATGTCAGTATCTTGAAACAAACGAATTTGTGGCAAGAAATGATATAATTTTGCTTATAAAATTATTTTTGTACCTGGTAAACATTGAAATGTTAGCATGGAAAATTTAGGATGAAATCCTGACTTGGTCATAGCCAATAAAAATCAATGAAAAAATAATGGATGATTAAACAGTGGAAGAAAACCAGAGAGGTAACATTTTGTCAGTGCTAAGAGGAGGAATTTGACACCTTGGTGCAAATTTGGAAGTTTTTCGGCAAAATATATCAATGCTGGATAAGGATAATACAAATTTTTCTACCCTTGTGGTTCAGTTTTTAAAAGGATGAAAATGTGCAGGACAATTGTGAGGAAAAATTTACTTCTTCTGGAGTAACCAGTAGCCCAGGGACTACATCACTTCCGTGGGAGGGCCCTGCACTGCCTTGTTGAGACAGACTCTTGAAGTGCAGGTTCACAACTATTACTTCGTCTCCTCACTTAGACTGGCACATGGGATATTAATGCCTGAGTAGCATTGTGGCCTAGCCTTGTTTTCCTTGTGTCAAGCGAGTCCTTTTACCATTGGATGAGGCTGTTGTGGCCTGCAGCTTCTCTTTCAAGCTTTTCATTAGACACCCGCTCTGGCACACGGCAAAAATATTCAAATATAACCCCTTGGAAATTCTTTGGAAAACACGTACTGTCTCCCAGAGGAGGACAAATGTAAAAGATAGATTTAGAACTGTGTGTGAGGCTGCAATATCTTGCTCACATATGTGATGTGGAATGGTATACTCTCTATTCCCTGAGCAACCCAGTCTAGTGGAAGGTGTCCCTGCCCATGGCAGGGCAGTTGAAACTTTAAGGTCCCTTCCAACCCAAACCATTCTGTGATTCTATTCAAAATTAACATTTCTGGGTTATACATTCGTTTTGGGCACAGTGGCTAGTGCCCAAAATGGTGATGACGCCTTAAGATGGTGCTTTATTCACAGGTTTTCTGAGACCCTTGCTGGGTCTCAGTTGCACGTGCAACTGTCCTTCCCAGCTGCATGTGTGACTCCTGGATGGTGCAAGAGGCAGGTGAAGTATCAGTGCCCTGCAGCAGCACGGTTTCCCTACAGGATGCAGCAAGATGTTGCCTAATGCCTGGAGCTGAGGGAGGCTACAGCACGTCCCTGCTCTTGATCTTGGTCAAAGCCTGTAAGTTCCTGCACTGGGAGTCCTCTGCGTGCTAAAGGATGAGTGCAGCTTTGTCTCTCTAGCTACATCACCGGGCCCTCTGGGATCTGTGGATTGACATCTCAGTGCCCTCCCTTGTCCTTGGCCTTGCAAAAGCACCTTGCTTTGCCATAGCAAGGCAACAGACCGTGCGTGGAGCCTTGGAAAGAGCACGAGGGCAAGGTGTCCTTTGCTGCAGCAGTGCTGCAGGGCAGTGCAGACTGTGGTATGTGCAAATAACCGGGGTTTGTTATTAGTGCCCGGGGCAGAGATTTCACAGGGTTGCGCACTTGGCTGGTGGTGGGCCCGGGATGACAGGAGAGGACCCAAGGGTGGAGCACACGCTCACGTAGGCAGCAAAGCCCCTGGGTGCAAACAAGCTTTCTGTGCACGGCCACTTACCTGCCAGGTCTGTGTCACTGCAGAGGAGAGGAAGCTCCGAGCAGCTACCGGTGCTGCTCAGAAACAGTCAGTGAGCTACTCAGACTGAGAGATGATGTTCAACATGTTCTGTTTGCCCTTCTACAGATTCAAGGCTGGTTCCTCACAGGCTCCTTGAGGGAGCAGCCCCACAGGGCTGCTTTCTCACAGTGAAATAGTGAGCAACAAGTGACTGCTTTTGTCACTCTATTTTCCTCCAAACCAGGTGTGGTCTCAGTTACTTCTGTCTGCACCTAGAACGTGCTGTTTGGCTCACTCCACAGGAGTTACCTGGATGAAACCTAATGGTCCTAGTATGCCCATGGTTTGAAACACTGTGATCACCAGCCAAAACCTCAGCCATGGATTTGGATCTAAGTTTTCTGTGGTAATCTAACAACAACCTTGAACTTTTCAGAAAAGATTGAGAAATACCTTGAAGTTCAGATCCTTCAGTCAGCAGAGTCTTTTCCAGGGCTGCCTTCTCAGGGGTGTCTGTTTCTTCTGAGGTAATGTGTGTCTAGCACAGAGAACCCATGCTTGTTTCAGCATGTAAGCAAGACCTGGCAGCCTTTCACACAGGACAGTGAGTCATCCTTGAGCAGGAGAGAGTGAGTCAGAAAGGGCAGTTGACAAGCTTTATTTATCACTCTCCTGTTATTTGGCCCAGGAGAATTTTACCCTGAAAAACCCACCCCTGCTAATGACAGGCAGAGCTCAGACTTGTATCATATGACTACTGGCTTCTTTGTCCCATAGGCTTTGCACGCAGTTTCATATCAGGAAGTCATGGCAGTTGGCCATTTCCGTGAATTTTTATTTTAAAAGGGGTTCTGAACATACCAGCTGTATTGGTATAACTCGCCTGAGCTAGGGTTGCCCTAAAGAGAACAAGCTCAAGTGCCTCTGAGTGATGAAAAGAGCCTGGAGGGTTCTGTGAAAGAGCATTTATAGAGCTCCCATTTACTTTCTTCTCTTGGGCCTGCTTTGCTCAGAGCCTAATTGGATGCTTCTAGGACAGCCCAGTGTCTTGACTGTCTTTTGATTATGGTTCTGCCATTCACAGGCTCCATATAGGGCGTGTCAAGTTTTCCAGTGTAAGTATCTATTTTCAGAAGTTATATGGTTCTGTTGTAGAAATACATTCCAAGCAGAAAGTTGGCAGGAAACGTCACAACTCAGAAATGGAAAAAGAGACAGAGAAAACAAAAAAAAAAATGTTTGCCTGATGATTAATTAAGGAACTCTGCCCTTTGGGGTTTCAGGCTTTGCAGCTGGAAGAGACAGAGCAGTGTAGCAAGGATTTGGGGTGACCAGGATGTGTAATTGGGTGTCTGGAAGTATGAAGAGGAGCAAAGTGAGTTCAAGTCCATTCTACTTGTGTTGCAGGTGGCTTTGGAGTAGGAACATGGGAAGACAGCACCCACTGTGCTTAGCAAGTTCTCTGTGAGCTGGCATGGCAGGACCTGGAGGTCTTGCAGGTTCCTTGTCCTTGGTTTCTCTGGTTCAGTCCTGTTCTTCTTGTCCTGTTGGGGGCCAGTGCCTGATACACATGGAATACCAAGGCAGTCTGAGCCTGCCCATTTTCTGTGCAGGAAAGACAGGCCAGCGTTTCATCAGCAAAATAAAAGAGTTTGTCCATTTTTACTTGGAATCATACAGACATTTTAATAGTGTTAAGATCCAGTGAGACTAGTGAACTAACACTTCCACGTGTGGTGAGGAATGTGGCTCTCTGTTACTTCTAGCCACGTGGGCTCTCACTGGGTGCCGCAGTGGTGAAAGATGCCATTGTGTTTCCTGATCCCACCAGTGTTTCCTCTCTGTCTGAGGGGAAAATATTTTTTAGTCCATTCATTTAGTTCCCCTCTCAGATAGACAAAGCACTCCACGAATCTTTGACAGAGGTCCAAAGATGCTTGTTATTGCTCCTGTTTATTTGTGGTTTGTCTCCCTCACCCTCTCAAAGCCAAAGCTGCACATACCAACCAACCAACCAACCAACCGACCAACCAACCAACCATCCTTTCATTCAAGGAGGACCAGTAGCAGCTCCTTCATGCAGACAGCAGCACCATCACCTCACTTGCTCCTCACCTGGAGACGGGTGTGTTTCTTGTGATGCCTTTTTACCTGAGGGAAAGAGCAGCAGTCAAACTGGAAACAGCACCAGGCAGTGATTTGCAGTAGGAAGAGAGGTTGTCAGTCTGGATTTCCTTAAAAGCTGGATTTCCCTTCTGGATTTTCCTGCTTCCAAATGTTGGTGATGTGTGTTCCTGCTCTGGCTGGGACTAAGAGCTTCATCTTGTAAACAAACTGCACTGGAAGCACCACATACCAGTTACAGCTTCTGTGGCTCAGACTAAACTGTACATGTTTGCAGTGAAATTTTTGCAGCTTGAAGCAGAAAAAACAAACTGCAATTTGCAGAATTTCAAGATGTTCTTCCTCTAATTCTTCTTCCATGTGAAAGAGAGCATACGGAGGTTAAAAGAACAGGCTCCAAGTGTGCTGTCACGTGTCACAGCCTTTCTATTTGGAAGAGACACTGCTAATAAAAATGTAATGTACTTCTCCCTGTGATCTTGTTTCCTTACAGAAGGATAAAGAGAGTCTTTTTCCCTTTCCTTGAAAACAGCGGAAACAAACACAAGCAAGTAGCTTCTGGACACACATTCCCACGTCTGCTGGTCCTGACAAGGTCTGCCCTCAAAGGGTTTCCCTTCTATGTGGCTCCTTGCTTTTCTCTGTCCCATATCAAGCTAACACAAGCACATCAGCCAGGACCACATCTGGGCAAGCAAGGAAGTCCCTGACTTTGTGAAGGAAATGGAAACTACATCTTTGAGAGAGGGTTTGCATTTTTCCTCTGCCTTTACTACATTAGAAGAGGATAGTTATTCTTTCTACTGAACCTGGCAGAGTATGCATGACGTGTTTGTGACTGTAATGGGATGTGTGGGGATTGTGGATTAAAGCCTTGCCCCAAGACTATTATTAGCATTTTTCAGCGTAATAACGAAGAGACCAAGGTGCACCATCTAATTTAGGTGTTTCAGCAAGTCATCTCGAGACAGTGTCCAGATCTCTCTATTGATTGGATTGGGAGACACAGTATTGCAGACCTGGATAGGCAGGGGACTGACCCACCCATTGCTCCTTTGCACTCACAAGCTATAAGAGCTCTAGCATCTGAAGTGCTGTGATGGACGGATGGATACCTGCATTTTAGAAGGAGGAAGGTGAGATGTGGAAGAGGGTTATGCTCTGCACAGAGAGGAGCAGCTCAGATGCACCAAATTCTGCTATGGACTGTGTGATGTCCAGGAGCAGAGGGAAGGCCATCACATGGTAGGCACCTGCCACAGATCACCTGGCCAAGAAGACAAAATAGATGAAGCCTTCTCTAGAAAAGTGGAAGTAGTGTTACCGTTTCAAGCTCTGGCTTTATTAAGATATACTGCCTGACCTGAAATCTGCTGGGCAGGAAACACTGAGGGACAGAAGCAATCCAGATTTCTGGAGTGGGTCAGGGATGATTTCTTGACATAGGTGCTGGCCAGGCTGAGTAGGAAGATGCTCTGATTGACTTGCTGCTTACAAACAAGGAAGGAATAGTTGGGGTTTTGATGGTCAATGGAAGCCTTGGAGAGACCAAGAATTTAAGATCATGAGAAAACAGAGAAAGGTGAGTAGCAGAACAATGACCCTGGGTTCAGAAGAGCAGACTTTGGCTTGCTCAGGGAACTAGCAAGCACCTTCTCATGGGATATTGCTGTGAAGAGTAAAGGGACATGTAGAGTTAGGTGACCTTCAAGGACCATCTCCTCAAAGCCCAAGAATGATCCATACTGTCATGCAGGAGATTAAGCAGCCAGTGCATAAGACCAGCTTGGGTGTACAGAGAACTACTGACTGAGCTCACACATAAAAAGAAAACATGTAATAAGGGAAAGCAGAGACAGGCAATCAAGGAGCAGTGCAGAACTACACAGGCAGGCAAGAATGGGATTAAGAAAGACAAGGCTGGGCTCGAGCTGATAGCTGGTGATGATGGGAAGAGCAACAGGAAGGGCCTCTGGGTCCACTGCTGAGTAGGGAAGATCTAATGAGGAAGGACCCACAGAAGTCTGAGGTTCTCAGCACTTAATTTGCCTCAGCCCTTACTGGCAGAGTTTGCTCACAGGCATCCATGTCTAATGGCAGAGTTTGGAGGAGGGAGGTACTACCCATAGCTGAAGAGGGTGATGCTGGGATCACTTAAGTAAACTGGAGGTATACAAATCCATGGGACTAGGTGGGATGAAGCCCAGCTAGGCAAAAGGAAGAAAACTCTCAATAGTGAGGGTTGTCAGGCACTAGAGGAAGTTGCCCAGAAAGCGTCTGCAGTTTCTGTTCTTGGAGGCTTTCAAAAGCCAGCTAGATCAGGCCTTGAGAAACTTTCTGTTTCATTAAGCAGAAGATTACATGAGATTCCTGCACAAGTCCTTTCCAACTTATTTTTTTCTATGATTCCCAATAAGCAACTGAATGAAAACTTATGATCCCCTGGAAATGTGCCTTAAATTGTGCAACGTTGAATGTAGCACGTCGTAAACACCACACAGCCCCCAAATCACCAGTGAGACATGGGAATCTAAAGGAGAGGGTAGCACTGGTGGTCCAGGGACTGGAGCTGCTAGAAAGGTCTCTAAACTGTGTTTGTGAGGATTAGCAGGGTTTAGACAGTGTTTTCTGCTGCTGCACTCTAATCAGTCACCCTTTAGGTGTGCTGTAGGTGCTCCAGGACTTCCTGTACTGCACCTCCTAGTGCTCACTCAGTGTGTTGGTGTCACACTCTCCAAGGACTTCATGAGCCCAACAGATCACTCTCATATCTGACCCTAACAGATCTCTCTAACAAGAGTCTTGTGTGGGCTGAGACCTTCCTGAAGGCTGAGTTAACATCAACGTGATCAACTGTGGCAGCTCACAGCGGATCTGTTCTTGTTTCATGGAGCTGGCAGAGCTTACTGGCACAGCAGTGAGTGCAGTGAAGTTCTTGCCACTGAGGAGTTACCAGCAGGCAAGATCTCTGAAACATACCCCAAGCAGACATGGGTTTTTCTGTTATGCTTTTACCTTGTCCGTGAATGGCTGCTGCTTCAGATGTTGCATGGCTGCTGGTTCAGCAGGTTCATACATGCAGAAAGGCTACTGTGACCACCTCAGGTTTAATTTAGGTTTAATCAGTGTTTTGGACGTCTGAACATTTTTTATTTCAACACTATTTCAGAAAAGTTTTGTTGGGGGCTCCTTAATCCTCTGTAGACTTCTGGTTGGAAGCACAAGCAGATTCTTCCAGGCCTGTAGCAGCAGACCATGTATCTGGACAAGCAAGACCTGCTGACTGAGTACATGGAGCCACGGATGTCCTGGAGCAAAACCCAGAAAATTTCTGAAGCTTCTCTGTGGATGATGAAATCCTGGGGAGTAAAACCCTACAAGAACCAAGCTTAACTGTGCAGTAAGGACGTAACTTTGAAGAGGACAAAGTTGCACGTACCTATTAGCAAGAAAAGAGACAATTTAGATCATCTCTTTAAACAGCAGCCCTTCTGCTTAATGTTGAGTTGGAACTATTGTCTGATGACAGTCTAAATGGGAGTCCCATGTATAACCTTTCAGAAGTTGTATGACTCTGAAAAGGTGAGAAACCTTGCTGAGAGTATGTCTGCATTAAAATAATGGGTTTCTGTGCAATTCTAAGTGTTCATTTCCAATCAGGCCTCAATTGCTCTGTTAGTGTCCCCTTGGCATGAGTAGAATTAACACAGAATCATAGAACTATATTATGTTATTAGTTTTATACTTCCTTTCCACAGTCAGAAACACCTGGGTGTTGTGACTAGAATACCTCACAAGAGGGGACATTCTGTTCAAAGAAGGTAAAACTGTTGTACAACACTGAGCAGAGGGTTGTAGCAAAGCAGGGAAGTCATGTAAAAATCCAGGATTCTACCTTTAATATCAAGAGTAATTTACTGGTTAAGTGGTCTTACATGTAATACAATAAGCACTGCAGGATAGGTATTGTTCCTGCGTTGTTGTGTTTTTTTAATTGGAAAACATCACTGAAAGATTCCTTTCAAAATAAACATCACTGTTCCTGGGAAAGCAAAACAAATTAATTGGCTCTGAGTTCTGGATTTCTCCATAATCTGATTTAAAACAGAACAAAGAAGAAGGAATCAGTGGAACAGCACTCTCATAGAGTAAAAGAACATAATTCAAGTGTTAAGAGGACATTTACAAACACCATTATTAGAGCCAAAACATTGGTTTAGCTTTTCAATGAGTTCTCAATGTGTCTTTGTCAGTTACACTGAAGGTCAGAAACTTGTCCATATATTATGTTTTGCTAAAATACTTCTCTGTGGTTTCACATCCTCATCTGTGGTATCATCCAAGCCAAACTTGTCCTTGATGAATTAATATCAATGGAGTCACGTGCCAGGAGTGCAGCCCTTTCAGTACTCATCAGTCTAGTATCAAATGGGTATTTAATTGGTTCAGTTTGCAGAACTGACCCCTGGCTCTCACTCAAGCCACCCCCTGTAGCACAACATGGGTATTATGGACCTGTTGCACCCTGTTCTCCCCTCAATGTCCCAGGTACCCACAGACTTTCCCTTCCAAACTGGTGAGATACATTCAGGTAAAATATGCTGCTTGGCTTAGCCCAAATCTTTTCGTCATGATTCTGCTTCTCAGTGGCATCAGCCATTTGTATGTTTTAGTTCACTTGTGCCATCCATAAACCTCCTCTGGGGATACAGGGCATGGCTGAAACCCCCAGCTGGGGCCCTGTGAGAGAGGGGGGACTGCTGAAGAGACCCTGTGGCTGCAAGGGAGGGAGAGAGAGAAGAGTCCATATGGGTGCTGGTGATCTTGGCTGGGACCTTCACAGCTCTGAGAATGTCAGCAGATGTTGGATATGGAGCACTGCTCCTCACTGTGAACTTGCAAGTGGGTCCCAGCTCCTCAGTGTCACCATCTTGGAGGGACACAGAGGAGCCCCATGGCTTCTGAAGTCACGCATGCCTTTTGCCTTTCAGGGGAAGACAAGGACCCTGGCTGGGAGCAGCCAGCACAAGACAGCCAGTGGAAGGTACTTTCAGTGAACAGCACGGAGTTATTTTGGTCTCACAGTATTCACTACCTTCGCTATTTATCCCTGAGTGTCATTTCTAGCACTGTGTTTATTTATACTCACACAACTATAGCCCTCTCAGTGACAATGTCAGTAATTCTCAATGCAAGGGCATTTGTAGTGGTGAGCAAAAGGCAGGAGCTGGTCCCCATCACTGGCATCAGTGCCAGTAATGGCAGTATATCACAGAGAACTTGGGAATTCTTGGCTTGCTCTCACCTGGAAAAGGAATGGAAAGAAGGAGATGGAGCTCAAAAAGGCAACATGTAAAGGCATCCCCATAGAGGCTTAGGGGTTTTGCCAAGAGAATTGAAAATGTTTTACAAGGAATCAAGTAGGTTTATAGAAAATTTGGAGAACTATGCATGCCAAGGGCTTCTCATCCTTCCAAGGCAAAGCTGTTAGCACGGAACTTTTTAAAGTTACTTCCCGAGGTATCCCAGCTCAACTCACTCAATTCATGCTCTAGTGATGGTATTGCAGTTTGGCAAAAGGGAAATTAATTTTGTCCAAAACCTTAACATTTTAATCTCTTTAGGAAAGAAGTGATTCTGTGAAAGAGCAGATTCAACATACTCAGCTATTATTTACATCAAAGAAATGAGCTGGTTCTTTTGATGACCTTGGAAAAATGCAACTTGATTTGTTTGAGCAGGGCATTTTAAAGGCTTTTAAAAATCCTATTTGATAATATTATGCAATAATCAAGGCACACACAGCATCTGGACCTGCATGTTCTGTTGGCAAGTGTGCCTGCCTGTTCAGAGGGGCACAAATTTCCTGGCACCGATGAGAGTGATACCTCAGGGCTTTTTGAGGATTAAGCCTTGGTTCCCTGTGCTGACATTCTCCATAAAGGTCAGTTAGCATTTCCCACGTTCGCTGTCAAACTCACTGACACTGAGCCCCTCTCTTTTGCTAAAGATGATTCAGGCCTTGGAGTATGCCCTTGACTAAGGAGCTATTTTGGTTTCAGAACCAGCTGTTTCTCTGGTGCAAATCAGTGTAGATCTGATTTGAGTCAAAGGAGGGGAGTTTGACTTTGACAACCTTAGCTTCTTTGCCAGTATATCTGTTTTGGCAAATCCTCCTAGCAGAAGCACAGCTTATATCCACAAGAGAGTGCTTTGAGTGGTAGGTCTGATTTCCTGCTCCCTGAGTGAAGGGATGCAGAGAGGAAGAGGCTGCTTGGCTGATGTAACAGTGCCAGTACAAGGCTTGTTCTGTCATGACTATGGGTGTTTCTTCTGCAATCATGATGGAAAAGGCTAGTCTGGCAAATCCTTTGAGTGTGGGTCAGGCCTGAGGACCTGGCTGTATATTTAGATGTCCCCTACTGTCATTTTCAGTCTGTGTGCTGGAAGATCTGTGGGCTCGGCATTATCTCCTGGCCGTGAGGTCTCTTAAACCACCCTTTCCCTTCTCTCCCTGCCCTCTGTGCCTTCCCAGTGAGCCAGCTGCAGTGCTGTCAGTCACAGCTTTTCCTTGTAAAACCTGCACCTGCCTCCCAGGCAGGTCTGTCCTCCCTACAGTGCTGATGTTCCTGACAGCTCAACAGCAATCCCTGTCCTGCCGGCTCCATGCCATGCCATCTGCGTGGATGAAGGCTCTCCTTCAGCTCCTGGGCCTGCCAAAACTGTGCTTTGCTTGTTTCTTGGATCAAGTCACATTCATCATCTCCCTTCCTTCACGGTCAAAGAAATCTCTGCCTTTTTCCATATCTCTACATATCAATATAGGAGAGCCAACCAAAAAAGAGTAGGGTTTATCCTATATCTCCACTGTTTAGCTGGATAACTTGAGGCCAGCAATATCTGGTGGGTAGCCCAAGGTCATAAAGGCAGTCTGTGTCAGAACCTGCATTTATATCCAGCTTTCCTGAATCCCAGATCCTTATCTTAGTCAGTAGAGCACCTATAACAGCTCTCTGCTTCACTTTTCCCTGGATGTACTAAAGAATATTTCCCCTTTGATATCCAACACTTTCGGTCATGAACTCTTTATTGGATACTCAGATGCATTCTGACAAATCCATGTTTTTCCTTTACTAAAGCAATGGAAGCGTATACTTCTAATGACATTTGGCTTTTTCAGCTAAAGGATCAGCAAAGAATGTTTTTTCTGTTGCTACATTTTCCTTAGTTCTTGAAGTCAGCGCTGAGACAAGTCCACTTGTGTGACATCTGCTGATAAACTGGGATCATGAATATAAAATCCAGACTTCTTACATCAGTCTAAACATACCAGACATTCTCTAGGTCAGTATTTGGAAAAAGCTATCACAGGCAGCTCATGGGGCAGGAGTGGATTTCATATATATGACTTATATTCTAGTTTTAGCATAGTAATATCTGAAGCATGTATCAGTGACTCATTTTTTAAGATATTGAATCTTGAAGCAAGGAAATTATCTTGCTGATTGTGTTTCTGTACTTTCTAGTATGTGTCATGGAAAAATTTGTCTGTCGTGCCAGGCTTTGCCTCCAAGGAAGGCCATATTCCTTTAGCACCTGTTGATTAACACAATACCTTACTTTTAATTATTAAGCATGATTGAAGCCTCTGTGGGTATTTCCAATAGTTGCTGGAATGCTGAGATAGTAGATATCTATCTGTTTTGGCCTGCTGGGCTGTCAGAACCCAGAAGGAGTCATTTATTTACATTTAGATTCCCATTCTGATGAAGTTTGCACCAGACGACTCCACAGCTGGAGGGTGCCCAGGTACCCCTGGATCAGGAGCAGTGTGGCAGCAGGAACAGGGAGGTGATTCTGCCCCTGTACTCGGCGCTGATTAGGCCACACCTGGAGTGCTGTGTCCAGTTCTGGGCCCCTCAGTTCAGGAGGGATATTGAGGGGCTGGAGCGGATCCAGAGAAGAGCAACCAGGCTGGGGAAGGGACTTGAGAGCACAAGTCCTACGAGGAGAGGCTGAGGGAGCTGGGGTTGTTTAGCCTGGAGAAGAGAAGGCTCAGGGGAGACCTCATCGCTCTCTACAACTACCTGAGGGGAGGTTGTAGCCAGGTGGGGCTCGGTCTCTTCTCCCAGGCAACCAGCAGGAAGACAAGAGGACATGGCCTTAAGCTGTGCCAGGGGAGGTTTGGGTTAGATATTAGAAAGAAATTCTGTACAGAGAGAGTAATCAGCCATTGGAATGGGCTGCCCAGGGAAGTGGTGGATTCTCCATCCCTGGAGGTTTTCAGGATGAGGCTGGATGTGGCACTTAGTGCCATAGTCTGGTAACCGTGGTGGTGTTGGATCGAGGGTTGGACTTGATGATCTCAGAGGTCCTTTCCAACCCGTCTGATTCTATGATTCTATGATCTGCTGATCCGGAACAGTGCTGAGCTGCTCTTCCAGACCTCCTCAGGGCTGGATAGTTTTTGTCCTTTTGGTCCCTCAGGACCTTTTCTAGTAAAGAGATAATGCAAAGTCTCTTACGCCCAGGAGGAAATGTCAGCTGGGTAGGATTAGGTGACAGTGACGGGCCAAAGTGGCAGTGTTGTGGATGGTGGGAGACTCCGATGGGTCATGGTCCTGTGGCAAATAACAGGTTGAAAACAAAGTATGAGCTACCCAGTGGAATTGCATGGAGTTAGATGACATTTCCCTAGCCTGGCTTTCTCTCCAAGACCCCGTAGTGCCGAGGCAGCTGTCCCATGGATCATGGTGTGGGAGGGTGGTCAGGCAGAAGGAAAGGGGACATGGTGTGTTAACATGGGTACGTGCACTATGAGTTCATCTGCAAAGGAGTTTGGAGAGAAAGGTCTCACCTTCAGGTCACAGGATTTGATGGATTGGATTGGGTGGATGAAGATATGTAAGGGACCTGAGTAAGCCATGCCCTTCTGGATGCTACATGTCATCATCCTCCCCCCATGTCAGTAAAGGAAAGAAGAGCTCTGTTGACCTGGAGAATACGTGTCTGAAGCCAGTTACATCAGCTCTGTCCCAGCTCCAGGCATGTTGTAGCAGAAACTCAGGATTTCAGCAATGCTGTTCAAGGTTCATCGGATTTTCAAGAGAATTGTCAATGCAGACCAGTGCTGTTCGCACTGAAAGGGAGGGAAAAATGTTGTGGAGGGAACATAAATCAGAAGGTTAGGATTTTATTTCTGGGCTGGAAATAGAACATTTCTGCCTTGTGATTTCCGAGCTTAAACTTTATGTGGACATTGCTCAATTTTTTTTTCATTATTGCTATAATTTAATTATAATTTTGGGATTTCATCTTTGGAAACAACCAAACAAACTGAAAACAAAACACATCAACCATCCAGTTCTGTTATTCAAAAGAAAATTTGTTAGCAGGATATGGGCACTTATTAAATTAGAATGTTTATTAGTTGCTCATTTACTCCTTCAGCTATGAGAGGAAGTTTTCTCTTTCTCTTCTCTCCCAACCTATTTCTGTCTGGGAAATCTGATAATATCTTGCTTTTAAACTGCAATTTCTCCTCCTGTTTTTAGCAGACCTGATGATTGCAAATGAAAGGTGACCACAGAGGGAGTGGCTAAAGTGTCATTGTTGAACAGGCTGATGATTATTAGTCATGGTATATATTGGGAAAGGCTCTTCATAATTTTATATGGCGTAAAGATAGTTTGTTTTTGCTCCAAGTCCACCAAACTGCTGTTTCAGCTGGATATTTGTTGCAGCTTGCTGCATTACGAAATCTTTGGTCATCTGGATAGTATTTCTGTAGCAGGGGTGAGAAGTCACGGTAGTAGCTCTAAAGCTTTATTAGGAAGAAAGTTCTATGCTTACTGTTTAGCATGGGATAGACTAGGAAGGGAAGATAGTTTGTTAGAAATGCCAACAGTGTAATTTTATCCTTTTTTTGGACATCCTTTCTACTTACATCATTTATAAAGCCCCTTTCAGTAGGGGCTTTATGTAAAATATCATAGACAAAAAATGTATGGGAACTTCCTCTTCTAGCTCTCCTTTCCGAAGGAAAACATGCAGTAGTTAAGCTTTACATTCCCTGAAATGCTGCATGCATGTGGCTGTGGAATTGAACACGCTTAGAGCTCTCTGAAATACTTCTCATGCTGCTATAAATATACACACTTTACTAACAACTTGCATTATTGGCAACACTGTTGTCTACTGTACTCATTTAAAAAATAATGGTTTTGTGTAATTCTCAGCAATATGATACAAACATAACGCCTGTAATGAAAATCTGGTTCAAAAAGGGACTGAAGACCTCATTGTTCGGTCGAATACATAATCTGCTGACTGCTCTGTTCAATTTGGGCTTCAGACTGTAAACTCCTGGGTCAGGTTTTTTTATAATCTTGGTGTGAGCCGACTGATTGAAGCACAGACAATGGAAGGGCAAGCCAAAGGCTCCAGATCTTACTGGCGTATTGTTATATCGGATTCCCACTTCTAGTTTACTGGGAAAAAATACGTGTTTAACTAACTCATAAGATGAGGAAGAAGAATTCAAAAGCTGTGATTTTAATGGGGACAGGTGGTAGTCTGAATCTCCAGCACCTGGAAACAGAGAGCCAAGAGATGTGAAGCACCTGATCCTCCCAGGGTAGTGCTAATTTCCAGACCTGTCCCTCACTCAGACCATCAGTGCTGCGGCTCCCAACTCCCAGCTAAGGAAGGTGACCTGTAAAATATAGAAGAGAGAGGGGTGATCCCAGCCCTTTCTGAGTAACACAGAGATGGGCATGGCTATGGTGGCAACATTCCCCCTTTGTGCTACTGATGTGGCCTTTTTTCTGAAGAAATGGCAAGGTTTACTGCTTTGGGGATGGTTCCTGCTTTGCTTATGGAGGTTTAAGGAACTTCCTACCTTGTGGTGAGAGTGGGGAAGGAAAGATGTGGCTTGCACTGCACTAGAATTTTTCACCTAAACTATTTTATAATTAAAAAAAATAAAATATGCGTTCACTGAGACCTAAACTGATTCTAAATGTCTCATTTTGAAAACTGTGGCAGATTTTACCCTTTTGATAATTCCACATTTAGAGAAAATATTTAAATTAAGTGATTTTTTTTTTTTTTTAATTTCAGCTGACTCAAATTATTGGTATGAAACAGCTTGATTTAGTCCAAGCTTTTTTTATGGCTGCCCTCTGAAAAATGTTATTTGTCTAATTTGTTCAACTAATTCAAGCTAGGAAATCTGCCAAACTCTTGAAAATTCTCCAGTGACAGGAAATTATTATCCTGTGACTTCTCTAATGGTGTTTCTGTTTAGCCTGCTCATAGCTTTGGTAGTGGACAACAACTTGCAGTATTGACTGATGGTTTCTTTGGCACTGGGTTAACTTTGGCATATTTGAGGTGCTGGGACTGTCCTGTCAGAAAAGCAGGCAATGACACACAGATCATTCAGAGGACAATTCTTTGATGTCTTTTATGACCCAAACAGGAGAGAACTGGCCTCACCCACAGGCCAGCCTGTATTTATCCAAGCTGCTTGCTCCATCATAACTTTCCCCGGTGCTAACGGGCTGTGTGAAGGAGGACACTGTGTTCCTTACCCCACTTCCAGCCTCTCCTCCACACTGGCAAAAGCAGAGGCTTGAGTGTGGCTGCAGCGGTGTTCTCCCTTTCTCTGCAGGTTTCAGGTTGAAGGGGGCCCCTGATGGTCAAAGGGCTCATGACATTAAAAAATACACACTTTTAAGTCTATGTTGACACACAGACATTTCATGGTCTTAAATAACACTTGACTGGCATGTGTTTTTTTGATGCCAGCTCACTCATTCTGATGATGCCAGACTTCTGCCTATGAAATGACAATAGAGTTTGGACTATTGATACCACCTGGTGACAGCAGGATTTTTCATGTCCTGTTCTCATATAGCTAGTGAACTCCTGTTTAAGTGGATGTCTTTTCTCCTAATGCTATTTGTAACTTGTCAGGTATAATTTGTAGATGTTCAACACTATGTTAGGTACTTTACATAGTTTATAGCATTATTTTTTTAACTGCATTGAATTCACTTCAGTGCAGAGCAGATAATAAACTATTGTACAGCTGCTTTTCCAAACTTATTCTTCAAAACTAAAGGAGACTCATATTTACTTTTTAGGATGCTTCTGCAGGTTCCAACTCACTGCTGTGAATTTCTGGCTTGTAATTCCAAATCTGAGAAAACAATAGAAACTATCAGTAAAATGTATGATTTGTTTCTGCATTTGAGTGTGCAGGTCCACCCAGTGTAATGCCCCTGTTTTTTTCCCTTGCATATCAATATCAACCTTCAGTGAAAGCTTCATTTTCAGGCTATATAGAGGAAGTATTTGCACCAAAGTATCCACTCATCAAGTGTGCACACAAAAATGGCACCTGTAACCAAGTGAGGCATTTCCTCACTTCAGTTCCAATTTCTGCTTAAACTGGCAGTTGGATGACTGGAGAATGGTTCTCTGATGGTGAGTGAGGAGTTCATTAATGTCTGAATGAACAACTCTCAGAATATGAGAACTGCAGACAAGTGGAGTCGCATTTTCACAGGAATTGCCTGTAAGCATTGCCTGTGCTTGCATCCCCAAGTGATGGAGGCCTGCAGTTACTCAGTGCAGAATATAACCAATGTTTCATTAAAAAGGGCTTCATCTTAAATATTCCTTGAACAGATTATTTCATTTTAGGACTGTCTGAGTAGCATTGCACTACTTACCTAGAGAATTTGCTTTTGTGAAGTGATCCTGCTTGAGAGAAGCTGTAAAACAGGTGTAAAAAATGCCAAATGACATGAAGGAGGTCATGACCCTCTGATGAGGTCAACCCTTCACCACTACCACAAGAACTCAGGATTGCCAGCTGAAATGTTTAGGCCATTTTAAAACTTTTTCACTTGGACCTAACTAAATTGTGATACACCTCAAACCACCAGATGTGGATCTTGAAAGCATACACAGATCAAAACCTGATTAAACAGATAAAAAGTCTGCTAGTGGGTATGGGCCTTCAGCTGGTGGCTCCTTAAGTTGCAGGTTGCTCTAAACTAGGAGGGCACATCTATTTTTACCTTACTTACACCCTTCTTAAAGCACCCACTGATCAGTCATGCATCTTTGAGTGGTGTGTTGGCAGGGGGAGATGTTCAGAGCAAAAGAGCTGCTCAAGCTTCCAGCTGATGAGAGACTTCTGCAAGTGGTGGTGGCTTCTGGATCTTTGTGCTTAATATCCTTGGATTTTCCCTCTGCTAATTTCTCGGCAGATTTTCTGAGCAACAGTATTTGTGCTTTCTGCTGTCCTCATGTACCAAGAATTGTACCAGGCACACGTCCTGGGAAGCTAACTGGGAAAGCCGTGGGGTCTCTGCCACTTACTCAGGAATCAAGGCTCAGCTGTGAAGTGCTGTCTCTGGACAGCACTGACGTGATATAATAGATGCCAAAACCTTTTCTTCTCAGAACGTTCCCTCCAAAGCTTTTTCAATTACCACTTATTGATGAACGTCATGAAAACAATGTGAGGAAATAATTAGAAAAGACGCAGACAGAAAAAAAAAAAAAAAAAAGGAAAAAGAAAACACATGGAAAATCAGCCGAACCTTTGGGAGCATTGCAGCTCCTCGACGATTTCATTTCCTTGGGTGCCCCCTCGTGTCCATCACTAGCATAGCCAAATGCGTTTGGACTGACCCAAAAAAAAAAAAAGTATCCACTTGCTATCACCTTATAAGGTTAATTCATTTCAAAATCCTTTGTCCCCCTCTCTATTTAGTATGCCTATGACTTCATCTCTAAAGAATCCATGTGCAAATTTTCAGGTTGAATGCATAGTTTATGCCTTATCTTCGACAGTCCAAAACCAAAGAAGGATTCCTCTGCTTGTGTTTTGCCCCAAGTTATGTGCACTTTCAAACTTCTTGAGAGACTTCATCAACACTCCTAGGCATGATTTTAAGAGGAACAATTCCAGCTGAAATGCCAGAGAGCTGAGGATGCTCACAGCAGCTGATCAAATCAAGGAGTTAAACTTTGTGCCTCTAACTGAAAGTATTTCCCACGTGGGCTGGGGTGTTTGGATGCTCAGTTCCCAGAAGGTTGAACTATGACTACAAATCCATACAGTATCTGGCTTTTCTGTCACATGACACTTAAGTATCTGCTTTAAATCACATATTCATAGAAGAGGATCCATCTCTTGTGGAAGTACAGTAATGTGTCATCAGCTTGCTCTAGTATGTTCCCTGCTGTACTGCTTAGCATTTACAGGAGCAGAGTAGGATTCCCTCACAATCCAGGCTGGATTTGTACAGCAGATTTGCATACTTCCTGCTGTCGGAAGAGCAGCAGAAAAAATATTCTAATTATCAAGCTAATGAGAACAGTTCCTCTCTCTGAAGCCTCAACAACTGAATGCCAAAAATGCACACACATAGGTGGGTTATATTCAGGGTTCTTGGAGGCACAGCAGGAAGGAAATTGGTCAGTCTGGGCTAACAGACATCCTGATCACCACTTTTTGGCACCCTTAGGAGTGAAAGTAAGAGTTATTAAGTATGACAGTATGTGAAATGGAAAACAGGTCCTTTCCTCCTCTTAACTAAAAGGGCAAAATAATTCAGGGAATGGAGCTTTGTCAAAAGAAAATTTTAAACGATCAACTCTTAGTCTTCAGTCAAAGGTTAATTGTTTTGGTAGCCCAAGTGAACTGAGTTCATAGAATCATAAAATTGCAGAATTCCAACCAGTTTGGGTTGGAAGGGACCTTAAAGATAGTCTCATTCCAAACCCCATTCCATGGGCAGGAACACCTCCCACTAGATCAGGTTGCTCCAAGCCCATCCAACCTGGCCGTGAACATGTCCAGGAATGGGGCATCCACAACTTCTCTGGGCAACCTCTGCCAGTGCTTCACCATCCTCTGAGTAAAGAATTTCTTCCTAATATCTAGTCTAAACCTACTATTTTTTTCAGTTTGAAGCCTTTCCCCCCTTGTCCTGTCACTACATGCTCTCGTAAATAGTTTTGCTCTATCTTTCTTGTAGGTTCCCCTCAGTTCTGGGTTATTCATTCAGTAGATTCAACGTTATGGTCAAAAAAAGTTTAGTTAACTCTCTTGCAAGCAAAAAGGGTAAAGAACTTATAGAGGTGAAAGATAACTTACATTTTGGCCGCTAGAAAATGGTCCTAGAGAAATATCTAAGGGATATTGTATATGAAAGCTTTCATGAGTGGGAGGCAAAGGACTGAAGTCTCCAGGACTGGAAACCCATTTTCTTTCACAGCACTAACCTCAGCTTATAAGAAGGTAAAAATTCAAACACACATTGTTCTTCAGTATAACATTAAATGAGCTTTTTTTTTTGGACAGCAGCTTTATGTTATGCTCTCACAAGAGCCCTCTGCTGCTCACATTCAAAGTGAAACACTCCAAAACAGCCCTAATACTTTTCAAAGGGATGTAAAACTTAAGTCCTTATGAATCAGGACTATATTAGTCTCTACCTAAAAAAGGTAAGAAAAAACCTTTTAATGGAAAAATATTTCAAAGCTTCTTGCTGCAGGATTTCTTGTGTTCATTCTGGCCTCTGTCAGAGACTATAAGCAATTGTATATTTTCCCCTGATATTATCTACAAGGTGTGTTATTTTGTGAGATCATGTTTGGCTACTGTGGCACTCATTACCTCACCAGCAGCAGGAGGAACTTCAGGAAGGAAACAAACTCCAGAAGCAGAAGGAATCTGAAGAAAACCAAAGTTATTATTTTTACAGATAGATCCCTGAGACTAGAATAAAAAGAAAGAAGACAAACTTTTCTTCTGTATAATGCCACTTTATATAGTGGCATAATCTCCATTACAATAATGCTATTTTCTTTTTGCAAAAGCCCAGAACCTGCAAATTTTTAGGCATATGACATAATTTCCAGCCTATGAGATACTCAGCTTTCTGGATGGAACAATATAGCTTTAGTATGTGCCCCAGTGTGCCCCTCAATGTGCAAGTCATTTTGTGCCATGTATTTGGTGAGGTCATAGAGATCCGTACCTGATACCTGGTTGCACCTGAGTCATTTGGTGGAAGACAGATACTGACAGTAGTGAGTTTGTAAGAAGGTGAAAGTTTCTGCTTCTGCATTAATTGTTTGGGTTTTTTTCAAAAGCCGACAGATGGAAGTCTGTACAAACATCCAGCTACAGTAGCTATTCTGCTCAGCTTCCTTCCCATCTGTGTTATGGTGCCAATTTACTACATGTGGGTTGAGTGCTAAAGTGAGCAACAACTTGAATGAAAACTGAGTTCTTTGATTCAGGAACTAATGCAAGTTAGGACATCGACCTGTTGGAGCAAGTCTAGAGGAGGGTAACCAAGGTGATGGGAGGGAGGGAGCACCTCTCCTGTGAGGAAAGGCTGGGAGAAATGGGATTGTTCAGCCTGGAAAAGAGACAGCTGTGGGGTGACCTAATTGTGGCCCTCCAGTACCTGAATGGAGCCTACAGGAAAGATGGAGAGGGACTTTTTACCAGAGCATGTAGTGACAGGACAAGGGGTAATGGCTTCAAGATGAAAGAAAGCAGGTTTAGATTAGACATTAGGAAAAAATTCTTTACTGTGAAGATGGTGAGACACTGGAACAGGTTGCCCAGAGAAGCTGTGGATGCCCCATCCCTGAAAGTGTCCAAAGCCAGGCTGGATCTAGTGTAAGGTGTCCCTGCCCATGGTCGGGGTGTTGGAACTAGGTACTCTTTCAGGTCTCTTCCAACCCAAACCATTCTGTGATTCTATGATAATAAACAAAAAAAAAGCACTAGATCTCAGTCTTGTGACACCTTCGCCAGGCAGGGCTCAAAGGGCTTTGCCGAAACCGATCCCTCAGGCCTCACGAAACTTTTATTTCAGCATTACGGAATGACCGACTAGGTTTGACTGATCAATTTCACTGATGTCTAGAGGCTGGCGAGCCATTGGAACGGGTTTCCCAGAGAAGTTGTGGCTGCCCCATCGCTGGGAGCGTTGAAAGCCAGGCTGAGTGGGGCTTTGAGCCACCCGGTTCAGTGGAAGGTGTATGGGGGGGTGTAACCGGAGTCAGGCGGGCGACACGGCGACCCCGAGGGAGACGCGGGACCGGGGCGGGCGCTGAGGGAGGAGCCGGCGGGAGGGGCGGGCGCGG